>OZ023210.1:0-242500 GCA_963995525.1 Escarpia spicata
TCGCTCTCGCTCTCGCTCTCGCTCTCGCTCGCTCTCGCTCTCTCTCTCTCTCTCTCTCTCTCTCTCTCTCTCTCTCTCTCTCTCTCTCTCTCTCTTCGGTGGTAACACGTTTAATCAATGCGTCCACATCCTCTTCCGTGGTTCCACAGGCGATGAAGCACGTTGTTGTGATACCAGTACTGAAGAAACATAACTATGACGTCAATGTACTCTCTCACTCCATCTCGAACATATCGTTTGTAGCGAAGACAGCAGAGCGTTTCATATCACGATAACTACAACACTTCCTCGAGGGAAACGGCGTATATCCAGTCTACCAGAGCGCAAATCGCCCACGTCATAGCGCCGAGACAGCGCTTCTGCGCATCCACAACGATGTGCCGCAGTCGATTGATGCACGTCGAGGTGTACTTCTGGTGCTACTTGACCTTTCTGCTGCATTCGACACACTTGACCACGCTATGACATCTGTAGTGCAGCACATGCTTGGCTAGCGTCCTACCTGCATGGCCGAACGTCTGTGGTACGTGTCAAAAAAGAAACATCGGAGATCAGTGTCATGAAGACCGGTTTTACACAAGGGTCGGTCCTTGGACCGATACTCTTTAATGTTTACATTGCGGCGATGATTGCGCCACTAGCGAAAATTCTCCGACAACATGGCACACAACATCATCTTACGCTGACGACACTCAACTGAACGTCGACTTTCCACCAACCGATCACGCAGAAGCACTCGCGCGTATGGAGGCCTGTCTTCCTGATGTCAACGTCTGGCTCTGCGACAATGGGCTAATACTCAACCGGTCTAAATCGCAGGTCATTGTCATCAAATCCTCCACCCTCTGAGCGCCAATAACACTAACACATGTCGATGTCTGCGGTCAGCTAGTGCCAACATATGCTGTCGTCAGAGATCGCGGTTTTACTATTGATGCAGACCTCTCGATGGCGGCACAAGTAGCAAATGCCGGAGTGCATATTACCACCTGCACCGAATCTCACGCATACGCGACACACTAACGACCGGAACAACCAAGTGTCTCGTACATGCTCTTGTTACTTCAAGAATATACTACGGGAACGCTGTTTTGTACGCAATATTAAAATGGGGTCTACATCAATTCGGCGGCGTTCGTATCGTCATGTTTTTTTCTGCTGTTTGTTGTTTTAGTGTTGTTGATCGATATGTGTTAAGGTGTTATGTGCTATCATTACATAAATATTATGTGTGAAATGTTTTAATGTCTACAAAGTATATTGTTAACAAATTAATGAAGAGATTTATCAGACAGGATGGTTCAAATTATGTTGCGTATTTCGCAGTCAGTGTACCTTTCGAAATTTTACAATAAGAAAAAAGTAAATTGACTACAAAATACGTAGAAAGAATACCGATCTCAAAATAGCTCAGCTAATTTCCAGAGGACGGCTGATTAATTTTCACTTAGTCAAACCAGTCACCCCCACCTACAGGGACACGCAGAGATCGTACATACATATCCCTTACGCCAATAACTGTCTCACAAACTACCGCGAACCCATAAGACCACCTTCAGTTTGGCGAACTAGCTGACTTCCGGTAGGTTTGGTGGTGATGCTCACAGAGAACACTATAAGCGGGAAAACGGGAGGGTTGCAATGAGTGGGGGAACAATGTGTGAACGTGTGACAGAAATATTGTAGGAAGGAGCCACCCAACCAGTCACCCACCCAGTCGCAAAGGAGACCCGTACCGTGTTCGCACCAATGTCTTCGCAAGAGTGAAAACGATCTGATTTCTCGACGCTGACCTGTAGGTAAACGTTAAAACGATTGAGTCGCCGTGAGCGATCGCCTTCTGATACCTGCAACAAACCAATGTTGCCATTGATCGTCGGCTATGACAACAGTTGACAACCGCTACTGCTGCCGCTGCCAACAACTCCTCTTCAAGCACCAACACTTTCACTGCTTCTTAAACTTAAACAAAGTGTGGCTGCTTACGACACACGGTTATTCTTTTATGCAAATAGGCACACGCACGCACGCACGCACGCACCCACACCGATGATTTGATTATGATAAAAGTGACGGTTAGTGTAACAGAAGCAACAACATTTTCACATAGTTCATGTAGACAAAGTGTTTCTTTTGAATGGTAAATACCCCCCTGCTAAAAGGATTTGGCATTGATAATTAATTTCGTATGTTAACAAGTTCAAAAGCCGCTGTCACTATGACCAAGCTGACCAAAAGAGTATGGGAAAACAAGATGATCACTGAGAACATTAAGATGAATGTATACGGCAGCGAATCGTACCTTACAAAAAAGAGCCAATGGTATATCATTGAATACCATTCAGTACCTTTGGACCATTCAATGATAAATCGGTGTCTCAATGGTACTCTCAATGGTATTTGAACATATCATTCAATACTATTCAATGCTAAATCAGTGTATCAATGGTACTTTCAATGGTATTTGAACATTTCAATCAATACCATTCAATAATAAATCAGTATGTCTCGGTGGTACTTTCAATGGTATTTGAACATACCGTTCTGTACCACTGGACTATCCAATTATAAATAAGGTTTCAGTGGTACTTGCAAGGGTATTTGAATATATAATTCAATGAAAAACCTCTGTGTTTTAGTGGTACTCTCAATGGTATTTGAATATACCATTCAGTACCACTGGACTATTCAATGATAACGTATGGTTCAGTGGTTCTCGCAATGGTATTTGAACATATCATTCAATACCACTGAACCATTCAATGATCAATCAGGTTTCAGTGGTACTCGCAATGGTATTTGAACATATCCATCCCCAGCCAGCACGCCACCCTTGGCCCGATCTGAGCGGCTGTCAGGAGGCATCCGTCGGCCCACGACAGCCGCCTGCCAGCAGCTCTCCAATCGCTGTTGCCCCAGTGACAGCGTCCGTTGGTCATTTGGACGAGGCTATTCGCAGAACTGGGCTCTGCGAATAAAAAAACATTTCTTATTCACAGAGCCGAGCTCTACGAATTAGAATTCGTTTCTTATTCACAAAGCCCAGCCGGCTCTGCGAATGTGCACGCTATAGCGTAGTTCGCAGAGCCCAAGGGCCGGTTTCATTAAGCGGCTAAGAACGTTTTTAACGCTAAGATGATTGTCTTAGTAAATGACATGATTTAAAAAAAATATAAATTAACATAGGCGTTTAATCAGCCTAGTAATAGCCTAACTTTAAGGACGCTTCGTGAAACCGATCATGAAACCGATCCCATGCCTACAGATTCGATTTTATTTCTTATTTGCAGAGCCCAGCCAGCCAGCTGGCTCTGCCATTTGCGGTGTTAAGCGTAGTTAGTAGAACCTAGCTCTGCGAATTAGATTCCACTTCTTATTCGCAGAGCTCGCATAGCCAACCGGCTCTGCTCTGAATGTTCTACTACTTTCTTGCAATTAGAATTTGTAGTTGTAAATACATTCTTCGATATTCCAATGTCTATATATGCGAATTTTAAATTTGTTAGGTGCAGTTACAACGTCTGGTAAATTATTCTGATTATTGCTACCGCTCTTAGTTATTATACTGTTATATATTCCAAGATATTATTAACACAACGCAATTATGCAGTCCAAAATCAATAGAACAGTTTGTATTAACTTATAAACATACATACCCTGGTATTTCAACACTGGCCTAAATAGTAACACACATAACATACTAAATCACACTTGCCTAACTATTAAAAACTAAAATCCGTTCACATCATATATTCTGACAAACATATTACATGAAATCTTGACATCAACATATTAATACAAAAATCATAGTATACACAGATGGTACATAATAATACACCACATGCTTGCCTACATATCAACACATGGAATATTGTAATGCAGAACACACTAAATCCTAGCAACGTCCATCACAAGTGCATACACAACTTATTTCACGCACTAAAACCCTGTCCACTTTTGACTTATGAAGGGGGGATAGCCTAAGACTCATAATATCTACGTAGGAAGCATAAATCTGATTGACTGTATTAAAATCATTAACACGGGACGTACTATTTACTTGTTTAAACTAATAACAACTGAAATCCTGCCACAGCTTACTAACACATTGTTAACAACATTTCCAAATACTTTTCTTGATTGAACTTCTAACCATCTGGCAGAGGTACTTGTCACAGCACATTTCCTACACACGCCTCCACGCAAGCACACACGCACGTACGCACACACACGCACACACACACACACACACGCACGCACGCACGCACACACACACACACACACACATCGAATGGGCACTTTCAAACTCTTCCCAAGACCGAAATCGTTTTCCTAGCTGGAAGTCACCCATGCTGACAATACAATCACCTAAAACAGGAATGTAAAAGACGACTTGGCTTAATTATAAATTAACTGATCACCGTATTGTCCTCTACTAGTAGCAATACAAATAGTACAATTGCGTAAGTACTTCACTAAAAACAAATTTTCTACTCGTTTATTTGCGGAAATTTGATAGAATATCTGTTAATAGATTTAGCACATACAGCTATATATACCTTACGGAAGAATTTGATAAGGTTTTTGATAACAAGTAAACACGTTTGGACGAACCTAATATTCCATTTCTAATTCGCTTGGTTCTGCGTCTATTATTCCTCAGTCACGCTTATTTTGGCCAGTCATTGAACAGACAGCGCCGCATCTTGCGACGAGATCTATACGATACTTCAAGGTACAATAACTGGAGGGGGACGACAACTGGCCTGCCTAATTACTTGGTCCTTCAATAATACACAGTTTTGTAAATAATATTATCCATTTCTGCACTGTAAACGATGTGAATGGATGAAGCATACACATTCCTACATGTTGTCGACAAATAAACGTTAAGCATGGTAATCTATCCCAAAACGTATCTATTTGATTACAATGCATGCGACGCATGGACAATCTGACCTCTATGTTTGCAGATGACACCAAGCTCTATGCAGCATTGACAGACGACATCAACTCCTCAAACTCTCTACAAGAAGACCTGACAAAACTACAAGACTGGTCGGATACGATGCAAATGAAATTACATCCTGACAAATGTCACGTTCTACACCTCGGACATTCAAACCCACGAAAAAAATACCACCTGAGAATGGACAGTGAATGCAGTCACAAGCTTGATGCAGTGACCTCAGAAAAAGACCTCGGAGTCACCATCAACATACAACTCAAGTTTTCCGACCACATCGAAAATAGTGTCAAAAAGGCCAATCGAGTTCTGGGGTGTCTAGCCAGAACATTCCGGCATCTCAACAAGGAGACATTCCTACTACTATATAAGGCAATGGTCAGACCACACCTGGAATACGCATCCTGTGTCTGGTTCCCTCACCTAAAGAAAGATCAAGACCTCATCGAACAAGTCCAACGGCGTGCAACACGACTAGTGCCAGAAACAAAAGGACTACCCTACGGCAGCAGATTGAAAGAACTGAAACTCCCCACACTGCACTACAGAAGACAAAGAGCCGACATCATTCAAACTTTCAAAATTATCAAGGGACTCGACCAAATCGACCAGGACTGTAAATGCCAACTCTGTCCACAAAAACAGATGTACCTAAAAGCCACTGGAACCACAAGAGGTCACACAGAAAAACTAGTTACACAGACATCAGCAGGAACCAGACATTCTTTCCTTTCCACCCGTGTAGTAAGATCCTGGAATGCACTATCAGAAGACACAGTCCAAGCACAGACAGTCAATCAGCTGAAGTCCCGCCTCCAAAGAGACTGGAGAGACCATCCAGACCTCTACAACTACAACTTCACATACTAACACATACACACGCACGCATGCATGCACGCACGCACACAATCGAGCCTAGAGACTAGGCAAACCGGAAAAGACAAGATAAAGAGAAAAAATAGCAATAACGCCAACAGCAACAACAATAGCAGCAAAATCAATAGACAATGGAATACCACTACAGAAAACTAACCTTGAGACGGTCTCAGTGCTCAACTTGGGCAATTATTGACCGTTCTTAAGGTAAGAACTTAAGGTAAGGTAAGAACAACACTTACCTCGTGGCTTCCATCTTTGTTGGTTGGTCGGCTCTGCGCTGAAAGGCGCTATCTAATTGGTTGATCGCGGGCTCTACAAATAAAATTTCATTTCTTGTTCGCAGAGGGCCGGTTTCATGAAGCGTACTTAAAGTTACGCAATTACTTAGCGTCACGTGTTTGCATAAACTACTATGTTCGCTTATATTAAAAAATCACGTAATTTATTAAGACAATCATCTCAGCGTTAAGTACGTTCTTAGCCGCTTCATGAAACCGGCCCCTGCTATGCATGCGTGCGTGCGTCTGTGTGCGTGCGTGCGTCAACAGTTTGATGGTCGTGGTTTGATGTCTATGTTTCTGTGTATTGGGCAAGGGTGGTGTATATATGTGGGAATGTGTGAGGGCGCGTTTGCGCGTGCGTGTGTGCGTGTGTGCGTGTGTGCGTGTGTGCGTGCGTGTGTTTGTACAGGTAGGCATATAGTGTCTCGAATTTACGTAGTTTTAGCTAACGTTATGTTTTTGTGAAGTATCAATAGGCTTTATTGCTGCTACAATATACATTTTGCCGACAAGACGCGTCCCTGTTCTGAAGACAAATTTGTCAATTCTTTCTTTGAAGTAATTATTTACTTAGGCCTGTTTTCTTAGGGCAATAGGCCATCGGCCATGGTCCTCCACTCTAGTCCGTTTTATGCTATTTTCCCGATTTCTCTGCCGATGTATCCATCTGCTTTCTTTCGCTTTCCGTGTGTTTCTGTCGGGCGTTTCTTGGTCTTCTTCTTCTTCTCGTCCCTGGTTGTTCCATGTAATTGCTTGTCGTGTGATGTTTGTTGTATGTTTCCTGCGTGTATGTCCTAACCACCTCAGTGTCAAAAAGGTAAAAGTAAGTTCTTATACAGCGCAGTATCTATTCCCCCGGGACTGCTCAAAGTGCTTTAATTACACTTTACTACCTCCACCATCTCAACTTCTCTGGGAAGCATTTAGCCACACTGCAATTAATGCACGAAGACTATTGGTACACAAATATCCACCACTAGTCAGGTACTCATTCATACAGCTGAGTGAACTGAAGAAATGTTGAGTAAACGAACTTGTCCAAGGTTCAACACCGCCGCACAGGATTCGAACCTGCGTTCTCTCAGTCGAGGGTCCGGAGCTCTTATCGCTGCGTTATTGCGCTCCACTAATGTCATCTTCTTTATGTCGTCTTCTATTGGTAGTTGTTTGGTCCATTCCCATAGTGCAGTATTGGTCATCTTGTCTGACCACTTTAGATGTAGGGTTCTGCGCAGGCATTTGTTGATGAAAGTCTTTTTTTAAACTATTTTCTGTGTAATTCACCGTGTCTCCGAGCCATAGAGTAATACTGACTTGAGATTTGAGTTAAATATCCTCAGTTTGGTGTTAAGCTTTATTTGTTTTGCCTTCCAAATATTTCTCAAAATGACCCGTGCGTGCGTGATGCGTGCGTGTTTGCGTGTATGTATGTGTTTTGTATATGTGTGTGTGTGTGTTTGTGTATACGTGCGTGCGTGCCTACGTGCATGCGTGCGTGTGATACAGGTAGGCATATGGTGTCTTTCGAATTTATGTCGTTTTAGCTAACGTTTTTTTTTTAGTGAAGTAACTGTAGGCGTTATTGCTAGTCAACATATTTTGCCGACGAGATGCGTCACTGTTCTGGGAACAAAGGTGTTATTTATTTCTTAGAGGTGCCCGCATTATAACTGGAAAAAAACCTGCCTACAATATCTTCCTAAATGCAACTATAATTGAGATGACGTATACACGAGTGTGCATGTGTATGGGTACTCGGTATGTTAAACTTTTCCTCCTAGACGATTTGCATAGCAGAAACCAAAAGTATGGATTCGTGTTTTAAAACATCGGCAACATACCTATAAGTAGTGTAGACTATATTTAATAATGGACGCCTTTCTAACCGTATTTACGCAGACGTATAGCTCTAAGCGCAATACTTATGGAGAACACTTGACAGACGGAACTAACGATACGTAGGGCGAAACACACAACTTTATTAATTGTATTGACAACGAATGGGAACTTATTGTGATAAATAAAACATGGTCCGAATCGTATCAATGTTCAGTGAACAACTGAATATAAACAGAAGTACGGACGCCAACACAATTACAAAGACACGGTCCTACCTTCCGAGCCGGTTGTCCGGGATCAGCATCAGTAGTGGTGAATCCGAGTTCTGGATGCAATTAAGTTTATCCGCACTGCAAAGAAGAAAGACGCTGGATAACCAACAGTGATATCGCTCGCCGGTGTTGGAGGTCCACTACATTCACAGCCCAGATACCATAACATTTTCCGTCTTGGCCAAGGTTGGCAGAGAATGACAGCCTATAGCTTGGAATGCCAACCATGGGCCAATGTTGATAGGCCAGTGCTAGGCCAGGTACCGGAACTGCCATTGTTGGACCAACATTGGCCCGATCTCACCCCAATGTTGGCTGCCAACATTGACCCAATATAGTAACATACATTAGGCCAATATTGGCACGAGTTGGAAATGCTATCTGGGAAATCGCCAAGAATGAGAAACGACACGACACCGCAACAATTTAAAACTCTCCAAAAACTACCCCATCGGCACCGCGAAAAATCTCCTACATTACCCTCCCCCGCCACCGTGACAGTCTCCGACACTACCCCCTCCCCCAACCACGCAACAGGCTTGTCATTTGGCGGTTTTGGTGAGCCTTGGGCGCCTCCCCCAGTATTCATCAAGTTTAGGTACCCGTAGGCCCCTTCATGTAGGCTATATGAATCAACCAATTTATTTCAATGGTATGAGAATGACAAATATATATTTAAAATTTATATGGAAACACATTTAGTTGTAAGTTTCGTCGATGCTGTGCGTTCCACAAGGGATGCATCGATATGACAGTTTCTAGACGATCACACCTGACCACCCGGCTACTTAGCATAATCTACGTTTTTCTTAGCGAAGTTGCGGTTAAGCAAAGTATGACAATTATCGATGTCTACAATAAAGTCCGCCTGGTTTTGTAGTTCCTTGCATTGCAAGTTGCATTCGGAGATCGTCCATCTTTTAAATATAAATTTCCATGAATCAACATCCCGCATCTATGTCACTTTCCTGAACACCATTATAAACTTGTTTCACACATTATGCAAGTTTAAAAATTGGCGCAAAAGACGAAACATTATATCTGCGGGCTTAGAGGCGGACTAAGATATATTGGGGCCCTGGGGCAAGTTTGAATTGTGAAGCCCCCACCAAAAAACAAGGAGTTCTGGGCCCTGGAATAAACGTTGTTCTAACCTGATTACCCAGGATCTCGGGACCCTGGAATGATTTTATTCTTACTTGACTGAGGCGCCCCAAGAGCTCGGAGTCAAGGAATTTTTTCTCACTTCAGTGAGCCCCCGGGAGCTCTGGTCCTTGGTTTTTTCATGGAACGAATCCATAGAGAGTAGTCTAGGGAAACGTCCAATTGTACCCCCTTTGAGGATCGCCAACAAACCTCCACTGAACCAAATTCATATTGGGTAGGCTGAGCCGGGGCTTCAGCATGACTCCGCTGTCGAGTTATCGCGGTGTCGCGAAGTCGCCACTCCGCCGTCGCGCTGTCGGATATTGACATTGGAAGAGCTAGCGCGGGGGGTGTTATTGAAGATGTTTTGCCAGAGCTTCAACACCACTCTTTCTTAGCGCTGTCGGATCGTGACATCGGAATATGATGGGGGGATGCTGTTGAACATTTATTCACAATTTCGGAAGCTCACCAAAAACCTCCAATTGCACCCCCTTGATACTTACCTAAGCCGGGCCACATTCCAAAGTCTAGGGGGCACTTGACGGGGGCACATTCCAAAGATATATGGGGCACCACACTCTAGCTAGCGAGACCAAAAGAGTAGGGGCCACGTGCTCTCAGGCCTCCCCTGGATCAGCCTATGTCAGTTATAGTAATTCGCAACCGGCGTCCCATGGCGCGCGAGGATGGACGCTTGTCGTGAATGTGGAACATAGAATTGGCGCATGCTTATACTGGCGCGACATTCACAGGAAGTTGCACACTGCGTAGCTACGGACTGACGTATTAACAATTGGTGATGACGTCATTTTTTCCCACTTGACAACCAGAGGCGTACGGATTCGAAGTAGTTCCGCGGCAGTACATATAATAATAATAAGATAACTTCTATTGCGCCTAAATCATTAGAAACCAAGTTCAGAGGCTCATAAAACAAAATAATTATTCAATCTAAAAATCCATAAGCAGTATTTCAATTGTCAACAGATGGGTCAAGGCGCTAGGGAGCTACGGTGGATAAGCAAGGTTGTAAAGATAAGTTTTTAAATGACGACATAATTTTGTAATATTTTCAACTGATCTAACACTAAGAGGGAGCATATTCCAAAGAGTTGGTGCAGCAATAGAAAAAGCTCTAGTTCCAATGTTAGTGTTGACTCTAGGAACAAAAAGTAGGTCAGAACTAGATGATCGAAGTTGGATAGATTTTCTGACAGGAGTAAACAGAGAATGCAAATAAGATGGTTGCTTACTGGACAACGCCTGATATGTAATGGTACATATCTTAAATATTATACGATATCGTACAGGAATCCAATGCAAAGACTTCAAAAGTGGTACAGAAAACGAGGAGATTTTGTAACTACAGATGTTTTCTTCGTTTTTGTTTTCTTCTTCTTATTATTATTATTACATCGCTTTATTGTTGTTGCAGTAAACGGCCACGATAACTTCGACATGTGGACTATTCAAGTTCTACAATGCGTGCGATACGGCAATAGGACCATGCAAGTTCACGAAGCGGCTTAGACACATTTCGAACATATGGACTCATCGTTTACCGTCCGCCTCCCTCTAAACGATACGGTTTTAAGAACAGTGTTTTTTTACGAGTGGTGTTTGTACTTGGACCGCCTTGCTGTCATAACCAACGATGTAATCATAACAGGTGACCTTAATTTGCACATCGACAACATTAACGACGCAGATGCGGTGCGCTTCAATGGCACGTTGGAGGCTCACGGATTGGTACAACACGTGGTGGGACCCACACACAAGATGGGCCATACCTTGGACGTAGTCATCATCCGAGACATTAGTACCTTGTTGATCAATAGTTTCTGGGCCTTGTCTTGGTGACACAAAGGTTAACCCTTCCGGCGACCATCTGGCTGTGTGTTTTAGAATTAACTTAACGAAGCCAGACAGCGTTCGCGAGCTGGTCACTTTCAGGAAGCTTCGGGACATTTGTATTCCGGAATTTATCAAGGATTTAACTCAAATTTTGAACAACACTGATAAGCCGCTAGATGAATTCGTACACGCCTAAACTACGGGAATTGAAGCGGTTGTCAACCAACACCCTCCCGTGCAAAGAAAGTTGATAATACTGAGACCAAACGCGCAATGGTATTCAGATGTACTGAGACACGCTAAACGCGCGCGCAGGCGAGCAGAGAGGGTATGGCGGCGAACCAAACTCACCGTTCATCGGCAGCTGTTCAGGGAGCAATGCAATGCAGTTAACAAACTGATGATCAGTGCAAATAAAACATTCTTTTCTGCAAAGATGAGAGACTGCGGCAAGGATCAGAAAGAACTGTTCAAATTAACGATACATTTGATGGGTAACACGGGACACGTAACATCGATACCGGCAACCCAAGTGATATCTACGAAACAGCATTGGACGATGACGTCATGTTTGACGGAATCCCGCTTCAAAGGTTACTGCCAGCCACCCTTGATGAGGTGAAGCGAATAATCACAAATTCGCCCAACAAGTCACGTGATATAGACCCGATTCCTACGTGGCTTTTGATACAGTGTCTGGATCATTTCGTGCCGTTGATTACAGCCATTATGAACAAATCATTGGCAATGTCAGTGGTACTCGTGTGTTTCAAACGTGCAACTGTGAAACCATTGCTTATAAAGCCGGGCCTAGATAAGGAAGTTCTGAATAATCATTGGCCTGCGTAAAACCAACCATACGTGTCGAAACTTCTCGAGAAAGTGGTTGAACACCGTTTGAAAGATCACCTGGACATCAACAATCTACACGATATTCACCAATCGGCGTACCGCAATGATTACTCAACCGAGACAGCTCTAGTGAAAGTCCAGATCGACACCGCAGAAGCTCTTGATCAAAAACGTGTAGTCGTCCTGGTCATGCTGGATCTGTCCAGTGCGTTTGACGTCATCGACTATGGCATCATGCTAACGCGTTTTTAACATTCATTTGGCGTGACTGCAGAAGCCCTGGATTGGATGAGATCCTACATTAGCAGCAGAACACAATGTGTATCGGGTCGGCCTCGCAACTTCGTTTACCGCACATCTATGTTGCGGCGTGCCACACGGATCTGGGTTGGGACCGAAACTATACTGCATGTACATTAAACCAGTTGGAGATACAGTGAATAACGATAATTTTCGTTACCACTGTTATGCAGACGATACACACACACACGCACGCACACGCACACACACACACACACACACACACACACACACACACACACACACACACACACACACATATACACACACACACACACACACACACACACACACACACACACACACAAACAAATATATATTTAATTATCCATCAAGCCTGGCGAGAACTGGGCCAGTGAAAGCTCAGCCACTTTAGCCTGTGTGGCGGATGTTGGCGGGTGGATGAATAGAAACATGTTAAAATTGAACCAAGAAAAAAACGAACTGATTGTGTTTGTGTCCAAACACCGAATTCATCAGGTGAACGACCTGTCCCTCGTTATCGGGGGCAGACTGCTACACGCTGAGCAATCCTATGAGAAATATTTGACTTAGTATAGACAGCGGCTTGACAACGGTGAAACAGGTGAATGCGATCTCCAAGTCCTGTTTCTACCACATCCGAAATATTGGCAAAGTCAGATAATACATCGCAAATGACGCCTGTAAGATTCTAGTCCAGGCACTGGTAACATCTCGACTGGACTATGGAAACGCGCTGCTGCAAGGTTTGCCTCAGGTTTATAGAACTGCGCTGATCGCCTAATCACCGGGACACGCAAGACCGAACTACATTGGCTGTCAGTGAAATACCGGCTCAGCTTTAAGGTCAACACTTGTACTTATAAACTGCTGAACGGATTGGCACCGGCGTACATGAGTGACATTGTACAGAAACATCAACCTACTCGTACCTTAAGATCAACGGAGAAGTCACTTCTCGTCGTATCTGTGCTGCGGACAGTAACTTATGGTGAACGTTGTTTCAGGAGACACGCGGCCATACTATGGAACGACTTGCCTGAGAACATTAAACAACTGAACACTCTCAGCTCTTTCAAGAGACATTTAAAAACATATCTTTAAACTGGCGTACGTACGACTGACGTGATCGAGTCACGCTCTCGTTTTAATGACATTGATATACTAATGATTTATTCGTAATGTTTTATTCATGTGTGTGTATTATAAATAATTTACTTTCTATGTATTTATTTGTTATGCTTAAAGTTATGCTTAAATCAATTATTTTACACTAGTTATTTTTTAAATAATCTATATTTTATAGTTTTATTTAATTTATGCTGCTTTTTGTAAAGCGTCAAGTGGATTCGGGCGCTATATAAATTCCGATATTATTATTACTATTAAATGACTGGTTGATTGCCTACGGTGCCTTTTCGTCATTTGATGCACAATTTCGTAATACAAAGCCATGGGAACCAAAGAAGTGTCGTATTATTTGTTTCACGCAGTTGTGCAGTCTAAAGATGTCAGTTAATAAACAACGAACATACGCTAATTTTCAATACCTATAGCTTATAGTCGTAATCACACTCGCTAGATGCACGTGGGACGCGGTGGCGGCACTCGGAACATCGCACTCTCAATCGAATCGTTTTGATGCCGTTTCGAACCTTGTGCAAGTTCGTTCACTCCACGCTGTCCCAGTTCACTCAGCTGTATGAGTGAGTACAATGCTATATATAGACATCGGAAGGTATTTGTGAACGAATAGTATTCTCGCACCAATTGCAGTGTATCCGACGACGTTCCAGGTAAGCCGAGATGGTTTTCAATTGAACATTTATGCCAGGGGGTGAAGTGTAAAGCGCTTTGAGCACATCTAAGGACTGCTTGCCATGTTATAAAAGAACATACATTTTACATAGAGTACAGTGAATGCTGTTTTTGGACATAAAATAAAGCGAACGTTGTGGAATGCTGTGCCAAACAGATTGCAACCTGCGCTTGGCATGTTTGATCAGACGAGGGTACAGTTCCGTCGGCAAATGCATGCTACAGATCGAACTCCTTGGAGGTCGTCTTGAGTATCAAGGAGTCGCCCGGCAATTCGATAAGCTAGCTCATTGCATATATATATATATAATATATATATATATATATATATATATATATATATATATATATATATATATATATATATATATATATAGCTAACGACGCGTTGTTGATATCCTAATGGAAGATATGAACAATTATCTTTCTGTTGCGAGCTCTCAATAGTAGGCCTGTAGATATGTCCGGATTTCGAGGGTTTTTTCTGTGGTACTGCTACGTGTCCGTTGTTGGCGTTCGGCAGTAGCATCGTGATATCGAAAGCCTATATCTGCTGATTGTGCGGGTGCTAGTAGTAGTAATAATAATAACAATATTTAATATTTATAGGGCGCAATATCCATAATATGCTCAAAGCGCTGTACAATAAAATCCAATCAGGCGATTCAATGTATACTAATAAAACCTGCAATCAAATAAAGTTACTTATATTTAAACTATTAATTAAATATATAAATACATACATACATACCCACACCCACACACCCACGCACGCACGCACGCACGCACGCACGCACGCATACATAAATAAATACTGATACAGGCACTCAACATAATATATATATATAATATATATATATATATATGTATTATATATATAAGTAAAATGTGCAGTAAAATATCCTCAAATGAAATATTAAAAATGTCAGCAGTATTGAGCTTTGAACATATGCGTCTTTAGTGTCTTTCTGAACGCCGACAGAGTTCTGCTGCATTACACTTCCAATACGAATGACTTGATGCCGACCGGACAAGTAAGATCTGAACCACTCAAGCGCAACGCAAGTGACACCGAATCTGTGAGTGAGTATGCTCAATTCAATGCCGTGGTCAATGGTGTCGAAAGCGGCGGTCAAGTCAAGCATAACCAACACAACAACACAGCCACGGTCTACTGCAGACAGAATGTCATTGTGTACTTTAACAAGATTTAACAAGATTGCCACCCAGAGAATTAACTCTAGATGGCAGGTGGACAATTTCATAATTAAGATCCTTCAGTTTTTGTATCATTTTAGTTGCTCTCCTCTGTACTCTTTCTAGCATATCTATGTCCTTCTTGCGATATGACCTCCACGCTTGTATACAATATTCTAAATGAGGCCTCACTATTGTTTTATACAGTGGTATTATTAGTTCTTTTTCTTTATAAGCAGAGCCGTTTCAGTTGAGTGATCTTGTCGATAGGCCGATTGAAACTGGTTGTGCAAGTTGTTCTCTTGCATGTGGACATTCAGCTGTTTTGCTACAACGCGCTCGATTACTTTAGAGAGAAATGTCGGATTCGATAAAGGTCGATAATTCTACATTGATTCTGGATTTAGTCCAGCCTTCTTGATTAATGGCGAGATACAGCCAGTCTTGTATTTATCTGCAACAACGGACTCGTGCGAGTCAACTAAGCTGACCAGCATATGATCGTATTGGTCAACCAGTTCTTCTACGTTCAGCAAGTCAAGATCATCCGAACGGAACAGTGGAATGTCTTGTCGAAAAGACACTGCATCAATGGTGCGTAACTTGCGATGTTTGATTTTTATCAAACCAGTGCGATGTTGAACAATGTCTAAGTTGAAACTCACCGCAAAGTGGTCAGAAAGGCCCGTGTCCGTAACGGTGACATTTCGATCAAGGGGTTCGTCCGTGCTGCGGGTCATGAGTACATCCAAAGTGTGTCCTTTCCTGTGGGTTGGCCCGCGAACATGCAACACCATTCCTGTGGCATTCACAAAATTGATCAGTCGCCGTGCTTCAACATTTGCAGCGTTGTCAATATGAAAGTTAAAATCTCCCATGATAGTCCAGGTCCAGGTTTTACGGCATGCTAGTCGATGAAACGGCCCCATTCTTTAACAAACACAGTTGCTGACAAACCATTTTTCACTGTTGGCGGCGGGCGGTAAATAACAACGATTCTCATGGATGACGTAGGTGTTTTCGGCCGGCACTCGATGTGTTCAAACGATCGAAACGCATCGGTATCCTGTTTGTGTAAGACGATTTCGGATTTATGGATAATAATGACACCGCCCCCTTTGCCGGTAGGGCGAGGCGCGGGCTTGATGGAATATCCATTTGGTATAATATTTGTAATCACACTGGCTTCGCTCAAAGGCTTCAAACACGTTTCGCATATCGCGAGATCATATCGAGATGGTTTTCAAGTATATGATCCGCAATGGCGAGTGTTTTGTTCCGACACGATTGTGCGTTAACGTAGCATACTCGTACGCCTTGATCGTGCTGTATATGTTTATACAATGGTAAAGTTATTAATGTTGGTACATTTCGGCTTGGTTGTGGCAACGTCGGTACTCTTGCGTAGTGAATTATTGTCCCGATCTGGTTTGCGACTTTACGACCGCTACGGTGTTTACGTCTCGTAGACGAACGCTTGAAGATGCACAGTTGGTGAAGTAGAAGATTCACACAGCAGGTCACCGGAGATCTGGTATACCTGGTTGCATTGGCGGCAGTTGACAACAACCTTTTCCTAGAATAACGCACAACTGACGCCATTGTTGACACACACGCATGTGTTGAAGTGCGTCTTGCGTCACTGCGTATCATCGGCGGTTGCACACAAGTTGTTCGTCGTCCGGTGTTATCCAAGAATAGACCACAGCGTCCTGCTTGACAAGTTTGCAACCGGTTCTCAAGGCAAGTGCATACGAATGTCGATTGAAAACCCTAACAGTCCGGCATCAGTAATCATTTTCAAGGAAATATAAACGTCCGAAGTAATGCATGTACCTTTGTACACGCACCTGAGAAATATTAAAACGTTCCTTGAATTGAAATACGTCAAACTTGTATCAATAAGACAGCTGTCGTGGGAGCTACTGCCAAGCACAACACCCCAATACAATGTTATGCCATGAATATGTTTAACAATAAAATCGACACACACCTCAGAAGGGCGGTATACATGTAGATAAAAAAGGGTTGAACTCTCGATAAGCCAAAAGGTTTCCTTGTCCACCTGCCATCTAGAGTTAATTATCTGCGTGGCAATCTTGTTAAATAACCTGAAGTTATGCGGACGCGGCGGTAAAAAAACTGTCAATAACAACCCCCATCTTCTGACGTCACAGTTGTGTCAGTTAAGCAAGTGAAGAAACTGAAGAAAAGTTGAAGTGAAGATACAGCGACATGGCACAGCGGCAAAAACTTTTTTTAACAGACCTCCCCCGCCGGTCTTCCCATTTCATCAGTTGAGACGAGGTAGGAAGCAACGCTAGAGAGAGCGAGAAGACGGTGAAATTGCGGCTGCGCAGTGACGAAACATTTTCAACAGCACCCCCACCATACTCGCCTTCACCCCCAGTCTTCCGATGTTATCAGTCGAGCAGAGACAGTGGAGAAGCTGAAGTTACGGCGGTGCAGCAGCAACACATTTTCTGCGACTACAGCATTTTGTTCGGCTCAAATCGAGAAACCCTCAACTGCACCTTAAGTTAAGCCTTAAGACTCACAAAAATGTCTGATTACACCCCCGCGAGGTTCCCAAAAACTCATTGAGGCTCACAAAACGCTTCCAATTATACACCAACCAACCCCACCCCCTCCACTGCAACAGCAACACGTCTCTGGATGCATGTTTTTCTTTGTGCAACAAATAGTGGCGATACATCACGGGGCTTTGTTAATCAAGGTTAGAGGGAAATGCTTGTAGTTCCAACAGATGACACCACTGCTACTAGCAGTCCACGGACAGCCGTCTCAGGTCTGCTGAACTGGAATGAAACGTAAGAAGGTTCATTCCAGCACGACACAGACGCCTTCAAACAATTATAGCTGTTGATGAGACGGTAGTTGTTTGAGTGTCAACATAGTGTGCTCGCGAGATCACTCAGAATAGCCTCAACTAGTCGTTTAGTTAGTGTATGGGTAGATGTCAACAACATCCCAATAAAAACCATTGCACGCAATATTTTATCATACCTTTACAGACGTATGTTACGTGTAAACATCGAATCAAAACAGACATGCAAATAATATAGTAATTGTTATAAATCTAGAATCTCCATGCATAATCTTTGCGCATCATCTTTGTCAAACACCCACACACAAACACGCACCCGCACGCACGCACACACGCACGCACGCTCACACGCACACACGCACGCACGCACGCACGCGCATAAACACACACCGTGACGTATGGCCCTCGTTCACATTTTACAACATTTACGTATATTCGCACAAGGCGTACTAATTCTGAGACCACCTCTATCCCCTGAATTAATGGCCTACAGCCACCCTGAACACATTGACGTTGTGACCCGAGGAGGAACAATTATGTTCCCGAATTGATAAAGCGCTCTTTTCGTACATAAAAGCCTGCTCAAAAGCGCTGTACACAATCAATAGAATAATCATAGACAGTAAAAACAAAGCATAAAAACGATAGCATGATAAAAAATGAAATATTATAGAAGATTGGATATAATAAGATGAATACATATATATATATAGACTGTTTAAAAATGTAATAAAAACTAACTAGAAAGAGTTAAGCACCAAAATGGGTAAGAAATAAATGTGTTTTAGCAGCCTCTTGAGAGTGTTCAATGTTTTTGCTTCACGAATTGAGCCGGTAGCGCATTCCACAATTTGGCCGCTGAACACTGAAAGTTTCTGTCTCCGTAAGTAACTGTTCTAGCCCTTGGAACTTCTAGTGTCACTGAATCCATGGATCGTATATATAGCGTTCCTTCTTGGTTGGTACACATTCAGCATGTCCGATATATATCCTGGAGCCTGTCCATGTAGGGATTTACATGTGTGCATTAGGATGTTAAATTGCACACGATAGTATTGTATAGTACGATAATATTAGGAGAAGGTCGAATATATTAAGTACGTCGGGCACTTGAGCCAGCTTTGCAACTAAATATATCCAGATCTGGAAGGCAATAACATGAAAACAAACTAAGAACACTTGTTTTGAAATATTGGCCTATACTTTCATGCAAGATCAAGCAACAGCGGTTCGTTGTAATGGTGGAGTCTGTGCTGCTGCACGGATGCGAGTCTTGGACACTAACAAAGACACTCAAAACGCAACAGATGTGTGTTTTTACAAGTATGTTGCAAGCCATATTCAACATTAACGGGGAAAACACGTGTCACTTGTATAGAGATACAAACGGAATTACACAGAAGATCCAAGAAATAAGGGTGAGATTTGCTAGACATTGTTGTAGACATAAAGATGAAATAATGATTGCATCCAAGACCATCCCGTTGCAGCAAACACATGGAAGAACAAGTCAGACCAGATTATACATTTATTGACTCGCTAAAGGAAATGTGGGGTTGGAACCACGGGAACAAAGGACAGCGTGGGGACACGAAGAAGACTAGTGTTTGGAAAGAGAGTTCGACCCGAATGACCGACATGAGTGGAGTGAGAAAGTAGGCCCTTATATGTAGATAACATAATATTACAACAAACCCGGCCAGACATTGCTCCCTGGTTCTCGTAATTGGTGTTGGCAAATTGAAATTGTGCTGTCACGTACGTGTTGAAGTGAGCCACCTTTGCACGGCCTGACTGTTTATTCGTGCCTGCTGGCCCCGCTATAATATATACACTTGTGTATTGGACCGAGTGTCTGACAATATTGCCGCACTCAACAAATCAACAGCTGTAATTGAGTTTCCGCCAGGAACACACAGCTAGACGTGAATTGGCAGTTGGCTTTAGAAGCTCTCTGGCGATCAGCAATTTGTTTCTAGGCCTGCGACTCATGCATAACTGGGCTGGTGACATATTGCAGCTTTCCAGCGGCGTAGTGCGGTAATCTAGCAAGGCCAAGTGTTTGTCTGTACACTTTCGCCAAAGTCGTTTCACAATCTGTACCGCTCTTTCTGCCTCACCGTTCGACTGTGAGAAGGCAGGCGAAGGCGTGCAATGAACGATCTGGTAGTCTTTGCAGAATAGCACAAATTCGCGAGACGAGAACTGAGTCGCATTGTCAGATCTCAATTTTTCTACAATACCGTGTCGACTCATCTGTAACTTCAGGGAATCAATTGTTGCTGCGCTGCTCAGATTCTCAAGTTTGTCGACTTCTATGTACTTGGAATAGTAATACACAGCGATCAAGTAGTTATTTCGTTCCCACTGGAAAATGTCCGCAGCTACCTCAATCCAAGGCAGATCGGGAGTTTTCGTTGGCCTGAGCGTTTCGGTTCGTTGCTTATTCTGGTGCATATTACACTCAGCGCAATCACTCACGAGATTTTCGATTTGTTGCGTCATCCCTGGCCAGTATAGTGCTTCCCGTGCTCGTTGCTTGCATTTCGTTATGCCCATGTGCGACTCGTGTATTTGTGCAAGCATGTTTGACGTCATGCTTGGCGGCACCACGATTCTCATACCTTTGTACACTACACCGTCAGATACGGAGAGTTCGTCACGTATTGTCCAGTACATTCTGATTGTGTGCGGTGTTTCCTGCTTTGTATCTGGCCAGCCCTTGAGGATCATAGCATGTAGCTCGTTCAGTTCATTGGTTGTGCATTCCTGGAACTGCTTGTATCGTGTATGTGTTACGGCGATGAAGTTGATCATATTGACCACGACAGGCTCACTATTAGGTACTGTATCGGGCAAGTGGGCATGACTCAGTGCATCTCCCATAGGGATTTCTTTGCCTGACTTGTACGTCACATTCAGGTCGTACGGTTGCAGTCATAGCAACATTGCTTGTAACATCATGGGCGCTGATAGCAGTGGCTTTGAGCATATAGCCTGAAGTGGTTTGTGATCGCTCTCAACCGTTGTAGTTTTTTTTCTCCAAAGATGTGGCAATAGAATTTCTTGCAGCTGTGCACGATAGCTAACATTTCATTTTCCAGTTGAGCGTACCTCATATATGTTGGTGTGAGCGCTCTCGATGTGTAGGCTACTGGACGACCGTCTTGTAGGAGGACTCATCCTAGTCCGTTGCTACTCGCATCACACTGTATAGTGACATCTTTTGTCACATCGTAATACGCCAACACTGGCGCACTGCAACTAAGGTCCTTCAGCTCTTCGAAGCTTCTCTGTTGTGGCTTGTCCCAGAGAAAATCGACGTCTCGTTTCATCACATCCCGAAGTGGAGCGTCCATTGTACTCATGTTTGGGATGTATTTCGACAGATATTGGACAAATCCAAGAAATCTGCGCACGTCTTCCTTGCTTTGGGGAACTGGCATTTTGTGCACTGCACGTATTTTCTCTGGATATGGTTGCAACCCTGGTCTGTCACCAAGTGTCCAACGTAATTAACATGTGGCTGTTTTACTTGACACTTGTCAAAACTGAGCTTCAGGTTCCATTATGTCGCTCTCTCTCTACGATTTTTCTGATGATCTTGTCGTGCTCCTGTGGCGTTTTGCCTGCGATCAGGATGTCGTCCATGCTGGCTCGTGCGCCATCGATGTCTTCTAGCATGTCGTCCATGATTCGATGGTAGATCTCTGGAGTCGACTTTATGCCAAACGGTAGGCGTAACCACCTGTGTCTTCCGATCGGCGTGTTGAAAGTCGTTAGAAAAACTTGATTCATAGTCGAGTATGATCTGCAGGAATCCCGACTTTGGGTATATTTTGAAGAACACTTTAGCACCTGGTATTGAAGCTATCATTTCTTCCACTGTCGGAATGGGGTAGTGCTCTCGTCTACTGGCCTTGTTGAGGTCTTTGAGATCGGAGCAGATCCTCAACTTTTCATTGCAGATCACAGTGACCATGGAATTAACCCAGTCAGTGGGTTCTGTCACTTTAGTAATGTGGCCATCAGTTTCCATTTCTTTCAGTTACGTACGTATCTTTGCAGACAGTGCTTTTGGCTGACGCCTTGGTCCGTATACAACTGGCGGTACAATAGCGTCGATCTTGAGGGAATACGTCCCTGTGAGCGTACCTGTAGTTTGCTTCAGGTACTTGTCAAGCTCGTTGGCGACAATGTGTGTTCTCTCGATCAAGCCTAGCTGCATGCTAGCATGCCATGATAACAATGGTTTCTGGTCTACATTACGATGTAGTACTGTACCTCAACGCATTTGTTTTGTACCGAGTTGGGAGTGTGACGTAGCCTTCTATCTTAATTGGGTGATGAGTGTACGATTTGAACTTGCGAGCGGTCTTTGTGATTGGGTGATTGCACTGCATATCTCTGTACACGTTGTACGGCATCAGAGATTTCGTAGCGCCGGCGTCTGTGTGCATATTGATGTGTGTTCCGTTTACATGTATGCTTTCCCACCAGTCGCTTGTGATGGTATTGATCAGATGTGCGTCGCCGTCATCATCTGATTGCTCAAAGCCACACATGTCCTCAACTAAGTGGGCGCTCGCCTTGTTGCGGCATATCGACGCAAAATGTCCTGTCTTATGACAGTAGTGGCACTTGCTGTCCTTAGCGGGGCAACGTTCGTGCGATACGTTGTACCCGCATTTCTGACATTTCCGTTGATCCTGGTATCACGCTTTCTGTTTCGCATGGTCTTTGTGGAATCTGGACTGTGACCAGTTCCTCGAACCTCAAGGTATCCTCGGTTTTCCCCAACCTCCAATGTTCACGGCATGAACTGTGGGGTCTTAATCGACGTTTATCGCGTGCATACTTTCCTGGGACGTCTCGTAGTTCTGGCCAATATTCATGGCCATGTTTAGAGTCAGTTTGTATCCTTTCTCTAGACATTTCACGCGGACCGCGGCTTGCGATGATCTCAGGACAATTGCATCTCTGAGCATGCGGTCTTCTTCAGAATAGCGACAGCCTTTCACTAGAATTCGGAGATCCGTGACAAAACTGTCAAACTTTTCACCTGGATCTTGTTTACATCGGTTGAAAGTGACAGTTGCGCGGATTCGGTTTGTCATCGGTGCGACATACTATGCATATTTGTTGTACACGCCTTGCAGAGTGGCGTTTTCTGCCGGATCGTCACCCGTCGCTGGCATCCAGGTAAAGGTCTCGTATATCTCGCATCCTTTGTCGCCGATGTACGTCATGAGGTATTTTACCATCGGACCTTCAGGTTTCGTTGCAAGCGGGCCTTTGAACGTAAACTCACAGTGCTGTTTGAAGCGCCGCCATTCCTTGTCTAGATTAGCCGCTTGCCAATTAGTGCAGGGTTTTCACCGGCGTTTGCCATGTCGACAGCCTGTTTCACAATTTATCGTTCTCCCGTAACCAAACACTCACAGCGTGTCGATACCGTGCACTGTCGCGGAGTCTGCGGTAATTCTAGTCGCCCCGGACATCCCCCAGTCAACTGTGGTCAAGGTTGCTGGAGACGCGCGACGAACGTAGGTAGGTAGGTTTATTTCGGAATTGTATAATACAGAAAATAAATGAAACACAGAGCGTATACAAACTTTTCAATTCCTGGTTGGCAGCAGAGCCAAGGCTGTTACCAGTAGATATACAATGTTATAACAGGAAACAATATAACTTGAATTACTGGTCGCTGCCAACGTAGAAACGGGTGATCACCGAGCGATGCCTTGTTGCGAATTTCCAAAGTCATCTTTCGGCAAGTGGTCCGCCGGTATCCGTCGTCTTTCACGCCCGACGGTGCCTGGAGTTAACTTACACATTATAGCCCGTAGTTTCGCCACCAAAGTCGTTTCACAATCTGTACCGCTCTTTCTGCCTCGCCGTTCGACTGTGAGAAGGCAGGCGATGACGTACAATGTTCGATCTGGTAGTCTTTGCAGAATAGCGCAAATTCGCGAGACGAGAACTGAGTCGCATTGTCAGATCTCAATGTTTCTGCAATACCGTGTCGACTCATCTGTGACTGGTAGTTTCGGTCTCTAAAACAACTTTTTACATTATTTTAAAGCTACTTCTAGACCCCATTTAACATATCGTGACTCGACTATGGAATGGCCGTGTGGTAACTCTACGTTTATTGACAGCTTGCCGCTAATCGCGCAGTTAGTACAAAACATTACAGTGATTAAAGGACTGCGCATAGGGGTCGCTGCTGCTGATTACGTCAGTGCCAGCCAGCGGTACCCCTGGCTGATCGCTTTGCGAAACTCTGAATTTAAGCATGAAATCGCTCACTAGATCAGTGGATGTCGGCAGGTCAGGTGATCATAATAAAACTAATTTTTAACCAACTGTGGCTCGTGTTACATGCAATGTTTAGGAAGTAGAAGCAATAATTATTCGAATACGCAATACCGATCAGCTGCTCATGCTAATGGGCGAACGTGTCATTATACATTGGTATTCCCAGAAGTCGTTAATTTATCCGTCTTCAAATTGGGGCTGGTATTTGCGCTGTCCTCACGGGTGATGCAGTCGCGACTGGCGAAGTCAATTACTAGTTTGATTCAGCTAACTTCCGTCCTTCGCGTAGGGGAGCAGCCAGGTCTAATTTTGCATGGCAAACAGCCCTGGCTTGCGAGGATGCTGTACTGTACACTGTCTGCTCGGCGTCTCTCACACGCCTGACTGGGAAGCAACTCCGGCCGCTGGGAGCAAGATCCAGTCGGTTAGAGATAGAGACTCCCACCCGTAGCTCAGACCAGATAGAATGAACCAATGGCGTTCTCGCGGTAGCAGTGGTCGGCAGTGAGGATACAAGCCGTACGCGACGAGGTCGCAGCAGTCAGACGGCGGCGCGTCCGAAGTGACGTGGTTGCCGACGGTAATTGGAAGCCACTACACCCGCCGATAGATGCTGGTTGTGCGTACGCCAGAAGACAGACGCGTTCAGCTTCGTCACGATGACGTAGAGTGGATGCTATAGGAAGAAACAAGAAAGCCCAGGAAACATACCATGTCCTATTCAAAATCGATAATTCCGCAAGGAATTAAATATAGCAAACGATGTCACGATGTGTTTCACTTATGGAAGGAGTTTGAAAGCTGACATGAAACCGTGGTAGGCAATGACAGAATGCTAGAGCTGTTTCATAACTTGATATATTCCCACGATGCACACATTAATATCATTGTTGGTGTGTAACTCAAAAAAGTCCGGTAATTTCTGGATCTCACCTGGAAGTAGAGGTCAATGATTTGTTAAGCATGCCCAGCTCGCACTGGGTCCGCAGCAACACGGCGGGGTTGAGAGGCTAGTAGTAGTGGGGTACTACCCCTGCTCAAGAATATCGGCATTTCAACAAATAGCACATTGGAATAGTAACTTGTGTATAACAGTTGCTGGCAGTCGGTGACGCGAAACTCGCTCAGCTCAACCGGCGCTGTAATGCGAGTTGCTTGCGACAAGAAATACTCCAACACCTCCAGGTGGCGTTGACTGATCTTTCCGGTCGTGTGCATGTTCTGGAAGGGATATGTGATCGGGTCGACCTCAAACGGGAATATGAGCGGGTCGAGGAAGGTAACGAAGCGATCGAAGCCTCCGTCGCAAAGGAACACCGACATATGTATGTTGCTCAGCAGTTCCGGGTCGTCGTCATTGTTGTACGTCTGGCCGAGGTGCGCCGCTAGGACGATCACCGGATGTGTAGTGCACACGTGATCAGCCTAGTTGCCGTTGTGGACGCTGTGGCGTCGATAGAAACGGAAGGCATCGCCAATCACTGTCTTCACAACTTTCTTGTAGGTGCCGCTTGCTTTTATGTAGCAATAAAGCGAGTTCTTGATCCGGCTCATTCGATCGCTCCGACGGAAGCACTCCGGCCCGTGGAGACGGAACAAATCTTCGAAGATGTTTGACGACATTTGAGGAGTTTCTGTCAGCCAAGCAAGGACAGATCAGCCAGGGCTAGCTAGCTTTGCATGGCAAACAGCCCTGGCTTGCGAGGATGCTGCGCACTAACATTACGTTTACTTTTGGTTGAACAGTTTATGTGGCAGTTGGCTGAGAAGCACCTGTTTCATGCCAACAAATCAAGCATTTATAAATCTATTATGGCAGGATAAACTATTATTGGAATTTTGGATGTTAAGATCGAAACGTGACAATGCTGTGCCATGTCGTTAGTTGTAGGCCTGTGTTGTCTTAGCAGGTGATTCAATGTTAGTGTATCTTAATTAATTAATACAGTAATAATATCCACTGGCGCGGGAACGAAATTAACATTGGTGGAGCGGAGCTTCAGCACCACTCCGCTCCGCTGCCGGATCATGACATTGAAAGACGGGGAGGGGGTGCTGTTGAAATGTTTTCGCCTCCGCACCGCCGTAATTTCAGCTTCTCCGCTGTCTCAGCTCTCGACTGATGACATCAGAAGAGGGGGGTCAGATTGGTTGTGCTGTTGCATATTTTATATGGCGACGTTCAAAATTGTCGAAACTCACCACAAACCTCCAATTGCACCCCTTGAGGCTCGCCAAAAACCCACATTTAGGCTCATATTGACTCGAGGTGGGGCATTCCAGGTGGGGCAGCTGCTCCTCCCCCCCCCCGTTTCCGCGCCTACGATAATATATACGCCATAATGTGGTAGGCCGATAATGTGCATTGCGCAGGATGTTGCCAAAATTTACCTATGTTAATTCATAAATGGTACTGTAGATTAATCGCCTTTTCTTGTTCATAATGTATAACTACGATTAGCATTCATTAGTTCAATATTTGAGTTGTAACTAAATGAGTCCTTATTGGTTGATAAGTTAACGCGCTAACTTCTTCCAGTCCGCATTGGTTGCTAAGTTAACTTCTTATTCAACGCGTAGAGTGTACCGCATTAATGACCCTATTGGCCAGCCATAATACGCCGTGTGGCGCCGTTGATGTGGTACGTGTATGGCAGACCGATATCGCCATAAACACGGTACTAAGTAACTCATAAATGAGCTCTAGTGAATATTGGTCGGAAGCGCGAAACACACATTCAAAGAGGTGAGTGAGCTTAAAAAGATTGTTTTACACACTTTTTTTAATGTTAGCACTATTTTCAAAATATCATATTTCCGTATGTGCTCGTTGAAAACAACGGAAACTGCGGTATATATAAACGAAATGTATATGCTCTGATGTGTGTGTATTAGATTTTAAAAGCATGGAGAGCTTATACTCAAATTGATAATCAAACCGAGGCCGTGAAATGCGCCCAAACGGGCCCCTAAGTTGTCCGCAATGCTAACAGTGGTTCGCTATGGTTCGTTGGTACAATACGCACACCTCTATTTGTAATGTATTATGGTATTACATTATTTTACATATATAGGGTAATTACACATTTCTGATTCCAAGACTGTTACGCGGGGTGGGTGTCAGGATAAGCTCTCACTACCTATTAAGTGTCCCAACGGTGTGCGTCTCGTAAAGCCTCTGACAGCCGAGTCCAGCTCCTGACCTTCACGTGGCGGAATTGTTTTTACTGATAGAAGAAGGAGCAAACGCGGATATCAGGCGCCTTGAAACCAGACGCTTCGGGCAGATGGGGCTCGTTAACCTTGACTGGTCGCATGTCTAGGAGAAGGTAAACTCTTGTTCCAAACCTCCGCTGCCTTGCGGCTATACCCTCACATGGGAAAGGCTAGGGGAGAAAACCCTGACAACAAATCCGGAGTGGGAGTCCCGAAGGCAGTCCGATGTTGTGTTCAACGTCCTTCTGGCAGCTCCTGCGACGGCACTGGTGCCAAACTGTATCAGCTCTGGCTGTTCCTTTGACGTGGAGAGGGGGGACTTGCTCCATGGGCAACAACTGGCCCTCCATATCAACTTACCCAAGCTTGTGCCCTGGAGAGGACACTCCAGCTTCAGCTCACGGTGTAGATAAAACACAGAAAGCAGCAGTTTACCGGTAATAAACCTCCTGCTCGATTGGCGAAGAGTGTGGCGCTAGGGGTTGTTCCGACGGTGGGAGAGATCAACATATCTCACTGGAAGCTACCGCCCGCCTCAAGCTGAGCAGCCCCAAGCCAACAAGGTGTTTTTGTCTCGCCACAGTTCACCTTCCTCACTTGGTGCGTGGGGCTTAGGGTTTTGCAACCTCAAGAGTGGACTGAAATTCCTGCCCCAAGCAACACAGGACATAGCACAAAACAGACAATGAAAAGGAAAACGGACCGGAACTGGAACAAGAAATCGACTATGAAGTTGGGATGCTGGAACATTCGTACCACGACGACCGGCATCTCACAGGACCTCCAAGACACCAGTGACGCTCAAAAATCTGCAGTCATTAACAACGAGCTCAAAAGGCTTGATGTCGACATCGCCACACTCCAAGAAACACGCCTGGCCGAATCAGGGTCTTTGAGGGAAAAGGACCACACTTTCTATTGGCAAGGCAAGAGAGCACGGCGTAGGCTGTACAGTCAAGAACAAACTGCTAGGGATGATAGAGCCTGACGGAAACGGATCTGAAAGACTCCTCTCGATCCGTCTTCAAACGTCCGACGGCCCTGTCAACCTCATCAGTGTGTATGCGCCAACCCTGTACTCAACATCAGAGGCCAAATATGAGTTTTATGGAAACCTGGAATCCATCATCAACCAGATACCGCCACATGAACACCTGCTGCTGTGACTTCAACGCAAGGGTGGGAGCCGATCATGTCGCCTGGTCAGTCTGCCTGGGACATCACGGAGTCGCAAGATAAATGAGTATGGACAGCAACTTCTTGATTTGTGCTCCTACTTCGACCTCTGCATCACCAACTCCTTCTTTCAGACGAAGCCCCAACACAATACATCATGGAAACACCCCCGATCAAAGCACTGGCATCAGCTGGACTTGATCATCACTAGACGCTCTTGCCTCCAGAATGTTCTCATCACCCGATCCTACCACAGCGCTGACTGCGACACAGACCACTCCTTGGTGTGCTGCAGGATTAGGTAGCAGCCGAAGAAGATACATCGCTCTAGCAAGACAACACATCCCGAAAAAGCAGCACTGTTTGGAGAGGTGCTGGAGGATGCACTGAACAACAGTCTACCACGTGACACTGCCATTCAGACATGGGACCATGTACGCGACACAGTACAAAATGCTGCCATCACAGTATTTGGAAAGAAGAAGTCAAGGAAGACAAGTGATTGGTTCGAGGTTAACTGCAGTGTGATGACTCCAGTTACCGATGCCAAGCGTGCAGCCCTTGAAGAACACAAGCGCTCATCCAGCCAAGCAACCCTCCAGGTACTCTGAACAGCCAGAAGCAAAGTCCAGCTGACTGCAAAGCGCTGTGTGAACGAATGCTAGCACCAGATATGCAAGGACACCCAGAGGTCAGTTGATACAGGTAGCATATATATACAAGAAAGCCATAGGCCCTACTCAGAGCAAGACAGCTCCCTTGAGGTCCTCCACATGCGAGCCCATCCATGACAGGAAAAAGCTAATGGAGAGGTGGGTAGAGTACTACTCAGAACTATACTCCAGAGAGAATCCTGTCACCAGCTCAGCCATGGATGGCGTAGAATGTCTGCCCATTCTACAAGAGCTGGACGAGGAACCAACCATCGACGAACTCAGCAAGGCTAATGACAACCTCTCCAGTGGAAAAACACCTGGAGGCCATGGAATTCCACCTGAAATCATCATGTGCGGCAAGAGCACTCTACTCAAACCCTTACACGTACTTCTTTGTCAGTGCTGGAGTGAAGGGGCCATGCCGCAAGACATGGGGGGTGCAAACATCGTCACGCTATACAAGAACAAAGGAGACGGGAGTGATTATAACAATTACAGAGGTATCTCATTCCTGGGCGTAGTTGGCAAGTTGTTTGCTCGTGTCATCCTGAACAGATTACACATACTCGCTGACGTATTCTACCCCGAATCCCAGTGGGGCTTCAGAGCGGATGATGCAGTAGTCATCACGCATACTGAGGACGAGCTACAAAACCTCATGAACCGCTTTGCAAACGCATGCATGGATTTCGGACTGACAGTCAGCTTGAGAAAGACTAACATAATGGGGCAGGATGTGATCACTCCCCCAGCCATCACCATAAACAACTATGAGCTAGAGGTCGTCCACCTCTTCACCTACCTCGGGTCCATCGTTGCTGACAACCTCTCCTTAAAGGCAGAAATCAGCAGAAGGATTGGGCGAGCGGCCTCAACACTTGCCCGGCTTACAAAGAGAGTGTGGAATAACAAAATGCTGACAGAGCACACAAAGGTGACAGTGTACAACGCCTGTGTGCTGAGTACACTTCTGTACGGTAGTGAGTCATGAACGCTGTACTCCACTCAGGAGAATCGACTGAACTCATTTCACTTGCGTTTCATGCGGCGCATCCTCGGGATCTCCTGGAAGGACCGAGTCCCCAATACAGAGGTCCTCTCACGTGTCAAGTGTGTGATACTGGTGACCATGCTCAGGCAACTCCGCCTTCGCTGGCTCGGCCATGTGCATCGGATGGAAGTTGGAAACTTCCAAAAGACATCCTCTACGAAGAGCTGGCCTCTAGAAAGAGAGTTGCAGGATGTCCCCATCTGAGCTTCAAGGACGTATGTAATCGAGACTTGAAGGCACTAGACATAGATGTTGACAACTGGGAGGATCTTGCTGGAGACCGATCCACATGGAGGCAGAAACTACACAAGGGTCTCAAAAGAGGTGAGGATACTCTCCGCAGGCTAGCAGAAGAAAAACGCAACCGCAGAAAAAACACCCAGGCTGAGAACAGAGCCAAGAGCGCCTTCAAGTGCAGCATGTGCAATAAAGACTGCCACTCAAGAATTGGCATCTACAGCCACAACAGACGACAACTGGTCTTCGACACCAGGGCACAGATCCATAGTCTTACGAGACTGCAGGATGCCTACTGTTACATATTACCCAGTTATACAATAGTAAGAATAATAATACAATTCGTAAGCAAAAACAAAATTATTAATCATTTACTTGTATATTCTGTAAATATGAGCTTTATAGATACGTCTTATATTATCAAGTAGTGTAATGTATAAGTATATTGTTAAGTTGCATGCACAGCTGTATCACTAAACCATGATAATAAACCTCGTGGAGAGTGTATCACCTATATTGTAAGGAGATCAATCAACAACGCGAAAGTCGTGTAACAGAGAAAAACATGTTTCACCATGCTCGGTCCATACAAACGTCAACTTCGATTGAGAACAAGATCTAACAAAAACTACGAGTGGAACTACATGGGGAAGGAAGGGATCGTTCGACGTGCCAATGTGATGTCTCGTAGCTTCGAAAACAAGCGAGACAACTGGGTGCAAAAACAATAATGCACCAATTTTGTTCAGACAATAAGGACGGGAAGCCTAGATGAAATGTGACTAATGCGCGGCGTGGGCACACCAAGACTTGCTAGGATCCGAGTGTGCACAAAGTTTTTGCGAAATGTGTGATGACGGCTAAACAGTATAGAAGTGGATGTGCAGGGGTCCGTTTTGGACGCACATTTTTAGCGAGTCAAAAATCGGGTGGTGTTCTGAAACACTCCGTAGATACAGTGATGTTATTAGGATTACGCTGAATTTTAGCGTTACGTAGTCAAATAAGTGGAGAAGATGATCACATGTCAACTTTATGAGAAATCTCGCATAATTATCACTAACTCTTATATGTGGGAAGTGATCGCATATCCTATGGGGCATGGGTTCAGTTGGTGTATTATTATATAGGCAACTATGTACGTACTGCAGGAAAACGACATTGTAGCATTTGGAACATTACAAATAATTATGTATATCCATGAATTACAACAGACTGTGACCCCCTTCTCCGTAACAAATGGCTATGTTTACCGACACAAACCGTCAAACGAACTATTCACGAAGAATCGGTAACACACCTGTGCAAACGATTCACGTGTCGTGCGCACATGCAACGCCGTTTGGTATCAAAGAGAACCACCTTCATCGTTCTTCCCAGTATTAATTCGTAGATTATGCATGGATTTAATTCCGCCAAGCATTAATTAATGGTACTTAGCCCATTTCACATAGCCAAACATTTGAAAAATGGCATGGCTATTACGCAGTTGTTCCGAGCCAAACATACCACACGAGGAATGTGCAGGCTGCACACTGTAATGATATGGACGGTTGTCTCCGAATTTCAATGACGTTATTTGGTAAGTCGCGTTAACGAAATTCTGCATGTTGTATATCCGAGTTCATGACGCGATGTAACTATTGTTAACATACTATCAATAAAAATAAACAAGAAAATATATAACATTACACTACAGATATTCAAACGTACTTAATTATAGAACAAAATGGTAGTGTGTGTGCGTGTGTGCGTGTGTGCGTGTGTGCGTGTGTGCGTGTGTGCGTGTGTGCGTGTGTGCGTGTGTGCGTGTGTGCGTGTGTGCGTGTGTGCGTGCGTGCGTGCGTGCGTGTGTGTGTGTGCGTGCGTGTTCGCGCGAGTGAAGCGTCGTCGACCTTCATTATAATTAGTCACACAGGCAGCTGCATACAAACCTTCATAATAAATGCAGTGGGGTTTCCAGATAATCTCCAGCAGTTTCATTATGTTTCCCCAATCATGTGAACACATATATCATATCATATATATATATATATATACAAAAAACGAAACGAATACATACGAGGATAATTAAAATATTTAAAATGTGAACTTGATTGTGTTTTGTTCTGCTGTGTTAGTTAATTTTGTGCCAATAAAAACGAAAGGTAAGTTCTTGTATAGCGTGGAATCGAGTCTTTAAGACTACTAAAAATGTTTTACATTTTATTCCGTTGTAGATTTGTTCAATCGAACATCATCTCGATTTTTCTGGGAAGCATTCAGCCCGCGGCCGTTGCAATTACTGCACAAATAAAGACTATGTTCGTACACAAATATCAACCACTGTGTAGACCCAGGTCCTCATTCTTACAGCTGAAATAACTTCATATAAGCGAGCGAAGTTTTACCATTTCATAAGTTTTAAATATAAGCTTATGACATTTTACTCGTAACTAAATAATTAGCTTGTCAATGATTTTTTTTTACCAAAGTTCCAGGTTCTTCGTCTTCTTTATGTTAGGCAGCCACCATCCGTTGAGCAGATCGAGTCTGCTCGAAGATTTTGCTGCCGGTTAACGATGGTAACAGTGTTGCCACCTTTTGGATTAACTATTAACTGTAGTACCACAACTATCCGATGGGATGTTGTAGTAATTACGTACCGGTGTCGGTGAGTTTGCACGATGTCTATTGGTGTTATTTTGCATTTTACAACACTTATTCGATGACAGTGCAGTCACATCTTCACAATGCAATAAACTGTAATCTAGTAGAATATGTTGCATGTTATTTTCATGTTTTTCTTCTTTGTGCAATATACTTCATATGGAGACAAGGATTACAGACTCATACTGTCTCATTGACATACTACTATTACTAGCCATACTGAAACAGCCCAGTTGTTGCTTGAAAGTTGAATGCTTGTGAGGCTGTGTCTGGACGATGACCGGTGTGTGTTTGTGTGAGTAAATGAACTGTCCTAGGTGTATCTCCACTCATCATGCATGTGAAGATGACTTTAGTGGAGCACAGTGGCTAGAGCATTGGATTCTCAACCGAGAGAACCCAGTTTTGAATCCTGTGCTGCCGTTTTGAACCTTAGGCAAGTTCATTCACTCCACATTGCTCCATTCACTCAGCTGTGTGAATGAGTGCCTGGCTATAGGCAGTGGTGGATATTTGTGTGCGAATAGTCTTCGCGCATTAATAGTAGCTGAATGAATGAATATCTGGCTATAGCCCCAGTGGTGGATATTTCTGTAGGACTTTGTGCATTTATTGAAGCATGGCTGAATGCTTTCCATTGAAGTTGAGATGATGTTCTATTGAAGAGGTTTGCTAGGAATTAAAGAGTAAAATGCTTTGAGCAGTCCTAAGGACTGGGTACTGTGCTATATAAGAACTTACCTTTTACTTTCGGTCAGGTGGCAAAACTCAATCATTGTTGTCCTCTGAATAAGAGTTAAGTATGACTTGACTCAACTATTCAGTTGCTTGAGAAACAAACATTAGCATCCATGGAAGAAGATGAGCATGAGTAGTTGAAGTTAGAACAGTGATAAAGCCCTCTAATAACAGTTTATTTTTGTGTACATTATTTTGAGACACGTTTTACTTTCTTTTACCTCTGTGTGTTTGTGTGAATAGTGGAGCTGTCCAATGTATAATAATAATGACCTGTGTGTTTGTGTGAATAGTGGAGCTGTCCAATCTGTAATAATAATGATCTGTGTGTTTGTGTGAGTATTGGAGCTGTATAATGTGTAATAATGACCTGTGTGTTTGTGTGAGTAGTGGAGCTGTCCAGTGTGTAATAATGACCTGTGTGTTTGTGTGAGTAGTGGAGCTGTCCAATGTGTAATAATGACCTGTGTGTTTGTGTGAATAGTGGAGCTGTCCATTGTGTAATAATGACGTGTGTTTGTGTGAATAGTGGAGCTGTCCAATGTGTAATAATGACATGTGTGTTTGTGTGAATAGTGGAGCTGTCCAATGTGTAATAATGACATGTGTGTTTGTGTGAATATTGGAGCTGTCCAATGTGTAATAATGACCTGTGTGTTTGTGTGAATAGTGGAGCTGTCCAATATGAAATAATGACCTGTGTGTTTGTGTGAATAGTGGAGCTGTCCAATGTGTAATAATGACCTGTGTGTTTGTGTGAATAGTGGAGCTGTCCAATGTGTAATAATGACCTGTGTGTTTGTGTGAATAGTGGAGCAGTCCAATGTGTAATAATGACCTGTGTGTTTGTGTGAATAGTGGAGCTGTGCAATGTGTAATAATGACCTGTGTGTTTGTGTGAATAGTGGAGCTGTCCAATGTGTAATAATGACCTGTGTGTTTGTGTGAATAGTGGAGTTGTCCAATGTGTAATAATGACCTGTGTGTTTGTGTGAATAGTGGAGCTGTGCAATGTGTAATAATGACCTGTGTGTTTGTGTGAATAGTGGAGCAGTCCAATGTGTAATAATGACCTGTGTGTTTGTGTGAATAGTGGAGCTGTCCAATGTGTAATAATGACCTGTGTGTTTGTGTGAGTAGTGGAGCTGTCTAATGTGTAATAATGTCCTGTGTGTTTGTGTGAATAGTGGAGCTGTCTAATGTGTAATAATGACCTGTGTGTTTGTGTGAATAGTGGAGTTGTCCAATGTGTAATAATGACCTGTGTGTTTGTGTGAATAGTGGAGCTGTCCAATGTGTAATAATGACCTGTGTGTTTGTGTGAGTAGTGGAGCTGTGCAATGTCCAATGTCAGGTATAGGCGATATTTGATAATTTGGCCACTTCACAGTGGCTATACTAGTTAAGGCGTTAAATGTGACATGCTACTAAAACTGTACCCAGTGCACATCTCTGCCAATATGGTGATTGTGCCTTCTGCACCGCTGGTCCTTGTCTCTGGTCCTTTCTTCCTCATCAGTGACTCTGTATAAAGCTTACAACGACCCCTGTAAACTCACTTGTTTAAGCGAGCGTATTATCCTTGAACTGTCACTATCGTTTAATGTTGTCACAGGATTGGACTTCTTAATGATAATTTGATTGAACTTTTGGTGCTACGTTTTTATGATTTTAAATTTTTAGTGCTATTGTTTTATGTTTTATAATCTAGACTCTTAACTCTCTTTGTGTGCCACCTTTAGACAGGGTCACCTGGAACCATGGCGCTCTAAACGTGCTCTTATTGTTATTATTAAAACATTCCATTACTCCAATCCTGATATTTTAATGACGTCTTGAACACAATTAAAGATTGTTTTATATATTTTGTTTTCCACAGATTCGGCCGGTGTATAGTGAGGATGGATCACACAACTTTGCTCTGACGACTCGCTGCCTCACCGACACCATCACTGACAGCTTCATCATCAATGCAGGCACCAAGCAAATCACATTCAACAGGTTCTCGGACATCCAGAGAGACAGACAGAGTCACTTCTGGCAACTACCGCCCCAGTTGAGGGGAGATCAGGTAGGTGGGGTAGTGAAGGGTGTTGCAGGGAGAGGGGGTGTAGCCATACATAGATTTAGTGGTAATGTTTGTACTGTCTTTCTTAATTCTACTGATTATCAGAATTGTTCTTGGGATTTTAAGAATATTATTACCTTGTTTATTACGATGGAATTTTAAAAACTGTTAGATGGGGTGAGCTCAATTTGCAGGTCTCTGTTGCAGAAGTAAGAAAGTGATGAAAGAACTGGTGATCTGGCAACTTAAGCATTGTGCCAAACTTATTCAAAACTACTTGAATCTGAATTCAGAATAACATTTCTTGATATTGAGCCGCCTGCAGGATGGGTATCAGTAGAGGTATATTGTAAGTGACTCACTGAAATGTCCTCCAAACAGAAAGATCAATAACAAAATTGAGAAGGAAAGCTAAAGAAGTTAACATGGGACTGTTGTGATCTGCCGCCATATGCCCTGCTGTATGTTCTGTGCTGTGCTTGTAGGTTGCGTCCTATGGAGGCTACCTCAAGTTCTACCTGTCCTATCACGCAGCCGCTGATGAAGGACAAACCTTCGTGGATGTGGACATTGAGATCATGCTAAGTGGCAATGCAGATTTAATCAGAATTAACAAGATTACTGTCCAGAGCAAAAAACTCCAGATGTTAAGTGGCCAAGGAAGGGTTAGCAAGAGTCCAAAATGATGGTATCTGTGCGTAATTTACTCTTCTGAGATGTTTGTCGAATTTGTATTTATACATATTCATGCCGCTAGCATTTACACAGTCTGCAGATAATTTGTTCTATTCATTTATAGTTCTCTTTGAGATAGATTAATTTCTTAAATCTAATCTATGCTCTTCCATCACTAATATTACTTTGTGTCCTCTAGTCCTGCTAGTTTTCTTACCTGAGAAGAAATGCTAATTTTAATAGTCCAACTTGGTGGACTGCTGTTATTCGACTTGGTCCTGTTTTCTACTTCAGAGCGACGGCAAGAGAGTCTACAAGCTGTTCCGACCACCGATGGAAGCTGACCAAACAAAGAAGGTTGACATACTGCTCACAGAGGTACATTTGTTTCACTAATTTTCAAAGCACAACACGGTTTTAATGAATAATTGTTTAGTGAGTAATCAATTTTTTAATTGTGGAAATATAGATTGTCTTTTCCAAAGGTTCATATTAATGGTACATGTGTACATACTTTGTGGACTTGCACAAGTAACCTGATATATGGTGTACATTATGTAAGAAAAGGGAAACGCAAACTTATTCAAGTCCAATATATGAGCTTTCTTGTTGTTAATATAAAACACTATTACTACAAAGACGATGACAACGATTTCTACTACGCATCCAACCCTGTCCAACTTAATAACATTTAAGTTCTTCTCCTGATATCAATGTTTTTGTGTGCCATCCTCTTGCTCTCATGAGTCATACACATGTTTGTATGGCATCCCTCTTGATCTCGTAAGTCATATAACTGTGTAGCATCCCTCTTGAAGTCATAACTGTGTGGCAACGCTCTTGATCTCGTAAGTCATATAACTGTTTGGCATCCCTCTTGATATCATAAGTCATATAACTGTGTGGAATCCCTCTTGATATCGTAAGTCATATAACTGTGTAGCATCCGTCTTGATATCGTAAGTCATATAACTGTGTGGCATCCCTCTTGATATCGTTAGTCATATCACTGTGTGGCATCCGTCTTGATATCGTAAATCATAACTGTGTGGCATCCCTCTTGATCTCGTAAGTCATATAACTGTGAGGCATCCCTCTTGATATCGTAAGTCATATACATGTCTGTGTGCCATCCTCTTGATCCTATAACATCATTACATATGTGTGTGTGTGTCCATCTGTTTGTCTCACTCTGCCTGCCTGCCTGCCTGCCTGCCTGCCTGCCTGCCTGCCTGCCTGCCTGCCATTCCTCGTGATCTTATAAGTCATGTATTTGTCTGTGCTATCATCTTGATCTCATAAGTCATACATGTGTGTGTGAAGGAGTCATTCCAACAACTGGATGGCACCCAACCCTCGAGGGAGACGTTCCTGGCCAACATTGAGGTGATCTTGGTGCGGGCAACCTACCACACTTATTTATTTATTTACAACATAACAACGTAACATACAGTTAACACATACATGTCATACAAATGGAAATGTGTTACATTGCATGTATATCACTTGGCTAACAGCCGTCTTCCAGTGACACCATTTGATTATCATTACTCTATGATTGCAATCATAACAATCAAAATCATGTTAAACAACTCACTCAAATTCATCACTAGCCCTCCTCCTCCTGAGAAGTTTGATCCATTGAAATATATGTAAGTGAATAGAGAGGCGATCTAAACATTTGTACACCATCAAGATGTCCAGCTCCATCCGGGACGTCACCATGGAAACTGCCGTCGCCTTCAACACTGGACAGGAAGTGGCGTAAATACTTGAGGACTGCACATGTCCCCCCGGCTACACCGACCTCTCGTGTCAGGTAATTGACCTAACCTTCATATCACCTGTTGCCTTGGCAAAAGCTCCATCAAGTCATCATAAAACAGATGCCGAACAAGTATTTTGTTGAAATTTATGACATAAGGCAAAGTTTATAAATGACAGATTTATTTGTGAATTGTCATGCAGCAATGCTGATGTAATTCACGTATTTCATTGTTATTAACATTGCTGGCAAAGATAATGCTTGACAGACGTCACACGCAAAATGTTGATTGTCACATTGGCAAAATGCGACATCCTGGATACATCAGCTGTGTTCTCTGAGAACAATGAACTATTGGCGTCAGAGGCCTTGTTTGACCACAACACTAGTGTATCAACTGCAAGGGCAGTTGCTGCTTTAATTTAATGAAAAACATATTCTGTTCTTAACTTAATGGAGTCCATGTTTCTTTTTCTAAATGTCAAATTGTGCCAAAAGGCTGGCACTTAACCCATATAATAAACATCATCCATTTGGTCATCTAATATCTGTATTGGTATGCTTTTTAAGAAAGAAGCAGGAGTTGTGGTTATAGAAGTTAAAATAGGCTGTCTTCTGGACATCTTTGAATTGAGCCATGTCATCAGTTGATTAATTTTCAAACTAATTAAATAACGTGATATCGTGGCTGAAACACAAACCAATAAAATAACGGGAATAACATATACTTGGTCATTTTCAGTGCAGTTATTAACAGGATCAAATCAACTAATTATGCTCTTAAATATCTGTTTTATCTTACTACTATGCATGTGACTGTTGCAGGAGTGTGCTGATGAGTTCTCCCTTGTGCCTGACCCTGACACCCCTCTGGGGTACTGTGTGGGGTGCAACTGTAACAACCATGCCTCCTCATGTGACTCTGAGACTGCCCTGCATCATATGTAATCTTTCACAACATATTGTTATTCCCATTTTAGTGGTGATAACCTATTTTATAAAACAATACCATTCTCTGTTTGTCTGTCTGTGGACCCATATCTGAACTAGTCACAGAGGGTGAATTAATTTAAATGGCAGCATCATAGATCCTTCCTGGGGACATGGATGTAACCCTGAAAGTTTAGCATGTGAGATGTGAAATGTCTAGCACAATTTTAGTTAGACATGTACCTGAGTGCCAATGACGTCATTGTTGAAGTTTATCTCAGGTTCTCACCTTCCTGCTATCTGGACATAGACGATCAGCCGATGTGTGACGAATGTCCACCCGGCTACCAGGGCAGACACTGTGAAACGTAAGTCATTTACCTTTCAGTCAGTATCTTAACATTCTTCCTCATTACAAAAAAACCTCGTAAAATGAAGCAGTGGTGATCTAATTTATTCTTGGAGTTGTCCCAAAGATAGAAAACTACTAAGATTCATTATATACTAATAAACATAAATTCCTTTTATACATTCCGCAAGTATTAAAATTAATAAAATTTAGACCACATTGCAGAATGAGGTTTTACCTGTAATAAATCAGTTACATATTATTTGGATTACTGTAATATTTGTTAACTACTTTTATCTAAAGGTCAAGATTGGCAGTTTTTTTGCTGGCAGATTGTGTTGATAGTAGTAGTAATAGTAGTAGTACCGGTAATTTCTTTAGTAAATACTTCCATTGGATTGAAACAACTTTTAATATTTTTTTTACAACAATGTCAATTGAATCAGTGTTTGGTTTGGTTGTGTTTTGACTTAACAGTGGGGCAGATGGTTGAGGGTGACTTAGGGCTTTGGAATAGTTCTTAACACCTAATATATTTACTATATATAGGCATATGTTGACATGTCACATTACAGGTGTGCTTACGGTTATTCGGCCAACCCCAGTCAACCAGGTGGAAGTTGTCTGAAAGACAGAGGTAAGTATAACTTTTTCTCTCCTTTACCCCATCTATTTTATGAGAAACCTTAAATAATGTACTGGTTAATAACACTGCTCTGCGTGCAAGGTGTCAGCTACACTATGGAACAGGACATGTTTCTTTACCTTCTATTTGCCTCAGTTCAGGTGTAAGTGAACTTTGTCATCAGCATGTGAGGCTGTGCCTTACTGTTTATTAATTTACAATTTCTTGGTGTCAGCCACATGCTGCTGCTGTTATCTAAGCATGATAAAATGAGATGGTTATTCTAATAACACACCAATACCAAATGTGTTTCCCATCTTTAAATTAACTGTCATTATTATGGAGAATCTGACGGTAGGATTAACCTGTCACATACTGATCTTCCATTATCTCGGGATGATGGCAATTTCTGGATAATGATAATTTGATTGAACTTTTGGTGGTACGTTTTTATGATTTTAGATTTTTAGTGCTATGGTTTTATGTTTTATAATCTAGACTCTTAACTCTCTTTGTGTGCCACCTTTAGACAGGGTCACCTGGAACCATGGCACTCTAAACGTGCTCTTATTGTTATTATTAAAACATTCCATTACTCCAATCCTGATATTTTAATGACGTCTTGAGCACAATTAAAGATTGTTTTATATAATTTGTTTTCCACAGATTCGGCCGGTGTATAGTGAGGATGGATCACACAACTTTGCTCTGATGACTCGCTGCCTCACCGACACCATCACTGACAGCTTCATCATCAATGCAGGCACCAAGCAAATCACATTCAACAGGTTCTCGGACATCCAGAGAGACAGACAGATTCACTTCTGGCAACTACCGCCCCAGTTGAGGGGAGATCAGGTAGGTGGGGTAGTGAAGGGTGTTGCAGGGAGAGGGGGTGTAGCCATACATAGATTTAGTGGTAATGTTTGTACTGTCTTTCTTAATTCTACTGATTATCAGAATTGTTCTTGGGATTTTAAGAATATTATTACCTTGTTTATTACGATGGAATTTTAAAAACTGTTAGATGGGGTGAGCTCAATTTGCAGGTCTCTGTTGCAGAAGTAAGAAAGTGATGAAAGAACTGGTGATCTGGCAACTTAAGCATTGTGCCAAACTTATTCAAAACTACTTGAATCTGAATTCAGAATAACATTTCTTGATATTGAGCCGCCTGCAGGATGGGTATCAGTAGAGGTATATTGTAAGTGACTCACTGAAATGTCCTCCAAACAGAAAGATCAATAACAAAATTGAGAAGGAAAGCTAAAGAAGTTAACATGGGACTGTTGTGATCTGCCGCCATATGCCCTGCTGTATGTTCTGTGCTGTGCTTGTAGGTTGCGTCCTATGGAGGCTACCTCAAGTTCTACCTGTCCTATCACGCAGCCGCTGATGAAGGACAAACCTTCGTGGATGTGGACATTGAGATCATGCTAAGTGGCAATGCAGATTTAATCAGAATTAACAAGATTACTGTCCAGAGCAAAAAACTCCAGATGTTAAGTGGCCAAGGAAGGGTTAGCAAGAGTCCAAAATGATGGTATCTGTGCGTAATTTACTCTTCTGAGATGTTTGTCGAATTTGTATTTATACATATTCATGCCGCTAGCATTTACACAGTCTGCAGATAATTTGTTCTATTCATTTATAGTTCTCTTTGAGATAGATTAATTTCTTAAATCTAATCTATGCTCTTCCATCACTAATATTACTTTGTGTCCTCTAGTCCTGCTAGTTTTCTTACCTGAGAAGAAATGCTAATTTTAATAGTCCAACTTGGTGGACTGCTGTTATTCGACTTGGTCCTGTTTTCTACTTCAGAGCGACGGCAAGAGAGTCTACAAGCTGTTCCGACCGCCGATGGAAGCTGACCAAACAAAGAAGGTTGACATAGGTACATTTGTTTCACTAATTGTCAAAGCACAACACGGTTTTAATGAATAATTGTTTAGTGAGTAATCAATTTTTTTATTGTGGAAATATAGATTGTCTTTTTCAAAGGTTCATATTAATGGTACATGTGTACATACTTTGTGGACTTGCACAAGTAACCTGATATATGGTGTACATTATGTAAGAAAAGGGAAACGCAAACTTATTCAAGTCCAATATATGAGCTTTCTTGTTGTTAATATAAAACACTACTACTACAAAGACGATGACAACGATTTCTACTACGCATCCAACCCTGTCCAACTTAATAACATTTAAGTTCTTTTCCTGATATCAATGTTTTTTGTGTGCCATCCTCTTGCTCTCATGAGTCATACACATGTTTGTATGGCATCCCTCTTGATCTCGTAAGTCATATAACTGTGTAGCATCCCTCTTGAAGTCATAACTGTGTGGCAACGCTCTTCATCTCATAAGTCATAACTGTGTGGCATCCCTCTTGATATCATAAGTCATATAACTGTGTGGCATCCATCTTGATATCGTAAGTCATATAACTGTGTGGCATCCCTCTTGATATCGTAAGTCATATAACTGTGTGGCATCCCTCTTGATATCGTTAGTCATATCACTGTGTGGCATCCGTCTTGATATCGTAAGTCATAACTGTGTGGCATCCCTCTTGATCTCGTAAGTCATATAACTGTGAGGCATCTCTCTTGATATCGTAAGTCATATACATGTATGTGTGCCATCCTCTTGATCTTATAACATCATTACATATGTGTGTGTGTGTCCATCTGTTTGTCTCTCTCTGCCTGCCTGCCTGCCTGCCTGCCTGCCTGCCTGCCTGCCTGCCTGCCTGCCTGCCTGCCTGCCTGCCTGTATGCCATCCCTCGTGATCTTATAAGTCATGTATTTGTCTGTGCTATCATCTTGATCTCATAAGTCATACATGTGTGTGTGAAGGAGTCATTCCAACAACTGGATGGCACCCAACCCTCGAGGGAGACGTTCCTGGCCAACATTGAGGTGATCTTGGTGCGGGCAACCTACCACACTTATTTATTTATTTACAACATAACAACGTAACATACAGTTAACACATACATGTCATACAAATGGAAATGTGTTACATTGCATGGATATCACTTGGCTAACAGCCGTCTTCCAGTGACACCATTTGATTATCATTACTCTATGATTGCAATCATAACAATCAAAATCATGTTAAACAACTCACTCAAATTCATCACTAGCCCTCCTCCTCCTGAGATGTTTGATCCATTGAAATATATGTAAGTGAATAGAGAGGCGATCTAAACATTTGTACACCATCATGATATCCAGCTCCATCCGGGACGTCACCATGGAAACTGCCGTCGCCTTCAACACTGGACAGGAAGTGGCGTAAATACTTGAGGACTGCACATGTCCCCCCGGCTACACCGACCTCTCGTGTCAGGTAATTGACCTAACCTTCATGTCACCTGTTGCCTTGGCAAAAGCTCCATCATAAAACAGATGCCGAACAAGTATTTTGTTGAAATTTATGACATAAGGCAAAGTTTATAAATGACAGATTTATTTGTGAGTTGTCGTGCAGCAATGGTGATGTAATTCACGTATTTCATTGTTATTAACATTGCTGGCAAAGATAATGCTTGACAGACGTCACACGCAAAATGTTGATTGTCACATTGGCAAAATGCGACATCCTGGATACATCAACTGTGTTCTCTGAGAACAATGAACTATTGGCGTCAGAGGCCTTGTTTGACCACAACACTAGTGTACCAACTGCAAGGGCAGTTGCTGCTTTAATTTAATGAAAAATATATTCTGTTCTTAACTTAATGGAGTCCATGTTTCTTTTTCTAAATGTCAAATTGTGCCAAAAGGCTGGCACTTAACCCATATAATAAACATCATCCATTTGGTCATCTAATATCTGTATTGGTATGCTTTTTAAGAAAGAAGCAGGAGTTGTGGTTATAGAAGTTAAAATAGGCTGTCTTCTGGACATCTTTGAATTGAGCCATGTCATCAGTTGATTAATTTTCAAACTAATTAAATAACGTGATATCTTGGCTGAAACACAAACCAATAAAATAACGGGAATAACATATACTTGGACATTTTCAGTGCAGTTATTAACAGGATCAAATCAACTAATTTATGCTCTTAAATATCTGTTTTATCTTGCTACTATGCATGTGACTGTTGCAGGAGTGTGCTGATGAGTTCTCCCTTGTGCCTGACCCTGACACCCCTCTGGGGTACTGTGTGGGGTGCAACTGTAACAACCATGCCTCCTCATGTGACTCTGAGACTGCCCTGCATCATATGTAATCTTTCACAACATATTGTTATTCCCATTTTAGTGGTGATAACCTATTTTATAAAACAATACCAATCTCTGTTTGTCTGTCTGTGGACCCATATCTGAACTAGTCACAGAGGGTGAATTAATTTAAATGGCAGCATCATAGATCCTTCCTGGGGACATGGATGTAACCCTGAAAGTTTGGCATGTGAGATGTGAAATGTCTAGCACAATTTTAGTTAGATATGTACCTGAGTGCCAATGATGTCATTGTTGAAGTTTGTCTCAGGTTCTCACCTTCCTGCTATCTGGACAGAGATAATCGGCCGATGTGTGACCAATGTCCACCCGGCTACCAGGGCAGACACTGTGAAACGTAAGTCATTTACCTTTCAATCAGTATCTTAACATTCTTCCTCATTACAAAAAAACCTCGTAAAATGAAGCACTTGTGATCTAATTTATTCTTGGAGTTGTCCCAAAGATAGAAAACTACTCAGATTCATTATATACTAATAAACATGAATTCCTTTTATACATTCCGCAAGTATTAAAATTAATAAAATTTATACCACATTGCAGAATGAGGTTTTACCTGTGATAAATCAGTTACATATTATTTGGATTACTGTAATGTTTTTTAACTACTTTTATCTAAAGGTCAAGATTGGCAGTTTTCTTGCTGGCAGATTGTGTTGGTAGTAGTAGTAATAGTAGTAGTAATTTCTTTAGTAAATACTTCCATTGGATTGAAACAACTTTTAATCATTTTTTACAACAATGTCAATTAAACCAGTGTTTGGTTTGGTTGTGTTTTGACTTAACAGTGGGGCAGAGGGTTGAGGGTGACTTAGGGCTGTGACAGGCTTTGGGATAGTTCTTAACACCTAATATATTTACTATATGTAGGCATATGTTGACATGTCACATTACAGGTGTGCTTATGGTTATTTGGGCAACCCCAGTCAACCAGGTGGAAGTTGTCTGAAAGACAGAGGTAAGTGTAACTTTTTCTCTCCTTTACCCCATTTATTTTATGAGAAACCTTAAATAATGTACTGGTTAATAACATTGCTCTGCGACCCTATGGAACAGGACAAGTTTCTTTACTTTCTATTTGCCTCAGTTCAGGTGTAAGTGAACTTTGTCATCAGCATGTGAGGCTGTGCCTTACTGTTTATTAATTTACCATTTCTTGGTGTCATCGACATGCTGCTACTGTTATCTAATCATGATAAAATGAGATGGTGATTCTAAAAACACACCAATACCAAATGTGTTTCCCATCTTTAAATTAACTGTCATTATGGAGAATCTGATGGTAGGATTAACCTGTCACATACTGATCTTCCATTATCTCGGGATGATGGCAATTTATGGATAACATCCCACATTTGAGTTTTTTTAGACACAAACATAGTGCGAGCATTTAGCACAAAACACTATTTATTAGTGTCATGATAAAAATCAAATAAAACTGGTTTAAGAACTTCATATGGAGACAAGGATTACAGACTCATAGCTCAGTTGTTGCTTGAATGCTTTAAGTGAGGCTGTGTCTGGACGATGACCGGTGTGTGTTTGTGGGAGTAAATGAACTGTCCTAGGTGTATCTCCACACATCATGCATGTGAAGATGACTTTAGTGGAGCACAGTGGCTAGAGCATTGGATTCTCAACCGAGAGAACCCAGTTTTGAATCCTGTGCTGCCGTTTTGAACCTTAGGCAAGTTCATTCACTCCACATTGCTCCATTCACTCAGCTGTGTGAATGAGTGCCTGGCTATAGGCAGTGGTGGATATTTGTGTGCGAATAGTCTTCGCGCATTAATAGTAGCTGAATGAATAAATATCTGGCTATAAACAGTGGTGGATATTTCTGTAGGACTAGTCTTTGTGCATTTATTGCAGCATGGCTGAATGTTTTCGATTGAAATTGAGATGATGTTCTATTGAAAAGGTTTGCTAGGAATTAAAGAGTAAAATGCTTTGAGCAGTCCTAAGGACTGGGTACTGTGCTATATAAGAACTTACCTTTTACTTATATATGTACAAATTAAATTGATGTGTATTCGTTGATCAGTTTTACTATATTAATATAAAAGGTACATTTGGATATGTCACTTTTGTTTGCGACCTAAATATCAGAAACATTTGACATAATTTACGTTGGCATGCTCCATGCTAGCTATTTACGTTGATATCTTTTCCGCACCGACACGTTTCCCCAAGTATCGTTCATCTTCATGCAGTGTCGCCATATGGACCCCAATTCCACAATAGATCACTACTTGTTGCTGGAATACCGAATCTCTATGACGATGGTATTCACTGAAATATGTATTTTTTCCGGTAGTTTTTTTATCTTGCAGTCCTGTACTAATAACAAAAACATCAAACCTAAAGTAGTATTCTTAAAATCATAGTAATTGGTTGACATGAGTTTATCTACACAATAATATTGCTAATCATACCATAGGGAGAGGAAAATATGTTGTTTCACACTTCCTATATGTACGCAGCAGTTGGGCTGAACTGATCATGTCGATACTTTATGATGATGAAAAACTCGTGCAATGATAATATACACTCACTAAATAGGAAGACTTGTGTAAATATGCACATGGAAGTGATCACAACAGCTTTCGTGACGGACATGCCGGTTAATTGTGCATGTGACAGACATAATGCAATGCTTGCATATACAGTACAACTAAACACAAACTCATGGAATCAACATAAAACCACATTGCATGTGAGATGTTAGGGATACACTAACATATAGAGGTAGTAAAGTCAATTTTGTTTTTCAAATTTCACATAATCTCACTCACTGACAATTTTGAGTTTAGTATGGCTAAGCTGAGGGAAATCTGAACATGATGTCTTCACTAAATTTGCATTTAAACAGGGAAAGGATGTTTGAACATCCACAGATATATGCCATTTAAAGATAACCAATTATTTATTTGAGATTATGTGAAATTTTAAGAGTCTATTAAGTGACTAATAGTACAGTATGTTACTTGCCGGTTATCTAAAAACCGCATTACAGACATCATGCAAAATGTGCTATTTTTTCAGGGTGTAATTTTTTTTCATTTATTTCAAACTATGGTTTTTGACACCTATTTATCTCATCTTTGAACCAGAAAGACAAATGGCTGCGAGGATCTGAATTCAAACGACTTCTAGTGACATACCAAACGTGAAAAAACAGAAAAGACAAGTGACATTTGGGTGGGTGCTCCAGTTTGATCAATCATATCTTTGCAACCAGCTGACGTAGAATAGAATAATATTGAAAATATGTCCGTGTTTCTGAGGATATTTGTAGTACAGTTAGCCTGAAATTAGAAGTATATAATAATATGTCTTAAAGTAATAACCATGAGACAAGAGGAAGGTGGTGAATTTGAAATGGGAACATTTTTGGTGGCCTGACCCAAATACTTTGTGTGAGTTATTTGTCTAACCATGTTGTTGAGTTGTGCAGTTTATAGCAAAGATGTCCCAGTGTCGTGTGTGGCAGGTTCAAATCCTGCCTGTGTTCAGTATCCAAACACAACAGGTTGTGCACATACACTAATTCCATTCAACAACTTCAGCCACATTTTATAACATCACCGAATTGCATGGGTATTTTATTTCCACTTACGCATCAACTGTTGACGAAATTAGCATGACACTTTTAAACAATTATATCAAAATAAATATTCCTATGGTCTTGCATAACTCATTCACAAGAGATAGAGTGATATACATACGTATTTACGATATGCTGTTCTTTTCTACACGGTCTTTCAACAACCTGTGAAAACCTGTACTGCATTGAGTAGTGAACCACTCTCCTCCAGAGGGCGCCACGGTGTGTTCATTCAGGAACCAGTGGGTTCAATGATACGGTGTGTACACTGCCTACACTGTCTGCTCGGCGTCTCTCACACGCCTGACTGGGAAGCAACTCCGGCTGCTGGGAGCAAGATCCAGTGGGTTAGAGATAGAGACCACCACCCTTATCACAGACACCAGATAGAAGGAACCAATGGCTTTTAGTGTCTCTTCCGAAAGACACAGGCAGTGTGAGATGAACACCGCTCCCCACTGTGAACACATTTCAAAAGATCAAAATAATGTAAGGGAAGGTTGGCCCCACGATAATAGGGAAGCTTTGAGCCACTCCTGTAACGTTGTTAATACTTAACCGATGTTTATTTTGTCGAGTTCTCTAGAAGCAGGCTTTGATACTTACAACTCCACGGCCATTGGTTTCATTACGGACAACTGACGGTGCACAAAATTACCATTGCACGCGTTTTAACCGATAACATATTTTTGAGTAGAGCTATATATATACACTATATATCTATATTTCGTTTTTAGTTGTTTTCTTTACATAACTACCATAAGCAATGCAATGTTGTTGGCAAGGCAGTGGCATATTAACAGCAAGGGCTATACCTGAAATATATATTGGCAGGTATTATTCGATCTAATTTTCGATAACACTCGTTTAGCATGTATTAGTTAAACTGTTCCTGTAAACACGGAACGCGCCAACACCTTGTATGAATATAGAAATGAAAATAAACATGTGGTCTGTGGAGTACCTTACACTATCGAGAACAACGATGCTGTTATTATCATCAGTATTAGTACTGTTGGCATCGGCGCGAGGGTTTTCCATCAGGACAGAAGTCTACTTTTCACATATTACAAGCATGTAAGCCTAGCCCCCGGAAAAGTAGGCAGTCACACGGACCAGTAACTCAGAAAAGTTACTGACCCGACGGCAAAGTGCCCTCAGACGTGTCGAATGGCGATGTTAACTTGAGCAGGGTTAGAACCCCACTACTCTTCGCCTGTAACTCCATCAACTCCTCCGCCGTGTTGCTGCTTCTCCGCTACGGCGCGGACCCAATGCGAGCTGGGCATGATCATCAAATCATTGGCCTCTACTTCCAGATGAGGTCCAGAAATTATCGGGCTCTTTTGAGTTACACACCAACAATGATATTAATGTGTGCATCGTGTGAATATATCAAGTTATGAGACAGCTCTAGCATTCTGTCATTGCCTACCACCGTTTCTTGTCAGCTTTCAAACTCCTTCCATAAGTGAAACACATCGTGACATCGTTTGCTATATTTATTACTTATTCCTTGTGGAATTATCGATTTTGAATAGGACATGGTATGTTTCCTGGGATTTCTTGTTTCTTCCTATAGCATCCACTCTACGTAATCGTGACGAAGCTGAACGCGACTGTCTTCTGGCGCACGCACAACCAGCATCTACCGGCGGGTGTGCGACAGCAATACCCCATGAGGCAGAACCGCAAGGACATCGAACTAAAGCTGTGCCTACGCTACTTCTGTTTCTCCCTCGAGCGGCTTCTCATTACCGTCGGCAGCCACGTCACTTCCGTCGCGCCGTCGTCCGACCGCTGCCATCTCGTCGCGTTAGGCTTGTATCCTCACTATACCGACCACTGCTAATGCGAGACCGCCTCGACTCGCCCGCTAAACACATGCATATATGTGGCGGCGCCATCAGGCGGACGCTGAAGGAGAAACAGGCACTGCCTGCCGGGATACAACAGCTTCCGGTGCCGGTCTTTATTAAACAGTATCTGGATCTTATGTTAAACTGAATCGTCTGCCTGGAAGCACAAACACTGCCTGTGGTATTTGCCTCAATTGTCCTTGAGTACTGTGTGGGGTCCTATATGACGTCCATACTAGCTGTCTTCATAACTTGTGAGATTCTCTGTTAACAACCCGGAGAAAAAAACAGTCCCCAAGTCAAGTGGAAGACGTTTAAAATGTGTCTCCTCAAATCGATGTTATCGTTCATCTCGTGCAGACGTCTAACTAGTCCTAACAACATACTAATGGGTTTACAGATATGCTAATTAATTTAGCTTTTGTATTATACTCCAACTATTGAATTATTTTTTTCCGCGTCCGGTCAAAATTCGGCAAAAACGGCCAAAGTGGTTCTTCGAGAAATATAACAAAGGTCTGCATTTTATTTATATAATAGTGTAGGTACTAACGTATTATAAATTTAAATACCACCTAACCTACCAAGTATGTTCAATAATCTGGGATGACAAAGTTTTTTAAAAATACAATGGCTTCTCACAACCGTCGCCGTTGAATAATGCGCTTGTTGCATGATTTATTATATCTGATAATAGTCAGTTCGGAGTTTTTTCTTCATCTTGTTGCAGTTTTAGTGCACCTCTTTTTGTTCACTCTAAAACGTTCGATTGGTATAGGAATGGCGACATTTTATTGCTCAGCTGCGCATGAGAACATCGCTGCACGGCTGTGGTTTTAGTAGAGTAAGGTGGGACAAAGCGTCCATGTTGGGGCATAGCGCCCATGCCACTATCTTGACGAATATTGCATTTGTTGGCTCCACATAGCGATCAAATGATTAATGACTGAGTCCTGACGACACATCAACGTGCTATGGTGTTACATAATCGAACACGATTTAAATACAGCTGATTTATCGTTTCTTTATTATTTGTTATAAGATCGCTTCCATATTAATCAATAAATTGCCCCGTCTACGCTATCTTGTATAACCTGCATTTTCATGCCTTCACTTACGGTGAGCGATAAAAGAAAATGTCATGACTCAAACGTTCTCAGCATTGTCGCCAGTGGGGCATAGCGCCACCTGTGAATTGGGGCAAAGCGCCCATGCCTGCGCGCTATGCCCCATCTGCAATTATTGATATAAAAGTAGCATTGTGAATATATTTTAGATGGCATGTCGTTGTGTAAATACAATATACATTATATATAATCATTGTGTTTAGCGCGTACACACACAAACACACACACAATTATTTATAATATTGTGTGTTTGTGCGTGTGCGTGTGCGAGTGCGTGTGTGCGTGTGCGTGCGTGTCCGTGTGAATTTTAATGATAGAATTTTATCAAATGTTCTTGTGATTATTATAAGGATAACAGCTACAGCATGTTCGTTTAAGATTGAGAGACAGCAAGGTTCGAACGTACAAAATAAAGTCTACACAGGGGTCGTATGGGTGTGAACGACTGGCGTTAGCTGTAGCGGCTGTCCACGAAGGAGTATACGAGGTGCAGGGGCAGATTATGGAATACCAAGGCGCACACTAAAGCGCCATTGCTCTGGTGTTGTACAGCTCCCTGGCGTTGTTGCTATGGGCAGCAAGCGTTGCGTATTCTCAAGTGTCTTTGAAGCACAATTGGTAGGCGATTCGTGCGCCAATTTCCACTAGCCTGGCCCGTGTCGAAGGTTTCAACCGCGATGCAGTTATGGCGTTGTTTGCTTTGTACAAAGATGTCCTGCAAGGAGAGGATCACAGAGCTACTGCCATTTGGAACTGCGATGAAACTGGCTTCACGACGGTAGCGAAGGCGGGGAAGATCGTATGCGAAACTGGAAGAAGGCAGGTGCGAAAGGTTTCGAGCGGTGAGCGTGGAAAGAACATTACCGCGCTGTGCTGTGTAAGCGCTGCCGATTCTGACATTCTTCCGCTGTTTGTGTTCCCTCGCAAGAGCATGGTGGAGGCCCTCATGAACGGTGCCCCTACTGGTTCGATTGGTGCAGTGAATGATCGCGGTTCAGGCTATATCGACTCAGCTCTGTTCATGAAGTGGCTCAAACACTTCGTCGCGATGACCGGCTGCATCCAAGACCACCCACACGTACTTCTGTTGGATGGACCCGAAAGCCATAAAAACGCTTGAGGCAATCGACTTCGCCCGGGAACATGGGGTCATATTGCTTACATCTCCACCACACTGCGCACACCGGCTCCAACCACTCGACCGGAAATTTTTTTAAGTCACTGAAGTCTGCGTTCAGCCGTTCATGTGACAACTGGTTACATCCAACAAGGGACGTGCCATCACCCAGTATGATGTGATGCCACCACCCAGTATGATGTGATGCCATCACCCAGTATGATGTGATGCCACAACCCAGTATGATGTGATGCCACCACCCAGTATGATGTGATGCCGTCACCCAGTATGATGTGATGCCGTCACCCAGTATGATGTGATGCCGCCACCCAGTATGATGTGATGCCACCACCCAGTATGATGTGATGCCGTCACCCAGTATGATGTGATGCCGTCACCCAGTATGATGTGATGCCGTCACCCAGTATGATGTGATGCCGTCACCCAGTATGATGTGATGCCGTCACCCAGTATGATGTGATGCCGTCACCCAGTATGATGTGATGCCATCACCCAGTATGATGTGAGCAAGCATACAGTTCTACTGCTACAGTGCAGTCTGCCGTCAAAGGGTTTGCAACGTGCGGCTTATGGCTATTCAACGAGAGTAAGTTCGATGCAGAATTAATGTACTTGAATTGCCGTTCATTCAGCCTGTCGATACTCCTCAAGTCACAGCCCTGGATGTGGTCGTCAATTAGGTTGCCGGCACCCGAGTCACCACCTCTTCAGCTACTGTCCCGGCAATCTCAGCACCACACCACCCCATAGCAACCAGCTCTCGAAGCTCCGGTCTGCATGTCGCTGCCACCCATGTCGTCACCGGACACGTTGCCCCCCCCCCCCCCCCCCTCACTGAAGCAGCCAGCGCTCCAGATGTCGCCACTGGTGTATCTGCACCGGCAGTTTCTGTCGAACATCCTACAAGTCCTGCAGGATCAGAAGGTGACAGTCGCGCTATTATTATGAGCTGCTCGCCACCGCCGCCGAACAAGAAGCGTAAACATGTAGCGACAAGAACCACCAGTGTCGTGCTGACTTCTTCGCCATACAAATTAATTGTTGAGAAGAAACGCGACATGAAGAAACCAAAACGTTCGCTGGTGGTAAAGAAAATCAGCGAGATCAAGCTGCCCAAGACACAGACACAGAATGCGTCGTTTGCTGCGAGCCTTACGCCAACAGCAAGTCCAGAGACGCTTCAGTGTTTGAGCTGCAAGAAATGGGCACACGCCGCGTGCACTAGCTGCAGGCGACCCATACTACATTTGCCACAACTGTGAATCAGACTCAGACTATGTGGATGAACAAATTCAACAGCACGTCGTCATAGCACGTGTCGCTATACTGAAGCCACCAGCGAACTGCATTCAGGTTCCCTGGTGCGGTATCGTTCTTTGTTCGTGTTTCATTTGGTTTGTAGGCTGCATTTTGTATGTGCATTAAATAAAGTTCTGTATTCTTGTTATTAGATAATCATTGTGTAGCCTACTGATAAAAAAATACATGCAATTCCACATGGGGCATAGCGCCCACCCATGTGCTCTTTGCCCCACCTAATGTGTAATGAATGTGTTCTATTATGTTAAGTGGTGGTCATAAATATGTTTACAACGACAGAAAGTCGTCGCTCACGCTAATTGGTTAATGCTATGAAGACGAGGTGAATCGGGCACAACCATCTGGAAACGAAACTGTCAAACTGTCCAAAACATTTAGTACACAATTCAGAGTTTATTATCGTTTTGCTGTGGCTGTCAATTCAATATTATTCATTTGATTTTGAACACTAAAATGCTATTGACAATTCGGGTTTAATACACAAGGATATCGAGAAAGTAAAGAAGGCGTAGCAACGATCTAGATACGTGTGTTCTTCTTCTGTATCTTCTTCTGTATAGTCCTTATGACTCTTCAACTTCACTCTTGGCAGATATATATATTCGAACATCATCATCAAATCTCTGAGAAGCAATCGGTCACGCTGCAATCAATGCGCAAAAGAGTTTTCGTACACAAATATTACCGCGTTTATAGCTGAGTTAATTGGAGGAACGCGGAGTGAATGAACTTGCGAGAGATTTGAGACGGCAGCAAGAGAAACGATCTAGAGACATAATAGCCTGAGTATGAAGCTTTATCACTACGCAACCGCGCTCTACATCAACAGTTTGCGGTAGAAGTGTATAGGAGGAAAGGTTAAACTGGACGAGGTATTGATACTACAGCCACAGAGGCGTGAGACAGGGCAGAACGAGACGAAGAAAGGGAGAACACCTGACGACATGCGTAAGTAGATAATAATTAGGAGTAGGCATAACGGCACACTATCGTCACATTTGCTATTGCGATGCATTAATAATTCGATGTATTGTTACACATGCAATTGTCGTACACTTGGTTGTGCACCTTTGTGACGATGCAGTCTAACACCGGCGTAATACATAGGCTAGAACAACGATTCTTATACCCTGGGTCTCGACCCAAAATTGGATCGCCAAACCATTTTGAATGGCCATTAAGAGTCTCGAGTGACTGTCCGAACTTATATTTTCGTTATCAATTTTCCAGAAGCATGCGAGACAAAAAATTAATTACTAGCTTATGCCAACTATTGCATGTATTTAGAACGCTGTGTGATATAGTGTAACATGTCATTTCAAACTCTGGCGTCTAAAAAGTGTTCGTCTCGCGTGGATCTGGTGAGCCACAAGTCATTCAGTTTAGTGTCGCCGACAATGAGTGAAGCACGCAATGAGCGAAAATCTATTACATTTTAGAGTCACTCCAACACAAAAGCTTTCAAAGTAGGCCTACGTGTTCAGGGGCATACACAGGATTGACAGGTTGGAGGTTTCTAAACAGGTTTCAAAGTCATATTGGGGGAGGGCTGTCGGAGCTTCAGCACCACTGAAAAATTTACGCCGCCGCTCCGTTACATATCTTCACATCTTCCTTCACCTTGTGGCTGCCTCGGTTGGCTCGACTGTGACCTGTTGAAAGGTGTTCGCCGTTGTAACTTCAACTTCTCCGCTGTCTCGGCTGTAAACTCATGACATCCGAACACGAGGGGTGGGGGGGGGCAGTGCTGTTATACACCAAGTTATAACTCTAACCCTAGCTGTTACCGCGCCTATGGGTATTACCGTCATCCTTCCGTATCATCACGTATATTTCCATAATTTTGATCATACAGCATTGCAGACATGTTGAGGGATTCTAGCCAACGAAAAAATCCCTGGGTATACCCCTGCTGTACGTTACCATGGGATCATACAATAGTGGGGAATTTTCGGGGGGTTTTCGGGAAACCAAAAAACCCTGGGTACGCCCTGATGTTCATCTGGGGGCAGGTGATGAACTATGGTAAACATCCGGGGGCAGGTGATGAACTATGGTAGACATCCGGTAGCGTGCGGTGAACTATGATAGAGCTCCGAGGGTGGGTGATATATTACTGTAGATATCCGGCGACATCGGGGTGGGTGATGTACTATGTAATATGGTTGGTGGTGTGATCCTACAAAATTAAAATGATCAGTTGAACAAGTGTGTTATTTCTGTGTTGCTTTTAGTTATCTCGAGAGTTCTCGATAGTGTATTTCAGGGTCCATTATTCACAGCCAACTATCGACCAGTGGCCTTAATGTAATGTATAGAACACGTTCAGACATCATTGAACTCTTATTGTGGTTATTGATTGGGATCTTAGTCCACAACGATACATTGACACCCTCCATGCGCACCACCTGACGGCCTACTTTCAGATTCACCCCGAGGGCGAAACTTTCCAACAAGACCAACGCTAGTCCCCATGTCAGGGTCAGGTACAACTCATTCACCCCTTCCTCCAGTCTCCCTTCCTATACACCCCTCCTCCCAACCCTGTCACATGTCAGGGTCAGATACAACTCGTTCACCCCTTCCTCCAGTATCCTTTCCTCTAGTCCCTCCTTCCAACCGTGTCACATGTCAGGTTCAGATACAACTCATTCACCCCTTCCTCCAGTCTCCCTTCCCCTACACCCCTCCTCCCAACCCTGTCACATGTCAGGATGAGATACAACTCATTCACCCCTTCCTCTACACCCCTCCTCCCAACCCTGTAACGTGTCAGGGTCAGATACAACTCATTCACCCCCTTCCTCTAGTCTCCCTTCTTCTACACCCCTCATCCCAACCCTTCCTTCTCTTCATATTGTCCCGGGCTCTCCCCCTACCCACCCTTCTTCCATTCCCCACAATCTGTCCTTGTAAAGATGACTCGATATTACGCCAGTCGCTGGCACAAATACATAGTAAGCACACAATTCGCCAGATGGCAACATTGCATTTTTAGTTTCCTTATTTAATGTGTTTCCGTGGTCAGGAGAAACATGGAGGTCTCAGATATTGTGGAGGAGGACGAAGTAGACATGGCGTCATGGTGTGGAGAGACATGGAGGTGACATATGTTGTGGAGGAGGACGCAATAGACAGGGCGTCATGGTGAGGAGAGACATGCAGGTGACAGATGTTGTGGAGGAGGACGCAATAGACAGGGCGTCGTGGTGAGGAGAGATATCGAGGTGACAGAGGTTGTGGATGAGGACGGAATGGACAGGGCGTCGTAGTGAGGAGAGACATTGACGTGACAGAGGTTGCGGAGGAGGACGCAATGGACAGGACGTCGTGCTGAGGAGAGACATGGAGGTGACAGAGGTTGTGGATGAGGACGGAATGGACCGGGCGTCGTGGTGAGGAAAGATATGGAGGAGACAGAGGTTCTGGAGGAGGACGAAATGGATAGGGCGTCGTGGTGAAGAGAGACATGGAGGTGACAGGTTGTGGAGGAGGACGCAATGGACCGGGCGTCGTGGTGAGGAAAGGTATGGAGGAGACAGAGGTTCTGGAGGAGGACGAAATGGACAAGGCGTCGTGGTGCGGATATACATGGTGGTGGCAGATGTTATGGAGGAGGACACAATAGACAGGGTTCCGTGGTCAGGAGAGACATGAATGTCACAGAAAGTGTGGAAGAGGATGCAATAGACAGGGTGTCGTGGTCAGGAGAGACATGAAGGTCACACAGATTGTGGAGGAAGACGCAATAGACAGGTCGTCATGGGGAGGAGAGGCACGGGGGAGACAGAGATTGTGGACGATGACGCAATAGACAGGGTATCGTTGTGAGGAGAGACATGGTGCATCACCAGCCCCCCGATGTTTACCATAATTCATCACCCGCCACTGGATGCATACTATAGTGTATCACCCGCTCCCGGATCTCTACCACAGTACATCACCAGCCCCCCGATATCTACCGTAGTACACCATCCGCCCCCGGATCTCTACCACAGTACATCACCAGCCCCCGGATGTCTACCGTAGTTCACCACCCGCCCCTGGATGCATACTATAGTGTATCACCCGCTCCTGGATCTCTACCACAATGCATCACCAGCCCCGCGATGCCTACCGTAGTACACCACCCGACCCCGGATCTCTACCACAGTACATCACCAGCCCCCGGATGTCTACGGTAGTACACCACCCGCCCGTGGATGCATACTATAGTGTATCACCCGCACCCGGATCTCTACCAGAGTACATCACCAGCCCCTCGATGTCTACCGTAGTACACCACCCGCCCCGGATCTCTACCGTAGTACATCACCCGGCTCGGATGTCTACTATACTACAACAACCGCCCCGGATGCCTACCACTGCGGCACATCTGGCGTTCAACTGACACGACGTTTTGAATAAGAATTGTATCACTAAAACTGTACATGAATTCATCTGTGTTGTAGGGTCTACTATAACTTTTCATCGTTAGGCAAATTAAAGTGTAAGTTATTGAACATACCATCTCTACATCCAAACTGTCAGTTTGAACAAGAAATCTTGAAAAGATGTCGCATTGTGAATCGAGGGTTCATTCGTTCGGTGTGACATCAATGGAAACTGTTGTGTGATGCACTCATTGTTACGTTGATGACGCTGTGCGTAGTTATTCAATAAATAGTTCCGGTTACACTCTCGGCGCCTTGCCGGTCGGTATTCGTTATGTGATAGGTGTAAGGAAAGAGTTTGATTACTATTTTTTACCGCGGCAATACGACATCTACGTGAGAGCGAAAGTTTTTTTCGCAAAGAGCAAGCGGAAGGAGAGACGATGGAACAGTTTATTCGTGCTGACACATGTGAATCTGCGGACACATGTGAATTTCTGGACAATTCAACACAGATTATGGATCGCATCGTTGTTGGTGTACGGGATCAAGATGTATCTCGCGAAATGCGGAAGTTGGACGTAAGTCTTCTGACCGAAGCCAAAGCTTATGATGGCCGAGAAGGGCCATCGCGTTTTTGTGTGACAATCTGCACCGCCATGGGGCGGTGGGCGATGCGATGGGCGATGTGCGATGCGATGCGCGATGCGATTGACGATGCGCGATGCGATACGCGATGCGCGATGCGATGGTATACATTATAAAGATGCCGCAATGAGCATGCGTACGTCGAAAGCGAGATTTAGGCAGCCATTTGTACTTTATGAAACGCATTCTTTTTTGTGTTCAGAGCATGTGATCATGGCTGATGACGCTGACTGTACGTATATGGTTACATATCTAGTTATTGTGCACAAAAGATTATGTGATTGTACTTCTAAATATTGTCTCGGACATCTACTGGGATTGAATTTAGCCAAACAAAAACGGGTGCCAGACAGGCAGCCTCTTTGCAATGACTAGACTAGGGACTGAAATAGGTTACTTTATAACATGAAATATGAACCTATTCAACATTTTATTTGTTAAATAATTATTGTTTCCATCTGGATATCCCTGATCGCAAATACAAACACTATTTTGTGTGCCTCCAGACACGATGAACCAGGAATGGTTTAGGCATTTCTCAGTTGAACATTAACCAACAGTTTTTAAGCATATTTGTGTATATTTATTAATTAATGACATAATATCTGTTCAGAATGCAAACATGTTATGTATGCCTTATATAAATTAAAATATAAACTTTTAATAATTTATGCTCTTAATTTACTCCTCGGTCCCTAATACTTCCATGTCTGGAAGAAAAACTGACATATATTCCGTGAGACGATCTTCAATACAAATGCAGTGATGTTTAATGACTTAATCTGGTTTCCGTAGTAGCACATAAAAGCAGCGCTGCGCAGAAAAACAAGTACGAATAACGCGGTGTCAATAAATAGGCCCACTCAAATCAGGCTACCTGCGCTATTGGACCAAGTAATAAACAGCAAAAATTGACAGGAAGTTAACTTGTAGTAGGTCTACTAGGAGGTGCACGGACTTTACTTTCTTCTTGCCTCAGCCCCCCACCACTCCCTCAGACGATTTTTTTAAACATTAATATGATGATACCACTATAATTAACAGAGTCGGTCGATGTCCGACGCCAGATGAAACTGCCTCAGACCTCCCCTCCCCAAAATAAAATAATTTCGCCTGATGTCGGACATCGATGTTCTGAGATGACCCCTTAGCAAAAATGAAACTACACTCTAGGAACAACGATTCGCTACCTTGTTTGTGCATTTTTGTATGTAGGTTTGGTATAATAATTAGAGACAATACTATTTTAGTTTACGATTTAGATATTTTATCACAAACTAAAGACATTAAAGTTTCGTATGGTCTAACTGATTATAGTTATATATATATATATATATATATATTTTATTTATGTAAGGCATAATTAACATGATAAAAATGTACATCTATGAAAATATAGCATGTCATTAATGAATAAATATTCAAGAAATGTACACTTCAAAGCCCACGGTTAATGTTCAACTGAAATATTCCATCAACATCCCTGTTTTTCATGTGTGGATGTACACAAATTATCGTTTATCTTTTCGATCAATGATATTCAGATGAAACCATTCAAAAATGAAACGGGGAGTGGTAGAAGAGTTACACACCTCATGCTATGAATTAATTCTTTTTTGGTCTCCGGTTTTGGTGCGAGAACCTAGATTACATTCTTTAAAGTGATTGCCCGCATAACCCCATTTATCTTAGTCTAAACTCAATCGCATTGGGCTTTATCACAATACTTAGAAGTACAATCACATAATCGTTTGTGCACAATAACTATTATGTGTAACCGTACACGTACACTCAATGCGTTGAACATAAAAGGCGTCCAGTGTTGCCTAAGGTCACGAATTTGTTCAAGCTCAGACAACAAAGCCAAACCCAAAACACTGGCGTCGGAACATGGTGGATATTTGGTGGGTTTGAGGCTCTCCAACACCTCGATTGGCACTCCCCCCCTCTTGAGGATCGCCAAAACACCCACATTGAGGCTCTCCAGAATTACAATTTGCACATTATTGAGGCTCGCCAAAATAACTCCATCTTCAAGCTCTTCAAAAACCTCGAACCCGTCCCCAAATATTTACATTGAGGCTCTCCACAAACATGAATTTGAACTCTTCATATATCCCTATCTGTCTGGGATGAAACTGGCCTCGATTCCGATGCTCGATTTCTGATTTTTTTTAATTTTCTCTCACTGATCCTGCACTGCTCTCTCCACCAGTCGTCTTCAGTCCTCTCTATCGTTCGCTCTCCTTCACAACCCTTCTCCCAATCCTTTAAAATCTCTTTTTTCACAGTCCTCCCATCGCAGTCTAGTTCTTCCGCGGCTCCTTTTCCTTTCCAGTCTCCGTGCATCTGCTCTCTTTGCCATCCGTTCTTTTCCAATTCTCTCTACATGCCCTGCCCATCTTAGTCGACTCATGCGTATGCTTGTTCAGAAGCAACTGTGTCCACTAGTCACGTAAAAGACACAATTAATCGCAGACGGTACTATGACCGTATGATATATCAATAAGTAGCATCATTCTAGTCCACTGCCTGCTATATTTTTGGGAGGTGGTGCTGTTCTAATTATAGCTCCTGGCCCAGGGAATGTCGTCTCCACAGACGCACCAACTTTGACATGTCATGTGATCAATCCACTTACCATTTTCGAATATGCATATTTTTGGCGCGCTTTTCGGGATGCCGAGATGTGACGTCACTTATGACTCGAACTCGTATCAGTCCGACCCTTTCCATGCATTCAGAGCATGTTTACAAGTATAGCTTTTGGGTCGAAACGAGCGCCAGAATGAGTTATTGTGCAATATTCCGACGTAATACAAACACTATATACATCATAGAGGAACAAGCAGTTATCTTACGGTTCCACATGAATCGAATTTTATTCAAAACAACGAATGCGAATGTGCCTACAAGTCGACTAGGTTTATATTACTGTTTTTTAAAACATAAACAAAAAAATTGTAAAGAAAATCAATAATAAAAAAATCAAGTGCATGCTGTCAGGATTGAACCGGCGTCGCCCGATTGTAAAACAAACAGCAATAAACCAACGCGTCTACCAACTGAGCTAGCGGCACCAACCGAAATTCGCTGACTGATTTAAGTTGTTATGATAAATTGTACAACTCCTGCTTCATATATCGATATTCTAGTGATATTATGAGATTATACACGTTACTTTCTGTACTTGGATACAATATAAGTTTGCTATGTACGTTTATTGGTGTAGATTATCTCCCTTTGGTTGCATTCGATATAATTATTCTGAAAACGAGCACAAGCTCGGCGAAACCTAGTCGACTTGTAGTTGTAGGCCCATTCGCAATCGTTGTTTTGAATAAAATTAGATTCGTGTGGAACCTAAGATAACTGCTTGTTCCTCTATGGTGACTAGTGTTTGTATTACGTCGGAATATTGCACAATAACTCATTCTGACGCTCGTTTTGACCCAAAAGCTATCCTTGTAAACATGCTCTGAATGCATGGAAAGGGTCGGCCTGATGCGAGTGTGAGTCATCAGTGACGTCACGATACCACGTGATCGCCTAGCTCATTAAAATTTTATTTTCAGCGGGAATCGCTTCACAGACGGGCTTAAAATCGAATTTATGCTACAAATGTATTTTTCTGTATTTGTTTAAAGTTGTCAAATGTTACATACAATGTTAAACTTTGTGTACACATGGAAAAAGGATTTTAGCTAATGCGTTATTTTTATTTCCTTTAAGTGGTTTATACACACAACTTGCATTAAGCCCGCTTGCTATTAAATAATTGTGCTTATTGAATGCATAATTTATTTTATTAAAAAGCTACGTTTCCATATGTACGGAAAGGTGTGAGGAAACGCATGCGGAATGGGGAATACCTCTGTAGTGACGTCACTACTGGGAATTTCCTGTCCGATTCGTGTGCGGATATGATTCCAATCGCTGCACGGAACGATTCAATTTGCCACAGCCGCATCCGCACAACAAAACTCATCCGTCTGTGTACGTTTGGAACTATTTATGTTAATTTCCACCGGGCACTATATTCATTGTTTTGCCGTATGCCGCATCCGCATGCCGTATCCGTACACATGGAATCGTAGCTTAACTCTCTCTCCCCCCTCTCTCTCCTCTCTCCCTCTATCCTTGTCTTCCCCCCTCTCTCTCCCTCTTTCTCCCTCTCCCTCTCTTTCCCTCTCTCCCCTCTCCCTCTCTCCCTCTCTCCCTCTCTCCCTCTCTCCCTCTCTCCCTCTCCCCCTCTCTCCCTCTCTCCCTCTCTCCCTCTCTCCCTCTCTCCTTGTCTTCCTCTCTCCTTGTCTTCCTCTCTCTCTCTCTCTCTCTCTCTCTCTCTCTCTCTCTCTCTCTCTCTCTCTCTCTCTCTCTCTCTCTCTCTCTCTCTCTCTCTCTCTCTCTCTCTCTCTCTCTCTCTCTCTCTCTCTCTCTCTCTCTCTCTCTCTCTCTCTCTCTCTCTCTCTCTCTCTCTCTCTCTCTCTTCTCTCTCTCTCTCTCTTCCTCTCTCCCTCTCTCATCTCTCTTATTTCCATCTCTCCTTGTCTTCTACTCATTAGCAAATGCATGTGGCTGAAATGAAGATCACCGGAATTTGCCGGTAAGCGATATTATTGGCGTTGCTTATATTCCAAGTTTCGCAAGACGATCTGCCTACTGAGACTGGTGTAATCAGCAGCGGCCATGGCGTGCGAGGTTTCATGTATGAACATATTATGCTTTTTATTCATATTATTATATTATTACCATATTATATTGATAAAGAACACACCTGATGGATATTCCATTGTGGCTGAGTATCGCACAGAGTTCAACATTAGTGTATCCTGCCACGAAACACTGTCTTACTAAACTGTGAACTGAAATGAACATACACACCTTTGTGAAATACACACTCATGATAAGTACGCGTCAAGTTTGCAGCAGTTAGCGTTATTTGACCTGGCAATGATGCTACAACTGTATTTACAACAATACAATTGACACACATGCATGCTATAAGTATAGGTTTATAATCACACACGCACGCACTCACGCACGTACGCACGCACGCACACATAATGTTTGGTACAAATTCACCGTACGCTGTTGTAGTGAATATGTCTGGCTTCACTAGTGGCACCTATTTCAAAACAATAATCGTATTCACATGTGACCACATCAAAGCAGTTGCCTACAAACAACTATGACCAGATAGTCTCAATAATTACCCCTTCGGGCTGCATGCTATATTGGGCGGCATCGTACACCGCTGCGATTGACAGGCAGTTACACTGTAGCGTATCTACGTTTTGGTAAACGGCGCCTCAGCAATTCGATTCACTTAACGAAAAAGAAACAATTACACGATAGCCAGGAAGAAAAACATGTGACGCAAGTGACGACTAAATTAAGTTTTTCGATCATTTATAAACAAATGTACATGTTTCGTATTAAACCGACTTCAAATATTGTAGCTATTTAAAATATTAAAAATATATAAATTTGGACACAAAGGAACGGCATTTCCAATAAACTAAAGGTTAAAAAAAACAGCTTCAAGTTGTCGTCTCATCCAATGTACACAGTTTAGTTTTATATTTTCTACCAATGATATCCAGACGGAAACAATTTAATAAATACAATTTGAGCGGTAGTAGATAATATATACATATATGTCATGTTAAAAGAGATTTTTGTCCCAGATTTTCGTCATAACATTTAGAAGTACGAAAACCAAATTCTTTGTGCAAAACAAACATTTCTGCAACCGTATACGTCATCAGCCATCATCACATGCTTTGAACACAAAAAGGAATGCATTTAATAAAATACAAATGGCTGCCTAAGTCTCCTTTTCGACGTACGCATGCTCATTACGGCATCTTTATAATTTATACCGTCGTATCGCGCATCGCTTATCGCATAGTGTATCGCATCGCGCATCGTCCATCGGATCGCATCGCGCTTCGTCTATCGCATCGCGCATCGCATCGCGTATCGCATCGTCCATCGCATCGCGCTTCGTCCATCGCATCGCGCATCGCATCGCGCATCGTCCATCGCATCGCACATCGCATCGTGCATCGCGTCATCGCCGCATGGCGCTGCAGGTTGCCACACTAAAACGTGATGGCCCTTCTCGGCCATCATAAAAGCTGTATCGATGGCAATACGGCAAAGTGCAAGCGGAAGGAGAGACGAACGAATCTGCGGACACATGTGAATTTCTGGACAATTCAACACAGATTATGGATCGCATCGTTGTTGATGTACGGGATCAAGATGTATCTCGCGAAATGCAGAAGTTGGACGTAAGTCTTCTGACCGAAGCCAAAGCTGTATCGATGGCACGACGAGCGGAGGAAGTAGAGCGGCAAATGATAGAACTAAACACGCATACCTAGTCGTAGTGCTGTGCGAGCCCGCAATCAGGATGACAATGAAATCCATCGCCCAGTCTCACACGCAGTCTGCAAAGGACTGTACGCGGTGTGAACCCGTGAAACACACAAAAGGAAGATGTCCTGCCCTTTATGTAAAGTGCAAATCGTGCGAACTCCGTGAAAAATTCAGTAATGAATTAGTTGACAATGTCAAGATATGTGAGCCACTGGGGAGTAGCGATCACAACCAGATACATTTTACCATCAAAGTAAAATCAGAAAGGAATAGCAAAAAGCAGTATAGGAGAAATTTCCACAAAGGAAGGTATAAGGACATGAGGAAATATTTAGCAAAGATAGACTGGAATAAGACACTGAAAAATAAGACGGCAACAGAATGCTGGAATATATTAAAGAGTGAAATTGAGTGCATAATCGATAAATTTGTACCCTTCAAAAAACAAGGAAAACGGTCCAAAAAGAAACACTTATCGAAAGAAGCCATTAGAAAAATTAAGTATAAACAAATGATGTGGAAGTCATATAGATGTACTGGAAATGATGAAGACTATAACAATTATAAAGAAGCACTTAACCAAGCTACAGCTGAAATTAGAAATTCAAAGAGAAGCTATGAACAACAATTAGCTAGTAATATAAAACATGACAGCAAGAGTTTTTATGCGTATGTTCGAAGCAAACAGAAAGTTCAAGATAAGGTCGGTCCTCTAGAAGATAGTGCTGGAAATATGATATCAGAGGGATTCATAATGGCAGAAGACCTGAATGAGTACTTTAGTTCAGTGTTTACCAGGGAAGATATTAGTTCACTGCCAATACCAGAGGCTAAGTTCAAGGGGGCAGATTCAGACTATTTAGGACAATTAATTGTAACCCCGGAAATGGTAGCTAAGAAAATAAGGGCTATGAAGGAAAATAAATCACCTGGAGTGGATGGTATTCCACCCAAACTACTATTGGAAATTGTAGAACAAATTAGCATACCACTTGCAACAGTTTTCAACTTGTCATTAGAAGAGGGAGTGGTTCCTTTAGAATGGAAAGAAGCAAACATTATACCGTTATTCAAAAAAGGTTCGAGAAACAAGTCAGAGAACTATAGACCAGTGAGTTTAACATCAGTGATTTGTAAATTATTAGAAAGACTAATTAAAGATCACATGGTGGATTTTCTTGTTAAACAAAACTTGATAAAACCATCTCAACATGGTTTTTTTAAAGCGAGGTCATGCTTAACAAATATGTTATGTTTTTTGGAAGACATCACTAAGTGGGTAGATGAGGGAACACCAGTAGATATTGTCTACTTAGATTTTCAAAAAGCTTTTGACAAAGTACCACATCAAAGATTACTGCTTAAACTAAAGGCCCATGGCATAGGAAATGGTATAATAAACTGGATAGAACAATGGCTGATTGACAGAAGACAACGTGTAGTAGTTGATGGGGAGGCTTCAAACTGGAAATCAGTATTGAGTGGGGTACCACAGGGATCAGTATTAGGTCCTATATTATTCTTAATATACATCAACGATTTGGATGATGAAATAACAAGCAAGGTGTTGAAATTTGCGGATGATACAAAAGTGTTTAGAAGGATTAAAAGTGATGGAGATAGACAGCATTTACAAGATGATCTTGACAGGTTGATGAAATGGTCTGAAAAATGGCAAATGATGTTCAATTTTGGGAAATGTAAATGCCTCCACATAGGACATGGGAACGAAGAGGTAGAATATACAATGGGGGGTACTGTACTAAGTACTACTGTAAAAGAAAAGGACTTAGGGTTAACCGTTAGTGCTGATATGAAGATTTCAGAGCAGTGCGGAATTGCAGCTTCAAAGGGAAATCAAACCCTTGGATTAATTAGACGAAACATTACGTATAAGGAAAAAGATCTAATAATACCGCTGTACAAAACAATAGTTAGGCCTCATTTAGAATATTGTATTCAAGCGTGGAGGCCATATCGCAGGAAGGACATAGATATGCTAGAAAGAGTGCAGAGGAGAGCAACTAAAATGATACAAAATCTGAGGGATCTTAGTTATGAAACACGCCTAAAAAAATGCGGTTTAACAACACTAGAGACCAGGAGATTGAGAGGAGACCAGATAGAAGTGTTTAAAATATTGAAGGGTTATGAAAATATTGATAGAAATATGTTTTTCTCAGTTAAGAAAGATAGAAGGACTAGAGGACATGATCTTGCATTAGCAAAGGAGCAGAGTAGATTGGATATAAGAAAGTTTTCATTTTCACAAAGGACTGTAAATGAATGGAACAGATTACCTGCTGATTGTGTGGGTGCTAGTAGCGTGAATATGTTTAAAAATAAAATCGACACATACCTCAGACGGGCGGGATACACATAGATAAAAAGGTCGGACTCTCGAAAAGCCAAGGGCTTCCTTGTCCACCTGCTACCTAGAGTTAATTCTCTGGGTGGCAATCTTGTTAAATCTTGTTAAATCTTGTTAAACATTTCGCAAGGTGCTGCAGATCCACGAATCGCGGTCGTTAGCTTCGGACAGGGGCAAAATGAACGTTGTTGATGCAGATCAAGACAACGTATTGTTCCTTGGCGAGATATATGATAATTCGAACAGTTGGACTAGACCAGGGCGTTTTTCATTGAATTTTCACTGGGGGGCAATGTCTTAAAAGGGCACTTCTAATGGGTAAAAAGGGCAGTTTACGCATACATTAATGATTATGGTCATAACCCTTAGGCATATATGAAAGCTTAATATAATGTGTTATATTAATCTTTCATATAAACGAATAAAAAGTAAGTCCTACAAGGGGCTGGTTTGGAACAATGGGGCACACTTAGGGGGAAGTTGGTCTGACTGGAGGAAGGCAAACGAAAGGGCTAGGGGCAATGCCCGCCACTTTGTACATGAAAAAAACGCCCTGTATGCACGTCTTCTTTCGGTTTCGTTTCGATGCACAGCCAAGCGTGGGTTGCCTTGTCCAAGATGGTGGTCATTCTGAAGCCGCACAGACATCCACAGTTCATCTCAAGAACTAGCTGCTACAGAATAATCGCCTCCACGTGGATCGTTGGTGCCGGCGTAGGAGCGTTTCCCAGACCAGGACGTTTTTAATCGTGCACAATTAGACTTATGCACGATTAAAATACTGACCAACGGTAGAAGTTTGTCTGTATTGTAGTATATTACATCGTGACAGCCTTTGCTCCTGGGGTTGCATGTATCTACGCTACAGCGAGAATCTTTCTTGTGGTTGTCTAGACTCACCTGGAAATGTCGGCACAAGAACATTCTGTCGGCGAAGGAATGACGACTCTAGCGGCGATTCGTCCGCCAGAAATATCCCCGTCATTTGCTTCGTCGCTCTGGCTCTACAACTTTATACACGTGGCCAATGAATTTTGTTAATTGTCCTCATACAGTTTAGCATGCAGATATTGAAGAAATATAATGTGTTTTTGTTCTTTCGTCTGTTCATCATTCGCCGCAAACGTCTTGCCCAGGAATAATTGAAATTTATTCAGCCTTTTCTCCATCACGTCTAACAATAGGCAGCAGGCAATCGACTTCCCCACGTTGTTTGTTTATTCTGTAAGCTGCTGCTTGCAGCTTTCCATTTGCAAAGTCTTAACGGTCATGTTACCCGTACGCGTAATTTCCAAGAGACGTCCTGACAACAATGTCCAATTTGTTTTGATGGACTGTTTTACACCGTTGTCGAAAGTGCTCCACGCATGAGAAGCATGGACCTTTCTCACTTCGTGACTAAGTGCTTGGCGCGTCCTTTATCAGCGACGTCAGTACGGCTAGTAGGCTTACTTGCTTTGGTAGAACGATGATTGTGGAAGTAGCATAACCTGGAAAACATTCCTGCTCCTCCTACCATATTACAACTACTGCACCGTGCCTGTTTCTCCAGGAGCCAATGACATTGTCGCACACTTATTGTGATCTTTGATTTCAGGTTCTCCACTTTGGTAATTTGTAATGGTCTTGATATATCAAGAACTTTATAATATAATGGAAAACTGTGATCTTTGATTTCGTCCAATAAGGCACCAAAGTGGTATTTTTCACAGGGAAATCAACTTTTAGATGTGTACATGTTGGGAAGCAGAGTCGCAGGGAGAGGATCAACATTTGTATGTCCATCATAATTATCTTTGGATTGAAAATAGGTTTCGTCATTGATGTGTTGGTAAGAGGACAATATCACGAGGAGTACCACAGCCGGACAAAGTGTCGACAATGTCTCGTTACTCTCACGGTAGTTATCCCATGCTAATTCTCACATACCCGCGACTTAGTGTAAAACATCTGCCGTGGTACAATGTATGTCTGATGTATTTGTGGCCGAGTCAGTTTCATCCGTTTCTACTACACTATGTATAACTGGTGGAATGGCCGAAGCGATTGATGACTTCCAGTAATGTTCTGCTACCTGTCGTAATCCTGATTCCAGTCCCATACATAGCTGTGTCGACGCTTTTGTTCGACCCCTTGTAGTTGCGAACACGACATCATCTGACGTTGACTTTACTTACAAGTCCTTCAATTCGATCGTTAGAAGACGACTCACTGCAACCGGTGCATAATACTGAAGGTGGGACCACTAGAAAACAGTCAAGGAAACGTAATATCTGGTGGGTTTCAAATGGCAAAGGCCCTGAACGAGTATTCCAGCTCGGTGTTTACCACAGAAGATATAAGTTCACTGCTATTACCAGTTAATAAATTCTAGGGGGATGAATCAAATTAATTAGGGCAGTTGTTTGTTATTCCTGAAATGAATCAAAGAAAAGAAAAGATGATGAAAGAAAACAAATCACCTGGAGTTGACGGGATACCACCAAAACTGCCTAAGGAAATTGTAGACCAAATCAGTACATAACTTGCTATATTCTTTAACTTGTCATTTAAAGAGGGAATCGTTCCACTAGAATGGAAAAAAGCAAACATAACACCACTATATTATTTTAAAAGGGATCGAGGAGCAAGACGGAGAATTACAGAACAGTTACCTTAACATCAGTTTTACGCAAATGATTAGAAACGCCTATTAGAGACCACATGGTGGAATTCCTTGTACACCACAAATTAATATATGAATCTCAACATGGGTTCCTAAAAGCTAGGTCTTGCCTAATCAATCTCTTATGTTTTTAGTAGAAATTACAAAGTGGGTAGATGATGGGTCACCAGTGGATGTTGTCTACTTAGAAAAAGCATTTAATAAAGTGTCGTATCAAAGATTGTTACTTAAACTAAAAGCCCATGGTACAGGGGATGGTGTGATCAGTTGGATACAAACATGGTTGACAGACAGAAGACAGAAAGTAATAGTAGAGGGGGAGATTTCAAACTGGAAACCAGTTTTGAGTGGAGTGTCACGGGGGTCGGTGTTGAGACATATATTATTATTGATATATATATATATATATATATATATATATATATATATATATATATATATATAAGTAGTAATGTAGGTTAAGTACCGGGGACGCTTTGCGCTGCGCGGAGCAAGAACAAGAGCAAAAGTACCCGGATGTAGGTCATGGTCAAGTACCCGGATGTAAGTCAAGGTCAAAGGTCAAGTATCCGGATGTAGGTCAAGGTCAAATACCCGGATAGACCAGGAACCAAAATTGCGTCCCTATCGGAATTTTTCTGAACTAAAACAGCTCCCCCTGGCGGAATTTTTCGGAACTAAAATAAATTTATTGAAATTGCCACCTATCGGAATTTTTCGGAACAAAAATTTATTGACCCGCACTACATTTCCCTGGTGGATATGTCGTGAACTACAAGTGGTGTCATCTGACGGATAAGTTGTAAACTAAATGTAAGAGTACTGCCCAAATTCGTGTCTCTTGCACGCTTGCGTGCAATAGAGCCCTGTGACGGGTACTTCATGAACCACAAACATCATCCCCTAGTGGACAAGTGAGTGAACCCCAGGTTAAAGCATAGGGATTTTCCCCTGGTAAAGCATAGGGAATTTTCACCATGTTAAAGTACAGGACATTTTCACCATGTAAAGGATAGGGATTTTTCACCATAGCGCATATGTAATGTAATCTCTTTATGTGTCGTCATGATACAGTGACATCGTTAAAACTCTGCAGTCTGTGCTTTTGAATTTTCTACTCTACAATCTGTGATCTTTCGACACGCCCACGTGAACTATATGTTCTGTTTAACATTTTGGAAGATGAACAACATGACTAGTGATAACGGCCGACAAGGGATTTTGCTACCGAAGGCGCAGCCTTCGCCGGCTATGGGACCACTCATCCTCTCGACCCAGACAATCAACCCGGACCAACAGCCAACGACCAGTTCGACGACCAGTTCAACGACCAGTCCGATGATCAGTTTGACGAGCAAAACAATTTCGTCTCTGTCATCAGCTCCACCAACCAACCCATCCGTCAACCTGATGCCATCACCTCCGACGAAGCGTCAGAAGCTTCACGAGACTTCGGATGACACATCACACGAGAGTATGGACGAGACAAGAGATATGCCACGAGACTAGGGATGACACATCACACGAGACTATGACCGGGATATGTCACGAGACGTCTCGTGACACATCTTGGGGATAGTTTCGGCTCTTGTCTCGACGGTACTCTCGTGTGATGTGTCATCCGTAATCTCGTGACATAACGTGTGATGTGTCATCCGTAATACATACACACACACACACACGCACACACACACACACACACACACACACACACACACCACCACCACCACCACCACACACACACACACACCACACACACACACACACACACCACCACACACACACACACCACCACCACCACACACACACACACCACCACCACCACCACCATCACCACCACACATAACACGTCTATTTTCCTGAAAAAGTAGGGAGGGATATTTTCCTGAAATTCCATCTTTTTGACAGAATCTTACGCGATAACACGTCGAATTGCCTGAAATTCCATCTTTTTGACGGAATCTTACGCGATAACACGTCGAATTGCCTGAAAAGGGAGGGATTTGATGCGATAACACGTCGAACCGTACTCTCGTGTGATGTGTCATCTGTAGTCTCGTGACATATCTCGGTCATAGTCTCGTGTGATGTGTCATCCGTAGTCTCGTGGCGTATCTCTTGTCTCGTCGGTACTCTCGTGTGATGTGTCATCCGAAGTCTCGTGACACATCTCGATCATAGTCTCGTCTCGTGTGATGGGCCATCCGTAGTCTGGTGGCGTATCTCTTGTCTCGTCGGTACTCTCGTGTGATGTGTCATCCGAAGTCTCGTGACACATCTCGGTCATAGTCTCGTCTCGTGTGATGTGCCATCCGAAGTCTCGTGACACATCTCGGTCATAGTCTCGTCTCTTGTCTCGTGTCATCCGAAGTCTCGTGACACATCTCGTTCATAGTCTCGCCTCTTGTCTCGTGTCATCCGAAGTCTCGTGACACATCTCGGTCATAGTCTCGCCTCTTGTCTCGTGTCATCCGAAGTCTCGTGACACATCTCGGTCATAGATCGCACATCTCGGTCATAGTCTCGTCTCTTGTCTCGTGTCATCCGAAGTCTCGTGACACATCTCGGTCATAGATCACACATCTCGGTCATAGTCTCGTCTCTTGTCTCGTGTCATCCGAAGTCTCGTGACACATCTCGGTCATAGTTTCGTCTCTTGTCTCGTGTTATCCGAAGTCTCGTTCTCGTGTGAAGTGTCATCCATAGTCTCGTGTGATGTGGTATCCGTAGTCTCGTGTGATGTGTCATCCGTACTCTCGTGTGATGTGTCATCCGTATGTGAGTGATCAGACACGAAGGATGAGTGATTTGAGTGATTTATTAATCGGGACTTAGACGAGTACCTTTACTTGTGAAGTGTAAGACACGAAAAAAGACGCAAGATAAGGTTTGCACAGTTTATTCGTGAACAATACAAACGTATTTACATGTCACACTCCATAACTGCAAGAACCAGAGACTAGGCATTGATACAGAGTCTTGCAAAGTTTAATCGTGAACAAACCAAAAGAAAGTTCTTTACAGATCATCCTCCATTACTGCCAGAACAATTTGCTTTAATTTGTTTCGCCACTCCTCTGAAAACGGTTCTTGCAACCAACTCCCGATAGTACACAAGTGATCGGACGTCAGGTCGGATAGCTTCAAACCCGCGTCTAACAAAACACACAACCAGTCTTTCATCACTACAGTTGAATTAATGGCCTCCACAGCCTCGTCAAAGTGCATATAAATTAGAATGTCATCAGGTAACATACAATCGTGATGAAATTGACTAGGATCGTCTATCTCGCAAGCGAGACACTGTCGTCTCGAGAGTTCGACGATGGCACATGCTATGTGACGTGCAATCGTCTTCTTCATTTTCGTCGCCGGAAACTCAAGCGTAAAGTTCGGACCAGTGGCGACAGGAGCGGCAGTTGTCACAATGGTTGCGTGAGTAGAAATTGTCGCCTCGTCAGGAGCGGAAGTTGTCACACCGGTCGTGTCGGCGGAAGTTGTCACATCGACAGGGATGACACCAGACAGAGGCTGAAACAGGATACGGAGCCTAGTGTATCACCTCCACGTGAGTGACGTTGAAGTTTGTGTAAGTATAGCGTCGAGTTTTCTTTATGGTAAGAGACACACGAGTTCTCGTCAACGAGTTCAGTTTGCAAGTCTGCATCGTTTCGTCCATAACAGCAAACTTCTCGGCATTCACGTCTAGGAGAAGAGCCATACACTTGTCGAATAAAGTCAGCCATATAGATCGACCCGTCGCTGTCTCGACAAAACGCATGCGCACCGCGAAATGCACGTCAGAGGGAACGTAACCGTGTCGTTTGCATTGCAAATGTCCCCTTTCGTCGGTAATCATACGCTTCTTGCAGTACCTGCACCCGATGTAGAAGGGAGTGTCCTGGCGTACTCTGTCGGTGAGGAGACCTCTGATCTCGATAACGGTGTCGGCGCTTACCGATGTTTCTAGAGCTGAGATGTCCACGACGTCTGGTTCCGACGGCTCGGAAGGACGGTTGATCACCGGCATGATGGGTCGGCTCGTCGGCTCGTCCTCGTCGCTCGAGTCTGCCGCATTGAGAGGTCGGTAGTAGTTCGGTGTCTTCAACATGTTGATGATGTTAGCCGTGCTGTCGTCGTGATACAGATGATGGTCCGATTGGTAAAACACCAAGGCTGTTTAGTGTTTCGATAACACGTCGAATTGTCAGAAAGAGGTGAGCTGTACGCTATAACCCGTCGAGTTGTCAGAAAGAGGTGAGCTGTACGCGATAACCCGTCGAATTGTCAGAAAGTTACGAAAATGTTACCACGGTAACGTGTTGAAAAGATAAAATGTTAGAAAACGACGAAGTGAGTGAGTGAGTGAGTGAGTGAGTGAGTGAGTGAGTGAGTGAGGGAGGGAGGGAGGGAGGGAGGGAGGGAGGGAGGGAGGGAGGGAGGGAGGGAGGGAGGGAGGGAGGGAGGGAGGGAGGGAGGGAGGGAGGGAGGGAGGGAGGGAGGGAGGGAGGGAGGGAGGGAGGGAGGGAGGGAGGGAGGGAGGGAGGGAGGGAGTGTTCAAGCAAATCCCACGCGATAACACGTCTATTTTCCTGAAAACGGAGGGATTTGACGCGATAACACGTCGAACCGTACTCTCGTGTGATGTGTCATCCGAAGTCTCGTGACATATCCCGGTCATAGTCTCGTGTGATGTGTCATCCCTAGTCTCGTGGCATATCTCTTGTCTCGTCCGTACTCTCGTGTGATGTGTCATCCGAAGTCTCGTGAAGCTTCTGACGCTTCGTCGGAGGTGATGGCATCAGGTTGACGGATGGGTTGGTTGGTGGAGCTGATGACAGAGACGAAATTGTTTTGCTCGTCAAACTGATCATCGGACTGGTCGTTGAACTGGTCGTCGAACTGGTCGTTGGCTGTTGGTCCGGGTTGATTGTCTGGGTCGAGAGGACGAGTGGTCCCATAGCCGGCGAAGGCTGCGCCTTCGGTAGCAAAATCCCTTGTCGGCCGTTATCACTAGTCATGTTGTTCATCTTCCAAAATGTTAAACAGAACATATAGTTCACGTGGGCGTGTCGAAAGATCACAGATTGTAGAGTAGAAAATTCAAAAGCACAGACTGCAGAGTTTTAACGATGTCACTGTATCATGACGACACATAAAGAGATTACATTACATATGCGCTATGGTGAAAAATCCCTATCCTTTACATGGTGAAAATGTCCTGTACTTTAACATGGTGAAAATTCCCTATGCTTTACCAGGGGAAAATCCCTATGCTTTAACCTGGGGTTCACTCACTTGTCCACTAGGGGATGATGTTTTTGGTTCATGAAGTACCCGTCACTGGGCTCTATTGCACGCAAGCGTGCAAGAGACACGAATTTGGGCAGTACTCCTACATTTAGTTTACAACTTATCCGTCAGATGGCACCACTTGTAGTTCATGACCTACCAACCAGGGAAATTTAGTTTGAAAAAAATCCGCTAGGTGGCGCTAATGGTCAACTACTTTAGTTTGAAAAAATTAAGACGCACGAATTTGGGCAGTACTCGAACATTTAGTTTGAACAAAAATCCGCTAGGCGGCGCTGCTGGCCAACAATTTTTTGTCCCGAAAAATTCCGATAGGTGGCACTGTCGGTCAATTTATTTTTGTTCCGAAAAATTCCGCCAGGGGAGCTATTTCAGTTCAGGAAAAATCCGATAGGGGAGCTATTTTTGTTCCTGACCTATCCGCCAGGTTGCGCCACCGGCGCACGTGACCTACATCCGGGTGCTTGACCTTGACATTTGACCTTGACCTACATCCGGGTACTTGACCATGACCTACATCCGGGTACTTTTGCTCTTGCTCCGCGCAGCGCAAAGCATCCCCGGTACTTAACCTACATTACTACTTATATATATATATAAATGATTTGGATGATGATGTATCAAGCAAAGTACTGAAATTCGCAGACGATACAAAAGTGTTCAGAACAGTTAAAGCAGGTGCAGATAAACACACTTTACAAGATGATCTAGCCAAATTGGTCAAATGGTCTGAAAAATGGCAAATGTTATTCAATTTGGGCAAGTGTAAATGTATCCACATAGGACATGGAAATGTGAACAAAGAATACATAATGGGGATACTATATTAAGTAAAACTGTAAAAGAAAAGGATTTAGGAGTAACAGTTATTGCTGATGTGAAAGTTTCGGAGCAATGTGGAATTGCTGCTTCAAAGGGTAACCAAATACTAGGGCTAATTAGGAGAACTATCACATATAGGGAGAAACAACTAATTGTACCACTGTACAAAGCAATAGTTAAGCTAGAAAGAGTGCAACGAAGAGCAACTAAGCTGATTCCTGAACTGAAAGATATTGGTTGTGAAAGACGCCTATTAGAATGTGGGTTGACAACACTAGAGACTAGGAGACTAAGAGGAGACCAAATATAAGTTTTTAAGATATTGAATGGTTATGAGGATATTGATAAAAATATTTTCTTCAAACTGCAAGAAGACAGTATCACCAGAGGGCACAATGCAGCATTAGTGAAGGAACAGTGTAGTTTGGATGTGAGAAAGTACTCATTCTTGCAGAGGACAATAAATGACTGGAACAAATTATCTGATGATTGTGTTAATGCTAGCAGTGTGAATATGTTCAAGAATAAAATTGACGGCGGGTTATACGTAGGTAGAAAATTGGACTCTCGATAAGCCAAAGGCTTCCTTGTCCGCATGCCATCTGGAGCTTATAGCTCTGGACGGCAATCTTGTTAAATCTTGTTAAATCCAATGTTCTGTGGTTACTGCCCATTATACCATCATTTGTAGAATAAAATACCATTTTTATAGAGTAAAATATTTGACCAAAAACGTATTTGTAATTTGTTTGCTAAGAATGTTATTAACTACGTGCTGATCCACATGGCTATCTAAATATTTTTTCGAGCTAGATGGGGTGGGCGTTATGCCCGCAAACTGGGCGTTATGTCTCAATCTACTCTATGACTTCGCTCGTGCCAGTAGCATAGCAATACTAACATTATTTGACAATTTACATTATAACTACTAGAGCCAATGGATGGCAGTGAACTTCACATTCTCCCCGACATTTACATTATAATTACTAGAGCCAATGGATGGACGTCAACTTCCCATTCTCTCCGATCTTTACATTATAACTACTATAGCCAATGGATGGACATGAATTTCACATTCTCCCCGACATTTACATTATAACTACTAGAGCCAATGGATGGACGTCAACTTCCCATTCTCCCCGACCTTTACATTATAACTACTAGAGCCAATGGATGGACGTCACCTTCCCATTCTCTCCGATCTTTACATTATAACTACTAGAGCCAATGGATGGACGTCAACTTCACATTCTCCCCGACCTTTACATTATAACTACTAGAGCCAATGGATGGACGTGAACTTCACATTCTCCCCGACCTTTACATTATAACTACTAGAGCCAATGGATGGACGTGAACTTCACATTCTCCCCGACCTTTACATTATAACTACTAGAGCCAATGGATGGACGTGAACTTCCCATTCTCCCCGACCTTTACATTATAACTACTAGAGCCAATGGGTGGACGTCAACTTCACATTCTCCCCGACATTTACATTATAACTACTAGAGCCAATGGGTGGTCGTGAACTTCACATTCTCCCCGACATTTACATTATAATTACTAGAGCCAATGGATGGACGTCACCTTCCCATTCTCTCCGATCTTTACATTATAACTACTAGAGCCAATGGATGGCAGTGAACTTCACATTCTCCCCGACCTTTACATTATAACTACTAAAGCCAATGGGTGGACGTGAACTTCACATTCTCCCCGACCTTTACATTATAACTACTAGAGCCAATGGGTGGACGTGAACTTCACATTCCCCCCGACCTTTACATTATAACTACTAGAGCCAATGGGTGGACGTGAACTTCACATTCTCCCCGACCTTTACATTATAACTACTAGAGCCAATGGATGGACGTGAACTTCACATTCCCCCGACCTTTACATTATAACTACTAGAGCCAATGGGTGGACGTGAACTTCACATTCTCCCCGACCTTTACATTATAACTACTAGAGCCAATGGGTGGACGTGAACTTTACATTCCCCCCGACCTTGACGTTATAACTACTAGAGCCAATGGATGGACGTGAACTTCACATTCCCCCCAACCTTTACATTATAACTACTAGAGCCAATGGATGGCCGTGAACTTCACATTCCCCCCGACCTTTACATTATAACTACTAGAGCCAATGGATGGCCGTGAACTTCACATTCTCCCCGACCTTTACATTATAACTACTAGAGCCAATGGATGGACGTGAACTTCATATTCTCCCCGACCTTTACATTATAACTACTAGAGCCAATGTATGGACGTGAATTTCACATTCTCCCCGACCTTGACGTTATAACTATAATAAGGGGGCGCGCGATAGTGTAGTGGTTAGCACATCCGCCTGACATGCCGGCGCCCCGAGTTCGAAACCCGGACCGGGCAGGTATGGTATATTTGGTGTAAAAACCTGGCTCTCAACATTGGAGACTGTGTATCCCTCGTGACTCGGAGATCACGTTAATGTCGGTCCCGTCTCAATTTGGGACGTAAAAGAACCACTGAGGACGACAAGCACCCTGGAGGTGACCACCCTCAGTGCCAGCATAGAAAGGTCGGCTTGGCGATATTGTTCTGAAAAAGGCTGACTAGTTGAATGAGACCTCATAAGATCAGCTCCACTGTAACCACAACATATACAGACTAGTCAGTTAATAGAACGTTGCCGAGTGCTGGAAACAACTAGAACTAGAACTACTAGAGCCAATGTATGGACGTTAACTTCCCATTCTCTCCGACATTCAACATTTTTAATAAACAACGAATATTCCATGATCATATCTTGGTCTTGTATTTCTCTACCCTGCTTTTCTAGAAGTGTAATCGGTCTGTCTTGGCCTAGTGCCTGTGTTCTTCTTGCTGTCTTTTTCTGTAGAATACCCTGGATTTGAAGCCGTGCGCAGTCAAACCTCTCTTTGTGGTCAACTCAGTATGTTATGATGTATGACGTGGGATTAGCTAAGATATTGCTCACTTCAGTCACTTGACTTCTCAACTTTCCCCCCCAGTGTGCCCCCATTCTCCCAAACCAGCCCCTTCGTTTTAGTGTGTTTGATTTAATTTGCACTGGGGTAAGTAACAGTTGTCATGCATTCGCCAGAGAAGAACAGTCCCCCTGGACTACTGGAAGTGGTGAACAAAGCTCTAGATCTGACAGGAGGAAGATGCATGAAGCAGGTTGGTGTCACCACTGACATCGAGGCGGCAAACACCGGCAGACAAGGTGGACTATGGCGTCTGCTTGCTGACCAAATGCAGAAAGGTTTGGCAACATTCTGGTGTGCTGCACACCGATCTGACTTAGCCATTGAGTCGGTCGTCAGCACCGTACCTGAGTTGGGAATCTGGAAGTCCAATCTATTGGGACTCGTACGATTCTTCCGGACGCCGAGATGGATGAAGATGTTGTCAGCGCAAATCGGGAATGTCAAACAGTTCCCCCGGCACCACGATGTCAGGTTTGCCCTGCACGAGCTGCAGTTGGTGGATGCTGTGCTGAACAACCTACCAGCCTGCATTATGGTGTAGGAACAGATGCAGGCGCCAGAAAGTACAAGCGACAGAAAGGAGAAGGCTGGAGCCAAAGGGTTCCTGAGAATCTGGAACCACCAACAAACGTTGATCACTGATGGGCGACAATAAAAAACGCCCTGATACAATTTTAGCTACCCAAAGTGGTAGGTAACAGGCCATTGTAATATTTACCTAGGCCGTTGTCGTGCTTACATTTATCCGGGCGTTAAATAATATCCAGGTGACGTTTCTGCGCGTGCTCGTATCTAGGGGAATACATTGAGTACCAGCTGCGACTGTCGCGTTTTCCTTTATCCGGGCGTTATGTATGTTTATATGTATATATATATATTTACACATATGTATATATATATTCATCAATAAAAAATTGTTTGCTTCCCACAGACATCAACAATTTCTGTCGTAAAACAGTTTCCTCTCCACGCACACGTCACGTGACTTACTTTTATACTTGGTCACAAATCTGAAACAGTAAATTATAATTATGTACTCTAACTATAATTAACGCTCGTTTTACGACAACAAACGAAACATATTTAACTACTGGATATTATCACTACGTGATCTACTGGTGCCAAATATTATGCCTTACATATGCACATAAACATCACCCGGATAAAATTTAACGCCCGGATAAATGTAAACGCGACACTGGCTCTCCAGCTATGTCAAGATGCCTAGGTAAATACTACAACAGCCCGCTTCCATGGCTTCTCTGAGCTCATTTTGGACAACAAAGCTGATTCTGCTCCCCTTTCCTGCAGTAAAGGAGCCACATAGTGACTGCAACAAGCTGATGACTCCAGGCTTGGCTCGATTGCAATTTGATAGGCCTGCATACACCCAATGACACCAACATGATGACATTTTATTCAGAGAAATTTTGGATTCTCTTTGACCTGCCCGTAAGCGACAGATTGACATTGAATGGTTCGGTCCATTAACTGACCGTTATATGCAATAGACAGGTTACCGTTATGGTCAGGACAGTTACCTTGGCAGTCTAATAGGAAGTCATTCGGGACTTTCAAAAGTGACCGTTATGGACAGGTGGCCGCTATTACAGGTTTTACTGTATTAAAATGTTATTATTATAATGTTAGTGGTAGTTTGTTGTATTTTTACATAGGCATATTGATCTTATCATTGTTTACATACAGTTACACATAGTTCTACTCTAGTGAACACGTGCATTAGACTACCTGTATATATTATATAGCCACTGCTGTGTCAAAATAAGTTTTACGTAAATAGGAGTTTAAATGAGATCTCAGAAAGTTCCGCAGATTATTAACAGGAAAAAAAATGGGTAATTATTGTTGACATATTGCCTACCCTTGCCTAGGTCTAGGACTAGACGCTTACCTTGGCTTAGCAGTCCAAGTATACAATTGACAGATGTTTCATTAAACATTGTTTTGTGCTGGTTTGGATTAATTATCTGTTACCGTCCAAGGTGATCGCAGGCATTCGCAGCACAACATATAGTAAAATAGCATTCTGAAGAATTCATCCACAGCGTAGTCTTTGAAGTGTGTCAGTTTGTATTTCACTGTCATGGTCTTCAACTTAATTGTAAGTCGACTTTGAAATTCAGCCGCATTATTGGCATTATTACAACAAATGTATATGAATAAATAGCTGTGCCACATGTAGTCAAGTTGCTTAATATAGAGGCATAGTTGACCAGGCCAAAAATGTAAGTACCCAGCATTCGGCATATAAGCTAATGATTATGTTATAGCTTGACATAATTTTATTTTAAACAGTCCCCAGTCTGGTTGCTTATAACATTTTAAACTAACTCAGCACACTCACATTGCCAACAAGCTATAATTTAAGTACTTAGCATTATACTGTCATAGTTGGACTAGGTCTAGCAATGCACTGGTCAGTATTCTTCTTCGCCTTCTCTAGCTTCTTAGAGTGCTGGCACTTGTCTGCACAGAATCATACATCTCAAATGTTGAGACTAGGTCTTTGACACCATGCTGTGGGAAATGACCAAACAACCTGTAGAAACTGAAATAAAGCCAGAAAAAGGTTCCTTAGGGCACATTCTATCAAGAATCATCACCCCCAAGGAACCCCCAAGGGAGGGGTAGAAGAGGAAGGCTCATAAACAGGGAACATGAAAGGAAGAAGATAGGTTACATTGGGAGAAACCTTGAGGAAATGATGAGAAAGAGACAACATCAGAGGACCACATGTGGTTGATGGCCTGTGGTCCCACAGAGCAAACAGGACAAACCAAGTGAATACTTTTTATGTCATCCACTTAACATAGAGGCATTTATAATGATTGTTTCCACTGTGTTCTGTCTGAAGTTGTGGCAGCCAGACAAGGCCATGGCCCTGTGAGACTCTGGTCTCAGTGAGACCAGTGTCTCACAGAGCCATGTCATGTGTTTGTTTAAATGCAAGGAGTATAGTAAACAAAAGAAATGAACTAAACATTATGGTAGAGGATATTGACCCTCATATAATAGGTATAACAGAATCCTGGACCACCACCGATATATCAGATGCTGAATTGGGACTGACAGGATATGTAATGTTTAGAAAAGATAGAATAGGAAGAAAGGGAGGTGGAGTTATTTTATATATTAAAGAATCTATTCAGGCTTATGAAATAAAATTAGAAAGAGAAGCAGATTGCGAAGAAGCTGTTTGGTGTAACATAGTTACAGGAAACTCAACGTTGACGGTTGGGTTGGTTTATCGAAGTCCAAACATAAGCATAGAAGAGAATGAAAAAATACAAAACGCTATAAGGGAAGTAAGCAAACGGGACTGTATTATTATGGGGGATTTTAACCATGGGCATATACAATGGAAATCTCTACAGAGTATGGGGAGAGAGGACCACAAGTTTTTAGTTTTAGTTCAAGATACATTCCTTTCTCAACATGTGCTAGAACCAACCAGGGGTGAGAATGTGTTAGACATAGTTTTGTCCTCACAGAATGAATTAGTTGACAATGTCAAGATATGTGAGCCACTGGGGAGTAGCGATCACAACCAGATACATTTTACCATCAAAGTAAAATCAGAAAGGAATAGCAAAAAGCAGTATAGGAGAAATTTCCACAAAGGAAGGTATAAGGACATGAGGAAATATTTAGCAAAGATAGACTGGAATAAGACACTGAAAAATAAGACGGCAACAGAATGCTGGAATATATTAAAGAGTGAAATTAAGTGCATAATCGATAAATTTGTACCCTTCAAAAACCAAGGAAAACGGTCCAAAAAGAAACACTTATCGAAAGAAGCCATTAGAAAAATTAAGTATAAACAAATGATGTGGAAGTCATATAGATGTACTGGAAATGATGAAGACTACAACAATTATAAAGAAGCACTTAACCAAGCTACTGCTGAAATTAGAAATTCAAAGAGAAGCTATGAACAACAATTAGCTAGTAATATAAAACATGACAGCAAGAGTTTTTATGCGTATGTTCGAAGCAAACAGAAAGTTCAAGATAAGGTCGGTCCTCTAGAAGATAGTGCTGGAAATATGATATCAGAGGGATTCATAATGGCAGAAGACCTGAATGAGTACTTTAGTTCAGTGTTTACCAGGGAAGATATTAGTTCACTGCCAATACCAGAGGCTAAGTTCAAGGGGGCAGATTCAGACTATTTAGGACAATTAATTGTAACCCCGGAAATGGTAGCTAAGAAAATAAGGGCTATGAAGGAAAATAAATCACCTGGAGTGGATGGTATTCCACCCAAACTACTATTGGAAATTGTAGAACAAATTAGCATACCACTTGCAACAGTTTTCAACTTGTCATTAGAAGAGGGAGTGGTTCCTTTAGAATGGAAAGAAGCAAACATTATACCGTTATTCAAAAAAGGTTCGAGAAACAAGTCAGAGAACTATAGACCAGTGAGTTTAACATCAGTGATTTGTAAATTATTAGAAAGACTAATTAAAGATCACATGGTGGATTTTCTTGTTAAACAAAACTTGATAAACCCATCTCAACATGGTTTTTTTAAAGCGAGGTCATGCTTAACAAATATGTTATGTTTTTTGGAAGACATCACTAAGTGGGTAGATGAGGGAACACCAGTAGATATCGTCTACTTAGATTTTCAAAAAGCTTTTGACAAAGTACCACATCAAAGATTACTGCTTAAACTAAAGGCCCATGGCATAGGAAATGGTATAATAAACTGGATAGAACAATGGCTGATTGACAGAAGACAACGTGTAGTAGTTGATGGGGAGGCTTCAAACTGGAAATCGGTATTGAGTGGGGTACCACAGGGATCAGTATTAGGTCCTATATTATTCTTAATATACATCAACGATTTGGATGATGAAATAACAAGCAAGGTGTTGAAATTTGCGGATGATACAAAAGTGTTTAGAAGGATTAAAAGTGATGGAGATAAACAGCATTTACAAGATGATCTTGACAGGTTGATGAAATGGTCTGAAAAATGGCAAATGATGTTCAATTTTGGGAAATGTAAATGCCTCCACATAGGACATGGGAACGAAGAGGTAGAATATACAATGGGGGGTACTGTACTAAGTACTACTGTAAAAGAAAAGGACTTAGGGTTAACCGTTAGTGCTGATATGAAGATTTCAGAGCAGTGCGGAATTGCAGCTTCAAAGGGAAATCAAATCCTTGGATTAATTAGGCGAAACATAACGTATAAGGAAAAAGAGCTAATAATACCGCTGTACAAAACAATAGTTAGGCCTCATTTAGAATATTGTATTCAAGCGTGGAGGCCATATCGCAGGAAGGACATAGATATGCTAGAAAGAGTGCAGAGGAGAGCAACTAAAATGATACAAAATCTGAGGGATCTTAGTTATGAAATACGCCTAAAAAAATGCGGTTTAACAACACTAGAGACCAGGAGATTGAGAGGAGATCAGATAGAAGTGTTTAAAATATTGAAGGGTTATGAAAATATTGATAGAAATATGTTTTTCTCAGTTAAGAAAGATAGAAGGACTAGAGGACATGATCTTGCATTAGCAAAGGAGCAGAGTAGATTGGATATAAGAAAGTTTTCATTTTCACAAAGGACTGTAAATGAATGGAACAGATTACCTGCTGATTGTGTGGGTGCTAGTAGCGTGAATATGTTTAAAAATAAAATCGACACATACCTCAGACGGGCGGGATACACATAGATAAAAAGGTCGGACTCTCGAAAAGCCAAGGGCTTCCTTGTCCACCTGCTACCTAGAGTTAATTCTCTGGGTGGCAATCTTGTTAAATCTTGTTAAATCTTGTTAAATGTCTCCGAGGCCCCTTGGGTTTCCAAAGCAGAACTGGGTTAGCAAGTGAATAGTGTACAGAACTTATATTTCCATGTTGTATTTATTATATTGTGTTTATTTTCCAGAGACACCAACAAGCAAGAGGCCAGTGTGATTGGATATAAACAGGCTCAACATTTGATATAAACAGGCTCAACATTGGATATAAACAGGCGCAACATTGGATATTGACAGGCGCAACATTGGATATTGACAGGTGCAACATTGGATATAAACAGGCTCAACATTGGATATAAACATGCTCAATATTGGGTATAAACGAGTGAGTAAACTGAACAGTTGTGTCCGTCTGAAGGTGATATAAACTGAAGGCCGTTGCACCCGACACTCCACAAGTCAAGTTTCTTCTAGTGATGCCCGGTTGTAGGGTAAGTACATTGATAATTTTTATTATTCTAGTTTTGACATTTTTAGGAAAAATAATTATATCCCACCATTTTATTATAATATATACTATAATATTATAATTAATACTAGAAAGGTTTGCAGAAAGGTCCAAGTCCACTCAAAACGTTTAGAAAAAACTAATGAAATTTCCCCTGATCTACTCTTACACATGACAGCTTTTTTCTTCATAGTGTAAACAAAACATGCAAATGTAAAAAAACATGTTTTAAAGATGCACAGGCTTGTTTCACCCTGCAGGGGGTATATTTTATTGACTTTTTGGGATCACTTTGAACATGCAAGTCTGTGTTGCCCGATACCTAGCGTATACATGCACATCATGTATTTAACATAGTCATTATGGTATTTAAAATTTATAATATTTCTATTGTATTTTTTTGAGCATGTAACAGGTTTATGGTTAAAAATCGATAGCAATGGCAACTTTTTTTTTTTTTTTTTTCATGCGATTTAAAAATTAGGGTGCTTTTCTGTCTGCCGTTTAGAAGAGAACATATAACTACTTGTCATTTTAAGGGACACTGTGAATAATAAGTTAAATAGGACAGACAATGTTTCAATAAAACATGTGACATCAGACAGATCAGTTGTATTGTTTAATAACTCAGTAACAAGCTCAAATCACGTGATGTTCCATTCTTAGCCAAATAAATTAATTAGGTGTAATAAACAACACCATTCTACTAAAATGTTTACTACCCAAACAAAAAAAGATAGAACTTTCAACCAGTGAAGTTCAACCCAAATTCAACTGAAACTCAGTTGAGTTTCAACTATCAAGGATTTGAAAATTTCACATGCAAATGAGCTCGCGTTCAACTGTTGAATCTCGGTTGAGCTTCAACTATATAATATATTATGCAAATAGTCAGTTGATAATTTCACATGCAAATGAGTTGAGTTTCAACTGGTGTTGAACTTGGGTTGAGCTTCAACTCGCGTTTAACTGTTGAATCTCAGTTAAGTTTCAACTATGTGTATATGCAAATATACAGTTGAAAATTTCACATACAAATGAGTTGAATTTCAACTGGTGTTGAACTTGGGTTGAGCTTCAACCCGCGTTCAACCGTTGAATCTCAGTTAAGTTTCAACCCGCGTTCAACTGTTGAATCTCAGTTGAGTTTCAACCAGCGTTCAACTGTTGAATCTCAGTTGAGTTTCAATCCGCATTCAACTGTTGAATCTCAGTTTAGTTTCAACCCCCGTTCAACTGTTGAATCTCAGTTGAGTTTTAACCCGTGTTCAACTGTTGAATCTCAGTTGAGTTTCATACGTGTTCAACTGTTGAATCTCAGTTGAGTTTCAACCCGCATTCAACTGTTGAATCTCAGTTGAGTTTCAACCCACATTCAACTGTTGAATCTCAGTTGAGTTTCAACCCACGTTCAACTGTTGAATCTCAGTTGAGTTTCAACCAGCGTACAACTGTTGAATCTCAGTTGAGTTTGAAACCGTGTTCAACTGTTCAATCTCAGTTGAGTTTTAACCTGCGTTCAACTGTTGAATCTCAGTTGAGTTTCAACCAGCGTTCAACTGTTGAATCTCAGTTGTGTTTCAACCCGCGTTCAACTGTTGAATCTCAGTTGAGTTTCAACCAGCGTTCAACTGTTGAATCTCAGTTGACTTTCAACCAGCATTCAACTGTTGAATCTCAGTTGAGTTTCGACCCTCGTTCAACTGTTGAATGTCAGTTGAGTTTCAACCCGCGTTCAACTGTTGAATCTCAATTGAGTTTCAACCCGTGTTCAACTGTTCAATCTCAGTTGAGTTTCAAGCCGTGTTCAAATGTTGAATCTCAGTTGAGTTTCAACCAGCGTTCAACTATTGAATCTCAGTTGAGTTTCAACCCGCGTTCAACTGTTGAATCTCAGTTGAGTTTGAAACCGTGTTCAACTGTTGAATCTCAGTTGAGTTTTAACCTGCGTTCAACTGTTGAATCTCAGTTGAGTTTCAACCCGCGTTCAACTGTTGAATCTCAGTTGAGTTTGAAACCGTGTTCAACTGTTCAATCTCAGTTGAGTTTTAACCTGCGTTCAACTGTTGAATCTCAGTTGTGTTTCAACCCGCATTCAACTGTTGAATCTCATTTCAGTTTCAACCAGCGTTCAACTGTTGAATCTCAGTTGACTTTCAACCAGCGTTCAACTGTTGAATCTCAGTTGAGTTTCAACCCGTGTTCAACTGTTGAATCTCAGTTGAGTTTCAACTCACGTTCAACTGTTGAATCTCAGTTGACTTTCAACCCGCGTTCAACTGTTGAATCTCAGTTGAGTTTGAAACCGTGTTCAACTGTTCAATCTCAGTTGAGTTTTAACCTGCGTTCAACTGTTGAATCTCAGTTGTGTTTCAACCCGCGTTCAACTGTTGAATCTCAGTTGAGTTTCAACCAGCGTTCAACTGTTGAATCTCAGTTGACTTTCAACCAGCGTTCAACTGTTGAATCTCAGTTGAGTTTCAACCCGTGTTCAACTGTTGAATCTCAGTTGAGTTTCAACCCGCGTTCATCTGTTGAATCTCAGTTGAGTTTCAACCCGCGTTCAACTGTTGAATCTCAGTTGACTTTCAACCAGCGTTCAACTGTTGAATCTCAGTTGAGTTTCAACACGCATTCAACTGTTGAATCTCAGTTGAGTTTCAACCAGCATTCAACTGTTGAATCTCAGTTGAGTTTCGACCCTCGTTCAACTGTTGAATGTCAGTTGAGTTTCAACCCGCGTTCAACTGTTGAATCTCAGTTTAGTTTCAACCCGTGTTCAACTGTTGAATGTCAGTTGAGTTTCAACCCGCGTTCAACTGTTGAATCTCAATTGAGTTTCAACCCGTGTTCAACTGTTCAATCTCAGTTGAGTTTCAAGCCGTGTTCAAATGTTGAATCTCAGTTGAGTTTCAACCAGCGTTCAACTATTGAATCTCAGTTGAGTTTCAACCCGCGTTCAACTGTTGAATCTCAGTTGAGTTTCAACCTGTGTTCAATTGTTGAATCTCAGTTGAGTTTCGACCCTCGTTCAACTGTTGAATGTCAGTTGAGTTTCAACCCGCGTTCAACTGTTGAATCTCAGTTGAGTTTCAACCAGCATTCAACTGTTGAATCTCAGTTGAGTTTCGACCCTCGTTCAACTGTTGAATGTCAGTTGAGTTTCAACCCGCGTTCAACTGTTGAATCTCAGTTTAGTTTCAACCCGTGTTCAACTGTTGAATGTCAGTTGAGTTTCAAACCGCGTTCAACTGTTGAATCTCAATTGAGTTTCAACCCGTGTTCAACTGTTCAATCTCAGTTGAGTTTCAAGCCGTGTTCAAATGTTGAATCTCAGTTGAGTTTCAACCAGCGTTCAACTATTGAATCTCAGTTGAGTTTCAACCCGCGTTCAACTGTTGAATCTCAGTTGAGTTTGAAACCGTGTTCAACTGTTGAATCTCAGTTGAGTTTTAACCTGCGTTCAACTGTTGAATCTCAGTTGAGTTTCAACCAGCGTTCAACTATTGAATCTCAGTTGAGTTTCAACCCGTGTTCAACTGTTGAATCTCAGTTGAGTTTCAACCCACGTTCAACTGTTGAATCTCAGTTGACTTTCAACCCGCGTTCAACTGTTGAATCTCAGTTGAGTTTGAAACCGTGTTCAACTGTTCAATCTCAGTTGAGTTTTAACCTGCGTTCAACTGTTGAATCTCAGTTGTGTTTCAACCCGCGTTCAACTGTTGAATCTCAGTTGAGTTTCAACCAGCGTTCAACTGTTGAATCTCAGTTGACTTTCAACCAGCGTTCAACTGTTGAATCTCAGTTGAGTTTCAACCCGTGTTCAACTGTTGAATCTCAGTTGAGTTTCAACCCGCGTTCATCTGTTGAATCTCAGTTGAGTTTCAACCCGCGTTCAACTGTTGAATCTCAGTTGACTTTCAACCAGCGTTCAACTGTTGAATCTCAGTTGAGTTTCAACACGCATTCAACTGTTGAATCTCAGTTGAGTTTCAACCAGCATTCAACTGTTGAATCTCAGTTGAGTTTCGACCCTCGTTCAACTGTTGAATGTCAGTTGAGTTTCAACCCGCGTTCAACTGTTGAATCTCAGTTTAGTTTCAACCCGTGTTCAACTGTTGAATGTCAGTTGAGTTTCAACCCGCGTTCAACTGTTGAATCTCAATTGAGTTTCAACCCGTGTTCAACTGTTCAATCTCAGTTGAGTTTCAAGCCGTGTTCAAATGTTGAATCTCAGTTGAGTTTCAACCAGCGTTCAACTATTGAATCTCAGTTGAGTTTCAACCCGCGTTCAACTGTTGAATCTCAGTTGAGTTTCAACCTGTGTTCAATTGTTGAATCTCAGTTGAGTTTCGACCCTCGTTCAACTGTTGAATGTCAGTTGAGTTTCAACCCGCGTTCAACTGTTGAATCTCAGTTGAGTTTCAACCAGCATTCAACTGTTGAATCTCAGTTGAGTTTCGACCCTCGTTCAACTGTTGAATGTCAGTTGAGTTTCAACCCGCGTTCAACTGTTGAATCTCAGTTTAGTTTCAACCCGTGTTCAACTGTTGAATGTCAGTTGAGTTTCAAACCGCGTTCAACTGTTGAATCTCAATTGAGTTTCAACCCGTGTTCAACTGTTCAATCTCAGTTGAGTTTCAAGCCGTGTTCAAATGTTGAATCTCAGTTGAGTTTCAACCAGCGTTCAACTATTGAATCTCAGTTGAGTTTCAACCCGCGTTCAACTGTTGAATCTCAGTTGAGTTTGAAACCGTGTTCAACTGTTCAATCTCAGTTGAGTTTTAACCTGCGTTCAACTGTTGAATCTCAGTTGAGTTTCAACCAGCGTTCAACTGTTGAATCTCAGTTGTGTTTCAACCCGCGTTCAACTGTTGAATCTCAGTTGAGTTTCAACCAGCGTTCAACTGTTGAATCTCAGTTGACTTTCAACCAGCGTTCAACTGTTGAATCTCAGTTGAGTTTCAACCCACGTTCAACTGTTGAATCTCAGTTGACTTTCAACCAGCATTCAACTGTTGAATCTCAGTTGAGTTTCAACCCACGTTCAACTTTTGAATCTCAGTTGAGTTTCAACCAGCATTCAACTGTTGAATCTCAGTTGAGTTTCGACCCTCGTTCAACTGTTGAATGTCAGTTGAGTTTCAACCCGCGTTCAACTGTTGAATCTCAGTTGAGTTTCAACCAGCGTTCAACTATTGAATCTCAGTTGAGTTTCAACCCGCGTTCAACTGTTGAATCTCAGTTGAGTTTGAAACCGTGTTCAACTGTTGAATCTCAGTTGAGTTTTAACCTGCGTTCAACTGTTGAATCTCAGTTGAGTTTCAACCCGCGTTCAACTGTTGAATCTCAGTTGAGTTTGAAACCGTGTTCAACTGTTCAATCTCAGTTGAGTTTTAACCTGCGTTCAACTGTTGAATCTCAGTTGTGTTTCAACCCGCGTTCAACTGTTGAATCTCAGTTGAGTTTCAACCAGCGTTCAACTGTTGAATCTCAGTTGACTTTCAACCAGCGTTCAACTGTTGAATCTCAGTTAAGTTTCAACCCGTGTTCAACTGTTGAATCTCAGTTGAGTTTCAACCCACGTTCAACTGTTGAATCTCAGTTGACTTTCAACCCGCGTTCAACTGTTGAATCTCAGTTGAGTTTGAAACCGTGTTCAACTGTTCAATCTCAGTTGAGTTTTATCCTGCGTTCAACTGTTGAATCTCAGTTGTGTTTCAACCCGCGTTCAACTGTTGAATCTCAGTTGAGTTTCAACCAACGTTCAACTGTTGAATCTCAGTTGACTTTCAACCAGCGTTCAACTGTTGAATCTCAGTTTAGTTTCAACCCGTGTTCAACTGTTGAATCTCAGTTGAGTTTCAACCCGCGTTCATCTGTTGAATCTCAGTTGAGTTTCAACCCGCGTTCAACTGTTGAATCTCAGTTGACTTTCAACCAGCGTTCAACTGTTGAATCTCAGTTGAGTTTCAACACGCATTCAACTGTTGAATCTCAGTTGAGTTTCAACCAGCATTCAACTGTTGAATCTCAGTTGAGTTTCGACCCTCGTTCAACTGTTGAATGTCAGTTGAGTTTCAACCCGCGTTCAACTGTTGAATCTCAGTTTAGTTTCAACCCGTGTTCAACTGTTGAATGTCAGTTGAGTTTCAACCCGCGTTCAACTGTTGAATCTCAATTGAGTTTCAACCCGTGTTCAACTGTTCAATCTCAGTTGAGTTTCAAGCCGTGTTCAAATGTTGAATCTCAGTTGAGTTTCAACCAGCGTTCAACTATTGAATCTCAGTTGAGTTTCAACCCACGTTCAACTGTTGAATCTCAGTTGAGTTTCAACCCGCGTTCAACTGTTAATTTAAGTCTTTTAGCAATTCTGTCACACTTATTTCATATGAATACTTAGATTGTGTCCATCTTGCTGCACGTCTTTGAATTACTTCAAGGCTGTTAATTTCTTTCATTAGGAATGGATCCCAGATTGTTGCAGCATATTCCATTCAAGCTTTTACTAATGAAATGTATGCAATTGTTTTACATTTTTGTGAACAGCCCCTAAGATTTCTATGTAAAAATCCAACTTTTTGATTACCTTTCTTAACCACTTCAGCAATGTGCTGAGACCAAGTTAAATCATTTTATAAAATAACCCTCAAATATTTTGCATCATTTACCTCTTTCATAATTTGATGAACATAAATGAAGACCAGAAGTTTTTGTGCTCATTATATTGCATTTAGAAATATTAATCAACACTCCACTTAACAAGGCTGTCTAAATCTTGTTGCAATATTAGTTGATCTTGTAAAGACTGAACTGGTCTATAAATCAAACAGTCATCAGCAAAGAGTCTCACTCTTGTACCTGGAGAAATAACACCTGGAAGATGATTACAGTATAATAAAAACAATAGTGGTCCCATTACTGTACCCTGAGGAACACCGGATGCTACTTCTTCATCATCAGAAAATTCACCTTTTACCAATACACGTTGAGTTCGACCCATTAAGAATGACTTATCCAACTTTGAATATTTCCATTTATACCAAAATAATTCAACTTATTTAACTGTCTGTGGTGTGGTAGTACATCAAAAGCTTTAGAAAAATCGAGAATAGCAATATCCACTTGTAGATTCTGATCATGTAATTTTGCAATGTCATTTGTTGTTAGTAACAGTTGAGTTTCACAAGAATGTTTCTTTCTAAAACGATGCTGAAAGGCAGATAGAATGTTGTGGTTATCTAGATGTTGACGAATATCGGAACGAATCACGTTCCATTATTTTTGAAACAATACATGTTAGTGACACAGGCCTGTAATTGCTTGGATCACATTTTACACCTGTCTTAAATATTGGTGTGATTCATTGCTTACACCATTCAGCTGGTACTTCCCCAGAATGCAATGATTTTCTGAACAAAAATGTTAAGCTAGCTCAGAAGCAACTTCTTTCAATATTCTACCTGGAATCTTATCTGGCCCACTTGATTGACTAGGGTTTAAAAAAATTTCCTAAAATTGATGACATGTTAAAATTACATGAACTTAAGTTTTATTATAAATACATACATCATGACCTCCCTGCTTACCTATTAAATTGGAAAATAATTACAAATGCTTACGTACACAATTACAACACAAGGAAAAAAAAACAGAATTACACCCTTTCAGAACAAAACATGAATTTGCCAAAAGATGTCTTAGATACAGTTTGCCACATGTCATTAACAATACCTCAAAGCTAGTCACAGAGAAGATTGGAACACATAGCTTCAGAAGTTTTGGTAATTATGCAAAAAACAATTTATTAGAAAAATATGTAGATACGTGTACAATATTAAACTGCTATACATGCTATCATAGTAATTAAAACTGTATTAATGCACGTGATATTTATGGATATGTATTGTATATATATCTGTGTATAAATCAGCATATGGATATTGTATTTGTACACACATACATATCAAGTATATTGAAGTGTACTATTGACAACTAGTATTTGTTTATTTTACCATACTTTTTAATACTCCAATGCATGCATATATGCAATCTAGTAGCTCGGTTTCTTTTCTTTTCCTGCACTTTTACATTTACATTTGCACTTCCTTCGGTAAAATTGAGTTGAAACAAATTATTCTTGTGACTCCTATGAGAGCGACTGTTTTTGTCTTAATAGGAGTCACTGACCCCATCTAATTATAAATTACACTGCATTTGTATATATATATATATATGCCTGTTCATGTTACGTTAATTTGATATTATACACATATTGTAATTGTAATTAAATATAAATAAAACTTTCTACAACATCTAAATGGTTTTAGGTTACCAGTATCCTAAGCAGACTTAAAAATACCATTCAGGTGCTGCCAGTGAGCTTTACGTATCTGTTTTCTATTTTGCTTAGCCAATTCTTAGTATTTTAAGCAGTGTGTTGGGTTTTTAGAATGTTTTGCCCGATTATAGAAACGCTGTTTTTTCCTACAGTTCCTTTTCAAACTGTTTGATAACCAAGGTAAATCAACTCTGGTTTTAGACCAGTATGTTGGTACATATTTATCCTTCATATTATGTATATGTTCTGTGAATACTAAATAAAGAGACTGTACACTTTGTTCTTCTGAACTACATGAAACATGCAGTAAATGATCTGTGAATAATTGAGTATCTCTTTTCATTTGACCCCAATCTGCTTTAGACCATTTATACAACTTCCTAGGTGGTGCCTTTGTTGACATTGCTTTAGTCATAATATCCACTACTATAAAATCATGATCTGAAAAACCTGCTGCAGTATTTATAGATTTAAGTAGACCTGGTTTATTCATACAATAAAGATCAAGAATAGCATCAAGTCTTGTAGGAATTCTTTGTAACTGATTTAAGTTATGCTCCTCCAGTGTTGGTGGAATAACATCACCTAATCCTTTCTGGTCTGAATGTAAGGACACCACACATGAATTCCCATCATTATGACCTGCATTAAAATCACCACCTACAATTATACTTGCATGAGTGTTGTTCCTAGTAATATGAGATATATGCCTTAGACGTGAATGAAGACTTGTATTAGATTCGAATGAGTAATCAGAGGTCGGCCTATAGTACGAAGCTATATAAACTGGACTTTCATTATGAATAGATAAACGTGCCCAGACAATTTCATTGTGGTAAATCTGGTTTATCTAACTCAATTTCATCTATAACCAAATCTTTCATATGAATTATCATGACACCACCATCATTAAGCATACGTTCATTTCTCAAATGACCTACATAATTAGGAGGCAAGAACTCAGAATGTTTTATTGATTTATCTAATTTAGACTCACTAACTAATATGATATCTGGTTGCATGGTATTACAAAAATTTGCCAACTCTGCCCTTCTACATATAGTACTATTAACGTTTTCAATTGTTATTCTTAAATTATCTGATGATTTGTCTGAACCACTACTTTCTTCAGATAAACAGTTTGCAGATAAAGATGTGATATTTTTAACTTGGTTATTATGTACTGTAGATGTATACAGGCGTGGACTACTATGAGCAATAGGTTTAAAGTAAACAGATCTGGTCAGAGACTCCACTGAGTGCTGAAAAACTGAGTCATCACCAGGTATACCTGATAATAAATCATAACTGTTTGAAACATTAATGTTATATATGCCTGATAAAGGAATGAAGAACAATTGACAGAATTACAACGACAACAATGCCATTTCAGTTTGGTTAAACTCGCCCGATGACATACTGGCACATGATTTATGAAACCAAACCTGGCAGTTATCACAACATACTGCAACATCAGACACGTCTACATTCAAATCACATGTTCGACAAGGATAAACACAAGCCCAAGCGTGGACCTGGGTTAACTTCAATATCACCACTCAATAATAATAATAATAACATTGTTAATAATGTAGTCTTAACAATATGTAATGTATACAATTTATGCATATTTCTTAAATAACCATCATTTGTACAAAGTCCGACATATTTATGTTGCTGCACTAAATTTTTGATAGACATAACCATGGGTAATGAAATTGAAAACTCATTAACTAATTCTACCTTTTTGTGTGAATAAATGATACCAGTGCTTAGTCTTAGCAGAACCCAGACAATGATTAACCTATTATGAGCCATAACTAGTACCAAAAAAACACAAAGATGTAGATTACATTGTTACAAATTGTGTTGAGGACGAATTAGAATCAACATATTTATTACATCAACTGACACTGTCATAACATAATGACATAAAATTGATAAATCGTATTTCAGAATGTTTACCAGGCAACAAAGCAAAACTAATAAGAATTTATAATACAAAAAACAGACATCAGCATTATGTTAATTTCTGTATATGACTTACAACATTATATTATCTAAAGTTATTGACAAGATGACATCATTAATAATGAAGTGTTACAACTTTTGAATATACCGTTATCCGGATGTAAACAAAACACGCGCTGACGACAACAGGCCTTGACATTAACACTGGCCCACTGGCCCTGCGCCTTTTTGAGGCTGTCGGGTCAGTTCGGGCCACCAGTTTCATATTTTACTGGCCCACCAGGCCACTGGTTTCAATCCAATTGACCACCATAACCCGACCATACCTAGAAAAATAGGACAACCCTAAACGCCTAATTTTGGTATTTTTTATATTTAAATCAATGTTTGTTTTTGTTAAAACTAATTAAATAACAGCAACTAAAAACTCAGCCATGCATATACGATGACATGTATGCTGCACTAGTGGACCTTGTATTACAGCTGTGCCTTGGGCGGAACGAGAGCAAGGACTCGGGACAGCGTTCACATTGTTGCACACTGACAGCCACTCGTTGTTTACATCAGTTATCGCCAGTCATAATGATAACGTGATACACATGGTATCGCGTTCAGATGCATATTTATCATGATAATTATAATATGCCTGATCCTGGCAATACCGGCCGTGATACCACGATTAAAAATCTTCGTGTAACTTTTTGTTATCACTTCTTATAGTTGCTATCTTAATTTAGTAAACAATGTGCGCAAATAAGAACTTCGGAAAAGTCAGCATGACATCGCACCAAGCAAACTTTGTGGACTTTTGTGAAGCGGCCAACAGGAAACTCGGTATCAACATATTTTTTTATAAAATCCGGACCAGTAACTTTTCTGGGTGGGCCAGTAAATTTGAAAATTTGAAAATTTACTGGCCCCCTGGGCCAGTGAATACAACACCTTAATGTCAAGGCTTGGACGATTTAAAAAAGAAATCTTAGGCGAAAACTGAAAATATTGTATTATTGATTAAATACAGATATTTACTACAATGATTTGATTTGAACCAATGAACAAGATGTTAATAAAGCCACACTTAAGGTAGCTGCACCGGGTATCATGTCAGTTGATTTCTTTATTTTTTTCTTCATAGAACATTAGTAGGTGTCAGTATGAACATGTGTACTATTAAAAAACCAAGGCACTATCGCCATATGTCACCAATCAGTCCTTTAAAAACTACTATTTTTAGTGTGTGTGTGGAAAGTTCCTTTTCCAAAGTGATGATCACATGTGCGTCAGCCCAGTTCAAACATGAATTCGTTCACCATAAATGCAGATCATATAGTCTGGTTATTCTCATGCCACTATGCTGTTGTATTAGAATTACCTAAATGCATCACGCTGTCAAACCACCAAATACTGGCGGTAGTTTTGTTTATTCTCCGATAATGCCTGACCGCAGCTGCCAGTTGCAATGACACGTGACTGACCTCAGCAGATGTCAATCAATTTTGTCTACCACAACAAGTTCAGGTCATGTTCTAGTTAGACTTCCTGTCCGTTGCACACGAAGAAAAATGCAATGTATTTTTTAGAAATGATTTTTTTGACAAAATTCACATGCTGTGACACAAGTGCATTTGAGTAGGGAGATGTTCATGTGTGATTGTAGAAGGTGTTGACTGTAAAATGGTGGATTTCTAGATGATTTGAATAAGCGGAAGGATATTTGGCAGCAATTTGCCTGTGTGACCTGTTTGCGGAGTAATTCTTGCTGGCATTTGTAAATATTGACGGGTGTCACACATACAGGCATTTTACGAGAGTTGGAGGTACGCAATTGTTGTTAAAATCTATCGGCATGTCAATGAGATGATGGTAACAGCAGGTGAGAAGTTTAAGACATTTTACAGGTCACGTTTTCTTATGATCAGGCAAAACGTTAACATGGTCGCCTATGGGAAAACCAACAGTGGGCTGACCCCTTCAACGTGGCCCTTCCTAACACAATATCATTAGCGGGGAAAACATTGGGGAGAAATCTCAGTAATAGAAGTGTATGTCAAATCGTGTTGAAATAAACCACATGCCAGTGAAAAAGTCACATTTTAAAGCAAAAAACAAGCATCTGGTGACACTTGTGTTATCAACAACAACCAGGAAGTATTACTTAATGTAACTGTTTATAAAAACTACAATACTTACAAAGCCATAACTTGGCATATGAACTCTACTTGTGTTTACCCAAAACTGCACTGGATGGTTTTATATTTGGTGAAGGAGGCATGCCAAAAATGCAGTACAGATTTTTGCTGTCTTTCAACATTGTTACAAAGTGTTTATGAAGCTGTAGCAAACTTAATATGCATTTGTTTACAAAAAACCCATGTGAATGTCAATAACATATTTGTACTTACAACCATACACATTTTTTTTGGGGGGAGTTTCTCAAAATGAAATAAAATGCCATTTTTTTGGTGATTTTTTATAGTATCTTAGTTTAATAATCTTAACGACGTTATCGTTAAGACGACTAAACAATTTTGCTACCAATCTGCGATGTTGGAGGAATATAAGTTACTTTGTGGTGTCATTTCGCGCCGGTGCTGTATATATCGTGAAAGAACGAAAAAATGGGCGTACGAAATAGCTACGAGGCGGCAATTTCTGCAAATTTTAGGCGAGGCGGCATAGCAAAACGGTGAGGTGGCCCGCCTCGCTTGTCATATACCAGGGGAAACACTGGTGTTTGACGGAACGTATCAACATCCTCTGCCATTTCCTGTATCTTGACTTTCTTGATGAGAGTGACCTTGTATTTAACTTCTTTCTTCATCCATTGCTCATATTTCATTGGCCTTGTGTCATCTCAATTATTCATTATTCAGTTTCTCCCTTACGTCTTCATCACGGTTAATTCTGATGAGGACTTTGGCAGTACCTTGGAGGCGGTCGCCTTCATGGACATGTTGGCGTGACACTGGCATAGACACACGTGTCTGCGTGTATTGAACAAGCCTGACATTTGACGGTCTCCCCCTGCAGAATGCAGTAAACGACATCTTAATGTCACTGTATTCCAGGCAGAACTTCTTGTAGTTATTTTGCATAGTATCTGTCAATGAGAAGGTACCTCTTCCCCTGACTTGGTCCTTCTTTCCAGGTAACTCAATGCTGTTTTCTGATCTCCTCAGAAAGTCAGCTACCAACATCTTCTGTGACTTGGCTTTTGTCTTCCACATGTTTCTTCCTTTCTTCTGGTAAAAGATGTAGTCCCTCGAAAGGGACACTTTCTTATTGAGGGTTTTTCTGAACCTTGTACATAGCATTTTCTGTTTAACGTTGGGATTTCTGACTGGATCAAACAATGCTTTCTTGAGTGATGTCGTAGCTTGCGGACTTATACACGACATCACCATTGTAAAGGGGAGTCGAGCATCTACTCTGTGTGGCCTTAGTGGGATGTCAAGTTGTCTTCAGCTGTCTCACCTTAGACTGACGTGAGAGAGGCAGCTTCACGACCAACCTACAATATGAAACTTATTCCTAATCCGCGATATAATGGTTGTATCATTATTTGTTGTATGGCTGATAGAATATACTACACTAAATATGTACACGTGTCACAATAAACCTATTTTGTGTTTGCGCATACACATACACACACACATGCGCGCACACATACATATGCACACACACACACATGCACACACACACGCGCGCACGCACACACTATAAGACAACATACAGGATGCCATGTACCCAGACAACGTGGGCTCCTCTTTGTCAATTTTTCGCCTTTTATGTGGTGGGAGTGGAGATCTCTCTGGAGCTAAACCACGCTTCCTCTTGGAGGACCTCAGCTGCGATGTTCTTTCCTCTTGTGGTGTTCCAGCGTTCTCTTGCTTCACTGCTACAACAATACAAAGAGTGTTAATGATATGTAGGCCCCTATACATTATAATGAAATTATATTACATAACTTGTAAGATCTACATGATCTGGCATGAATAAATACAGCAAATATGTTGACACAAACAACTTACCTTTCTTTTTTGCCAGGTACTTCTTATTATTTCTCGCTTTGCGCTGGAGGTATGCTGTTTTCCTTTCTTCAGTCATAATTAACGTTGGCCTACTTCTGTACTCTTGAAAACAACTTAAAATAAATATCTTGGGACAAAATTATTAATTAAATAATTAACTAATCATTACACAATGTACGCTAAATGATTAATGACCTTTATTTCAGTTTCAGCAGTTAACACAGTAAAACCTGTCCATAACGGTCATCATACGGACTGTGCAAAATTACCGTTATAGGCAGGTTGTCATTAGAGAGTTTCATGACTTGGATATACATTAGATAGATAATAAGATTAGGTAGATAATAAGATAACTTCTATTGCGCCTAAATCCTTGGAAACCAAGCTCAGAGGCGCATCAAAACAAAAGGATTGGTCAATCTGAAAATCCATAAGCAGTATAGCAGTTGTCAATAGATGGGTCAAGGTGCTAGGGATCTACCAGTTGTCAATAGATGGGTCAAGGCGCTAGGGAGCTACCAGTTGTCAACAGATGAGTCAAGGTGCTAGGGAGCTACCAGTTGTCAACAGATGGGTCAAGGCGCTAGGGAGCTACCAGTTGTCAACAGATGGGTCAAGGTGCTAGGGAGCTACCAGTTGTCAACAGATGGGTCAAGGCGCTAGGGAGCTACCAGTTGTCAACAGATGGGTCAAGGCGCTAGGGAGCTACCAGTTGTCAACAGATGGGTCAAGGTGCTAGGGAGCTACTAGTTGTCAACAGATGGGTCAAGGCGCTAGGGAGCTACCAGTTGTCAACAGATGGGTCAAGGTGCTAGGGAGCTACCAGTTGTCAACAGATGGGTCAAGGCGCTAGGGAGCTACCAGTTGTCAACAGATGGGTCAAGGCGCTAGAGAGCTACCAGTTGTCAACAGATGGGTCAAGGCGCTAGGGAGCTACCAGTTGTCAACAGATGGGTCAAGGCGCTAGGGAGCTACCAGTTGTCAACAGATGGGTCAAAGTGCTAGGGAGCTACCAGTTGTCAACAGATGGGTCAAGGCGCTAGGGAGCTACCAGTTGTCAACAGATGGGTCAAGGCGCTAGGGAGCTACCAGTTGTCAACAGATGGGTCAAGGCGCTAGGGAGGTACCAGTTGTCAACAGATGGGTCAAGGTGCTAGGGAGCTACCAGTTGTCAACAGATGGGTCAAGGTGCTAGGGAGCTACCAGTTGTCAACAGATGGGTCAAGGCGCTAGGGAGTTACCAGTTGTCAACAGATGGGTCAAGGTGCTAGGGAGCTACCAGTTGTCAACAGATGGGTCAAGGCGCTAGGGAGCTACCAGTTGTCAACAGATGGGTCAAGGCGCTAGGGAGCTACCAGTTGTCAACAGATGGGTCAAGGCGCTAGGGAGCTACCAGTTGTCAACAGATGGGTCAAGGTGCTAGGGAGCTATGGTGGATACAGTAAGCAAGGTTGTAAAGATAAGTTGAAAATGACGACGGAATTTTTAAATATTTTCAACTGATCTAACACTAAGAGGGAGCATATTCCAAAGAGTTGGTGCAGCAACAGAAAAAGCCCTAGTTCCAATGTTAGTATTGTCTCTAGGAACAAAAAGTAGGTCAGAACTAGATGATCGAAGCTGGATAGATTTTCTTACAGGAGTAAACAATGAATGCAAATAAGATGGTTGCTTACTGGACAGTGCCTGGGATGTAATGGTACATATCTTAAATATTATATGATCTTGTACAGGAAGCCAGTGCAAAGACTACAAAAGTGGTACAGAGCGAGAAAAATGAGGAGCTTTTCTAACAACTCTTGCTAGACAATTTGGGACATGCTGAAGTTTTGTGATATTCTTGCTAGCGATATTATAAAGGAGGGAATTGCAATAGTCAAGTCTGCTGCTAACAAGCACTGTTGCAGTAGTTTTCACTCTTAGATTCCGCACCGAGGTTGCTGGCATGATATACTTATTCAAAATATGCGCAGGGAAAAAACTATCCAGTTTACTACGCTGCATTGGAGTACCAATAATGATTAATTCAGTTTTATTTGCATTTAATTTCAACTTGCAGTCAGTCATCCAGTGGAAGGCAATCACTAAGTTGGTTAAGGGAGCGACCAGGGTAGCCAACGAAATGTAGATCTGAGTGTCATCTTTATTCTGATGATCCAACTTATGTCTTGGTGTAACATAGCTTAGTGGCATGGTGTAAAGAGTAAAAAGCAAAGGCCCAAGAACAAGAACCCTGGGGAACACCAAATAAAGCCGGCAGTGCAGCTGAAAAGCAGTTCCCAATCTTTATAGTTTGGTATCTATCAGTTAGATATGAAGAAAACCAGTTTAGAGCTGTGCCAGATATTCCATACCACTTTAATAACCGTTCAGTGAGAATGCTGTGATCAGTCGTGTCAAAAATGGCAGAGAGATCTCGTAAGGTAAAGGTGGCAATACACGTTATGAGACAATTGGACCGATTGACTCGTACGAGTGACTCGGCCGAGTCAATCGGTACGATTGAATCATACAAATAAACACACGTTACGATTGGCCGTATTCCATCGGCAATCAGGCTGGTGCGGTGGTAGGGGTAGCAGGCTTGCGTTCAAATGCGACTGATCGCATTTAAATTAATTTACCCATTTAAATGCATATGTTTAAAAGGATTCAAATGCAAGTGCAAATGCATTGGTACACGGTTGCATTTAAATGCAAATGCAACTGTTTGAAATTAATCAAATGCAAATGTTTTTAAACTATTCAAACGCAAATACAAATGTTTTTAAAAAATGCAAATGTTTTAAAATTATTAAAATGCAAATGTTTTGAAAAATGCAAATGTTTTGAGAAAAAATCAAATGCAAATGTTTTTTTTGAAAAAGTCAAATGCTAATGTTTGTTTATATTATGCAAATGCAAGTGTTTTATATTATTAAACTCCAAATGTTATTATATTATTCAAATGCAACTGTTTTGAGAATATGCAACATTATTCTAATGCAAATGTTCCCTTACGTAATTCCATGCAAATACATTTGTGTAGTTTTCATTCGGTTTTTTTTTGTAACTGAAAGGAGTAATAAAAGTATTCTTAATTGCATACTAGGCATAGCCTTTCACAGGTCAAGCAAACTATCCATGGGTTCCAGCCTTTGAATCATATATATGTCTAAGTATGTAACACCTATACCCATAAAAAGTTATTGGTGAAGGAAGATCAGTTTGAATGAACAGGAAGCCTTGCATCATAAAAAGGGTTCCATAGGCAACTGTTATGCAATACAAGCAGATAAGCTGATGGGCAGCAGAAGTTCTCCCCAGCTGAAACACCTCCCCAGCCAGGGGGAGGGGGGTGTACTGATGAACAAAGGCTACAGGGGTCAGTGGGCAATTGTAGCCAGCAGCAGTGCCATGGATTATGCAAAATAAGCAGATAAGGCAACCTAGGTCTCAGGCTGAGATCAGCAGGGAATGCACTGAACAGAGGCAGAGTCTAATAATGGCTGCAAGTCAGAATTCAAGGATATCAAGACCTTGAATTGGGTTTGGTGTATTTCAAGGTTTTCAATGATTTCAAGGCCCAGACTGACCCTGTGGCTGGCCAACACAGCATTAGAAGCCTAGCTAAATACTGTCTATTGATCACTGCCGAATTATACACACGTTCTACTGTTTCAGTTTGTTTATTCACAATGTCTGGAAGGAAAATATGGTCCACTGCTAATGACAATGCAATAAGGTTTGGCTGGTCTGACTTTGTCTTTACTCTCTGTTAGCAGAAACTTACTGGAAATTGGCAGGAGTGTATTGACATCATTATACAACTAGAACACAAACAACAATTAGATACCGAATCCACCACAGATACTAGACAGACAAATCACCAGTTAAACATCTGGACAACTAGTCTGTTTGTAATTCAATGCAAATGCAAGTGTTTCTTATTCATATGCAAATGCAAGTGTTTTTAGTATTGACATGCAAATGCAAGTGTTTTTGATGCAAATGCAAGTGTTTGTGATCTTGACATGGAAATGCAAGTGTTTTTGATGCAAATGCAAGTGTTTGTGATCTTGACATGGAAATGCAAGTGTTTTTGATGCAAATGCAAGTGTTTGTGATCTTGACATGCAAATGCAAGTGTTTGTGATCCTGAAAACCAAATGCAAGTGCAAATGCGACTTTTTCAAATGCAAATCCCAAGTCTGAGGGATAGTGGCTGGTTTGATATTTTGTGTAATTTCTTGGGGCGATGCTGTAACATCACTTATGGGAATATTTATTATTTTAATTAATTATTTTGATGTCATACAGACAATTTTACATAGTAGATTTTTTAAAGAACGAGACTGATGCACTTACGTGACAAATTCAGCCGGCAGCGTTAATTTTAAGTCATGTATATTGTGTTTAGTAATGATTATTTAATATCTTTTATAATTATTATAAAATATGTACCTGCAAATTGATGTGAGGGGTAATTAACATTAATGTTTGGATGGTTTCAGCTCAATCAAGGTTGAAAACATCCATGTTTTTATCTTTATTGTATAGTGACAAAAATAATGATATATTCAACTGTAATATATTCAACTGATCTAACACTAACAGGGAGCATATATATATATATATATATATATATACATACGGTCTCAACACCAAAAATCAATTTTCTCACAGATACAGTAATATGTTCAGCATACTTGCAAACAAGCAGAACTGTCAAATATAAAACAGATTATTGGACCCTGGAACGTATACAATGCAAAATATGTGCATTCGTATGGTTCTTTTGGAATTATCACTTCCAACTTTGACCCACTGCTATTACGACAGTAGTAGGATTTAAGGTGGCCAATTTGTTGGTAGGGTTCCCCAACATGTATATTTATGGTAGCAAAGGCTGGGAACAATGCAAGCAAGTAAGTGATGTTATAAAGTGCTGCACTTCTGTGAGAATCGACCATATATATATATATATATATATATATGTATGTATATGATTATATTCGCAATTGCTGGTCCACATGTAGATGACATTTTTATTTTAATAATACATATATATATCTACATGAATATACATATATTTGATTATTAATGCATTGAATTTTTATTTTTTCAACTATAGTACAAACTAATAAGACAACACTATGATGCATCACATATTTTATTACACAATAAAAATACACTTACAGTAAACTGTTTTAAAGCAATGTTCAATCGATGCCATACCTTCAAATATTGGGTGTAGGACAACACTATGTTAAAAGTGAAACCACAACAACAAGGATGCACATCATATATATTTGTCTCAGGAATAAGTGTCTCAGGAGGGTTACAGTTTGATGACCAAATTTTATTTGTTATTGTTTTCAAATATGGGTTAACACAGTGCAAACCTATCTTTATGATCACCTCAGTAACACAGCCTACTTTCAATTATGGTTTTCCTAGGAGAGGCCCAAACTATTTATGTGGCCACTCTGCAATTACTGGGCACACAAAGACTATTCCTACACAAAGTGTAGTTAATAGTCGTAAAACAAATAGTTGCAATACATAAAGCATTTAGCAATAATGTGTAAAACAGTTACAATATTTGAAAATGTGAAATAAAATATTAATGTAAATGGGAAATAATAAAGGAGAAAAATTGTCAAATTTGTCTTGACACAGGCACAGGCATAATTTTCAACAATGTGTCATCTACCCAACCCCTTTCTAGTACCAGCCAATACCTAGATGTCAATATTTGTTTATAAAAATGTTCACACTGGTAACAGAAAAGCTAACACAGCCAGTAAATATTATAAGTGTTTCCATTCTACTCGTGAAAGAGAACAAGTGAACTGTAAAGTTTACCAGTTTGCAAAATTCGTACGTCGCAAAATTCCGTGGCATCTTGATATAGTGTTGTTTTTCTCAAATCAACAACGTTTGACTGGATGGTGACAGCCAACCAGGTTTATTATTATAAATTGTAGCTGCCAATTCAACATATACTTTCAGTGAAGCTGGCTAACGGAAGAGAACAAATGACTCAATACCAAGTCCAAGGGCCACAAGCACAACAAATGAGACACGCAATAGGCCTATAATTTAGTACGAAGTCAAATGTGAAACACGAAAATGACGTTTTTAAAAATGCCTAAACTTTTTAAAAGGAGTCAATTCTAGTATAATTTCATGGTTGATACAAGTTTGATACAATGTTGGCACTTGCAAGTTGCAGCGATAATAAACAATACACTTCACGTTGACACTTATTAATATAACTACGGTGTATATGGCGTTTTAACTTAAATACAATTAATTGATAATTCAAATATCATGACATCGACGTCGCCGTCGCTACTTACTTCTAACGTTCTGTTATTTCTGACTCAGTCTGTTCGCCGTCCATTGGCGTTGACAATTCTGACAGTGACAGACGTTCTGCGTAAATATCACCGAACGTCTGATGTAATTGTACAAAAAATAGAACCTGTTCTAAACATATTTTGTCCAAGTGACTCAGGTTGACTCGGCCGGACTGTTACACGATACGATTTCAGTGTTTACGTGGTAATCAGACGGTTTCATCCAAGACAATCGTACCGTGTATCGCCGCCTTAAGTACAGTCATTTTACCATTATTAATGTTCAAGTTAATGTCATTATGAACCTTTATCTTTTAAGAGGGCAGTCTCTGTTGAATGAAACTGTCTATATACTGATTGTGACACATTAGTTAAGACATGTGCTAATGTGAAACCGTAGACGACTTGCTACAACCTTTTCTAGTATTTTGGAAATAAAGCTGAGGTTAGAAATAGGTCTATAACTGTTTAGGTCTTGTTTAGGCAGAGATGACTTCTTAAGAACTGGTGTGCCATGGGTATTTTTGAAATCATCAGGAAAACAGCCAGAGCAAAATGATGCATTTATAATATTTGTTATAGATCCAATTAGTGTATCGAGACATGCTTTTAGCGGGATTGTTGGAAATTGATCAAGTGCACAAGATTTATTTGGGGGGACATAATTATTGTCCTAACTTCATCAACTGTTGCAATTTCAAATGATACAAGTAGAGAATTTACTCACAAGTCCATACTGACATTACTTAAATTATGACGTGGAAAAGCAGAACGAATAATACTGATTTTATTCTTAAAATGACTAGAGAACGAATCAGATACAGACTTAATTGATACATGATCAGGTAGCGATGGAGTAGTCCGTCTGTGTAGAATGTTATTGATGCAGTTCCATAACTGACGCGGGTTATCAGACTTATTTATGCCCATATTTGTAAAATAATGTGATTTAGCTTTAGCCATTTGTCTGTTACAGAGGTGACATTGCTTAGAATAGCGCGATTTGTCTAATGGCGAGTGCGATTTGCGCCATACACACTCTAAATAACAATGACGCCTTTTAGATAGTTTAATTTTGGAAGTCATCCATGGAGCCAGTGACCTTTCTGACACACATTTGGATTTTATAGGTGCAGTTTTGTTAAGTAATGCATTGAGTACTTGACAGTACTGTTTATATAATTCAGATTGATTTTTTTGATCTGTGATAAGGTTGGATATAAGGATATCAGCCATTAAAGCTGTAATGTCAATCCTGTGAATGGCTCTGTAAGAAATATTGTGTTTCGACTCTAATGGGGTTATAGAAACATTAACATTAACAACGACAGTGTGGTGGTCTGATAACCCATCTGAAACAGTATGTGCTTGGATATTATCACAAGTTGAATGGGTTATCAAGAGGTCAAGCCAATGGCCATGTATATGTGTCGAAAAGGTAACATGTTGTTTCAAATCAAATGATGCCAGAATATCATCAAACGTAGTTGTAGTTGTAGAAGGTATATCCAAATGTAGATTAAAATCACCAAGAATGTAAAATTCTGAATGAATAATTGCCAGTTTTTCCAACATATCCTGAAAGTCTTCAAAGAAATTTGCCGGATGTCCTTGAGGGCGATAGATACAAACAAAGTATGCGGAGAAAGAAGAATCTTAAATTTCAGCACAGATGAACTCAAAACTGGAGTACTTAGGGTTGGAATGTAATTTAACTTTGAACTGTTGTGATATTAGAAAGCCAAAGTCACCTCCACGATCGGCTAAATATGGTAGATGGTGAAAGTTGTAACCAGAAGGGGAAACGTCAGCAATGCACGCAGGTGTATCATGTGGTCTGAGCCAGGTCTCAGTTACAGCAAGAATATTGAGGCTGTCTTATCTTGTACAGATTGAACGTTTATAGTGGCCACCCGAATGTTTCATCTAACAGCTGGCCCAGGATTGAAACTTACATCTCCTGCTAGTAATAACATTATTGTTAATTTCAATGTTGGCATAGAGCGGGGGACATCTCACTCAAAATATATTTTAGCTTACTTCCCAGAGGCTGCCAACGACTATTTCATGTATTCAGAGCAAACAGTTGACGTGTTTGTTGCTGTCTTGTGTGAGATAAGGTAGTATAGCTGTGGAGGTGTTGACATGTTCCCTGTCTTCCAGGAGACTGTCCAATGATGAACATCCTAGGCTATACATTCCCTGTGGAAGGATTCCTCTTGGAAGATGTTGAAATTATTGAGTATGTCACTTTTTATTTTACCATTAGTATTAATTTCTGTCATACAGGGCAAAGTTGGTGGATAATTGAAAGGATCCTACAAGTGGAAGTGATAGTATGTGCATGCCGCCATGTGGTTCTTGTATGCATTATTTTACATATGTTGATACAACAGTCAAAAGTTTGTATTATCTTGATCAGTCCTGTAGAAGTATTGTCATTATGTTAAGTAAATCCAGCGGAAATTATTACAATTTGCAGATGTTCAGTGCTTTAGCTAAAGAATAATTATTATAAAGGTATTTATATAAGTATAACGCTTGATCAATTGAAATTGCTCTTGGACATTTTACATACAATCATAATAGTACTTTACATAAAGGAAATGCTAACAAAACAAACGTGTTAAGGTAAGGTTTAACCTAACCATTTTTCTCAGAATTTGCCTGATATACTAAATAATACTCCAGACCAAAAAGAATTGATTTTTTATGTTGTTTAGAGATATCTAAATGTGTTTAAAGACAATTAAAATATATGTCAAAAATCACCTTAAAATGGCATTTTATTTCATTTTGAGAAACTCCCCAAAATAAACTTGTATGGTTGTAAGTACAAACATATTATTGACATTCAAACGGGTTTGTTGTAAACAAATGCATATTAAGTTTGATACAGCTCCATAAACATTGTGCTACAATGTTGAAAGACAACAAAAATCCATACTGCATTTTGGCACGACCCCTTCACCAAACATAAAACCATGCCGTGCAATTTTTGGTAAACACAAGTCGGGTTCATAGCCATGTTATGGCTTTGTAAGTATTGTAGTTTTTATAAAAAGTTACATTAAGTAATACTTCCTGGTTGTTACCAATAATACAAGTGTCACGAGATGATTTTTGCTTAGAAATTTTACTTTTTTTACTGGCATGTGGCTTATTTCAACACAATTTGACAGACACTTCTATTACTGAGATTTTCCCCCAAGGTTTTCCCACCAAGTTGTCTCATGATATTGTGTTACAAAGGACCATGTGTTGAACTTGTTGTAGTAGACAAGATTGATTGACACCTGCTGGGGGTCAGTCTCCTGTCATTGCAAATGGTGGCTGAGGTCAGGCATTATGGAGAATAAACAAAACTGCCACCAGTATTTGGTGATTTGATAGCGTGATGCATTGAGGTAATTATAATACAACAGCATAGTGGCATGAGAATAACCAGACTATATGATCTGCATTCATGGTGAAAAAATTTATGTTTGAACTGGGCTGACGCACAGTGATCGTCACTATGGAAACATCGTCAGTTTCCAAGAATCTGAAAAAGGACTTTCCACAGAAACACTAAAAATACTAGTTTCTAAAGGACAGATTGGTGACATATGGCGCTAGTGCCTTGGGTTTTTTAATAGTACACATGTTCATACTGACACCTATTAATGTTCTATGAAGAAAACAAAATAAAGAAATCAACTGACATGATACCCAGTGCAACTACCTTAAAAGCATTAGTAATACAAGAAAAACTATAAAAAGATAAAATTGCTAACAAATAAATTTACTAAAATATTCTAAAACTACTTTAAATATATTAATTGATAGGAGCGGCTCTAAAAGTATGACCATCAATATGCACACAAAAAGAAGAGTGCAGAGTGTGTTTTCTTTGGGTTGCAAATCTTCTCAAAGCCACCACCAGGTGTCCGCAAGATCGTCATAGCAACCAACACTGCCGAAACCTGGTACGGAAATCTATTGGTCTGCTCGGGTTGATAATATTGTTGACAAAATGTTAACAGTTGCTTGTTGAAACCTATTTAGACTAACTGTGAATTAAAATTATTATGTGTTTCATCTGAGTTAATGACCTATCCATTCCATGACCTGTTGCTTAGCAAAACCTCCGTTAAGCCATACAAAATGGATGCCGAACTCATGATGCATTTATGCATTCCATCATATTTTTTGTTGAAATTCTGTCCACAAAAGTGATTGTTGATGAGAAAAACATAAGTTAAAGTTTTTAAAGTGACAACTGCGGGAACGTCTGATTTATGAGATGTCATGCAACAATTGTAGTTTAATTCATATATATACTCGTTACTAACATTGTTGGCATGGCTAAGCTTGATGGAGGTCACATCAATGTCACCTGTGTTGAATTTAGCCATTCTGTTTGTCTCTTGCAGTATCACAATAGATGACGTTGTCTATGTTGTTGATGGGGGTAAGATCAAGATGAAGAACTTTGACCCGGCCAACAACATCGCAACCTTGAAGTCTGAGTGGGTGAGTCGGGCCAATGCCAAGCAGCATCGGGGCCGGGCTGGAAGGTGAGTCAGGCCACATGTACTCTGATAGCAAGGGAGCTCTTGGGGTGTCGTAGTGCAGTGGTTAGAACAGCAGACTCAATCGAGAGAAAACAATTTTGAATCCTCTTGCTGCCATGTCCAAGCTTGGGCAATTTTTTCCATTCCACATTGCCTCAGTTCATTCAGTTATATAAATGAATACCTGAATATAGAGTTACTTGTATATGGGTGATTTTTAGTTGTGGTGTGGTTGAATGCTTCACAGAGATGTAGAAATGGTGTTTAAACTGCCCACGAGCCAACAATATCTGTCTAGGTCATGTCCCATAAATTTTGTGATTTTGGCAGAAATGCATGTTTAATAATCTCATCTTTCAATGTCTGGTTTATTTTCCTCTACAAATAATCACAAACTAAAAAATGCCTGTATTTACGAACCCACGCATCAAGAAACATAAATCAAAATCACCTCGTTTTTTTAAATGTCACTTTTTGAAATGTTGCTTCAATTTGAGCAATAAATCAAAAACTACTGAAGATATTTCAATTTCATTCAATACAGGGCGATAGTTTTTAGTCCTTTGGGCCGAAGGTCCAAGCGACTATTGCCATCACTCTGCGTCTGACGTCTGACGTCTGCCGTTAGGTGTATCTCAGAAACCGTTCAGTAACTTTTTCTTTAATTTGTGTGTAAACGTATATTAGGGTACTGCCACTATGCACGAGAAATCTGTATTTGATTTAATCATTCTAAGGGCACCTCGGGGGCCCCCAAAGTGCAAACGTTTTATATTATCTACACCACCCCAACAGTAGATTTTGTGTATTGTACCAGAAACAGTGCCCAGCCTCACTCCACTCTGCATTGTTCCATTGAGACCTTGACTAATCTTTAATTGGTCACAAGCAGAGCAGACACATTTAACCCCTGTTAAACTGAACAGTTGCCTGCAGCTTTTAAACTGTATCTTCAAAACTATTGATTTTCTATAATTCACAATCCACAAGATCCTTGGAATGAACACGGTGCAGCTCTAGGTGCCTGGGTCCCGCACTCCTGGTAGGACACTTGTTGTTTCACAACATTTTGTTCCTAAAACCAAACTAACATTGGCAAACATTCTTCAGTAGCTCCACCAAAATCTAGAATCAACCATGTATTACTTTAAAATTAGCTGAAACTATAGCAACCTTTCTTAAAAAAAACTAAGAGACTTATTTATTTGAAATCACATTTCCACCCTATTCTTCGGCAGTCCCTTGCTCTAATGACAACACTTGCTTGTCCCTGTTAATGATTTTGTCCAATGATTCTTGTATGTCGCGCCTCTGAGCTCAAATTCCTTCAGGGGGATATTGGCACTATCAACTTTTATTTTATTATCGTTAGTTCCCTTGTAATTATCTTCACACTGAATGTCCCATACCTCCCAGGTGCAGGGGTATGTTTAGGGGGGCATGACCTGTTTTGGCAATTTTTTTCCATTATAATTTGTTGGACTGCTTTATTTTAACATGAAGAAAGAATAATAGTAATTATAATAATAACAAACTTCTATAGCGCCTGTATCATCGCAGGCCTCAGCTCGGATGTGCAACATGTAAGAATCAAAGCAAAAGCAACGGACTGCCCAAGATTTACACTGTGAAAGAGTTAGTTCCAGATTTTCATGTGTGTCCAGTGTAGACATCTTTCATTAAGGAGAGGTGTCCACTGAGTACTTGCATAAATTAATACAGTCTGAATGATTTACCTTCCAATACTGGGGTATAACCACTGAGTAAAACAAAATATGAAATACATAATCCTTGATAAATGTGTGTATCTATATTATGCACATTAGACAGAAACGAATGACTAGTGCTTGTGGGAGTTGGGTGGAGAGCTGTGGCGCAGTGGCTAGAGCTTCAGACTCCCGGCCGAGAGAACCCGGGTTCGATTCCTGTGCAGCAATGTCAAACCTTGGGCAAGTTCGTTCACTCTACATTGCTCCAGTTCACTCGGCTGTATGAATGAGTACCTTGCTCTAGACAGTGGTGGATATTTAATTTAATTGCAGTGTGGCTGGATGCTTCCTAGAGAAGTCGAGATGGTGTTCGATTGAACAGATCTGTCAGGAATTAAAGTGTAAAGCGCTTTGAGCAGTCCTTTTTTAGTGCTTGAAACCTTGTTATTTGAGAAATCAGCAAGATGTTGTTATTATGTTTCCTCGATAGGCCACCAGGAGAACTTGAATTACGCCGCAGTGAACATCAACATTGGGCCAGGAGACTGTGAATGGTTTGGGGTGCCAGAGAGCTACTGGGGCGTCATACACCAACTGTGTGAACAGTAAGTGGGGGTTTGTGGTGTCATACAACTGTGTGAACAGTAGGTGGGTGTTTAGGGCGTCATACAACTGTGTGAACAGTAACAGTGTGAACAAATAATTGGGGTTGAATAGACAAAACTGTTCACATACAGTATGATATCTTTAAAATAAATTTCTTATATTTTAAAACATACTGCAGGGAATCAGCAGGACCATTTAATTAAGGTTTGTATTCAGTTACAAAAATCCCTAAGTTTAACTGGCGAAGGATATTATCAAAGCTACCGGTATGTAAATCATTGTTTATAGTTTTATAGGAATTTTAATATCTATGTGGTTTACTCAAAGTAATCTTTCATTTTGTTTATGTTAGTAGGAATGACGTCAACTATTTGACCGGGTCCTGCTTGTGTTTGTAGGAATGACATCTACTATTTGACCGGGTCCTGGCTGTGTTTGTAGGAATGGCATCAACTATTTGACCGGGTCCTGGCTGTGTTTGTAGGAATCGCATCAACTATTTGACCAGGTCCTGCTTGTGTTTGTAGGAATGACATCAACTATTTGACCGGGTCCTGGCTGTGGTTGTAGGAATCGCATCAACTATTTGACAGGGTCCTAATGTTTGTAGGAATGTGATCAACTATGTGACCGGGTCCTGGTTGTGTTTGTAGGAATGGCATCATCTATTTGACCAGGTCCTGGTTGTGTTTGTAGGAATGACAAACTATTTGAGCGGGTCCTGGTTGTGTTTGTAGGAATGGCATCAACCATTTGACCGGGTCCTGGTTGTGTTTGTAGGAATGGCATGAACTATTTGAGCGGGTCCTGGTTGTGTTTGTAGGAATGCCATCAACAATTTGACCGTGTCTTGGTTGTGTTTGTGAGAATGGTATCAACTATTTGACCGGGTCCTGGTTGTGTTTGTAGCAATGGCATCAACTATTTGACATGGTCCTCATGTTTGTAGGAATGTCATCAACTATTTGACCGGGTCCTGGTTGTGTTTGTAGGAACGGCATGAACTATTTGACCGGTTCCTGTATGTGTTTGTAGGAATGGCATCAACTATTTGACCGGGTCCTGGTTGTGTTTGTAGCAATGGCATCAACTATTTGACCGGGTCTTGGTTGTGTTTGTGAGAATGGTATCAACTATTTGACTGGGTCCTGGTTGTGTTTGTAGGAATGCCATCAACTATTTGACCGTGTCTTGGTTGTGTTTGTGAGAATGGTATCAACTATTTGACCGGGTGCTGGTTGTGTTTGTAGCAATGGCATCAACTATTTGACCGGGTCCTTATGTTTGTAGGAATGGCATCATCTATTTGACCGGGTCCTGGTGGCCTAATCTGGAGGACCTGTTTGAGAATGACGTTCCCGTCTACCGGTTCATCTAGAAGCCCGGTGACCTTGTGTGGGTCAACGGCGGCACCGTCCACTGGGTTCAAGCCATTGTAAGTGACCACAGCCAGCTTATGTAATAATTATATTGTTTTTCTAACTTTGGAGCTTTGTAAGTGCGTCCCCACCGAGGCGCCAACAACGTTCACTCCCCTGTTTCTAGGTTGCCTAGCTTCCAGGCCTCTTATTTAGCAATTGGCTGTGTACTTCGAGAAAACACACAGGTAGTTATTTAGAGTTACTTTCTTTTCTACTCGGTACAGATTATGTTGTCAGTCATTCCCCTACAAAACACTATTTAACAATTTTGCAATTTAATACCCACTTTGTCATGTCAGGTCAAATAGGTTCTCATTATCTGAGTTTAAATATGTTGATGGTTAACGTGCCACAGCAAAGTGGTTACTACGCCGCGCATGAGAGTAAAAAATAGCTGTCTAAATCACATCAACGTTATGATTTGGGCAGACACGTCTCCCTTATAATTTCTTCTTTCAATGTCCGGGATATTTTCCTTGACAAATAATGCTAAAGTAATGCAATACTAAATGATGGTATGAGCATTGGTTTTTCCACACATCCCAATTTTTTAAAAAATATTTTAATCTTTGCTTAGTTTTACCAATGAATAAAAAGTACTGATATTTCAACAAATGAGGTGGGATTTTAATGCTTATAATCTGTTGAATCCAGAAAAAGGTGTAATACTATATTTTACAATTGTTCAACTTAATACTCACTTTGTCATCGCTGGTGACACACTGTGTAGAAAGACGACTCATTCTGCCAATAATATCTATAAAAATGTTGCAATTTAATACCCACTTTGCCGTGGAACGTCAAACATGAAGAGAGACGAATCTTTCTGCCTTCCATTGACACGTGACATGACAGTGTCGGTTTGTGTGTGTGTCGACTGGGCTGGTGCAACATCATCACGTGGAACGTGGGACCGTTGACCTTCAAGCAGTACATGCTGTCAGCCGAGCGCTACGAATACAACAAGCTACAGCTGTGCAAGTCGCTAGTTCCCATGGTGCAACTGTCGTGGAACCTTGCATGCAACGTCCACGTCACCGACGCGAGACTCTACGACCTCATCAAGACATGTCTGTGTCACTCTCTCCGACATAGTCGCGTCGTCATCGACTACGCCCACTCTCTAGGCAAGGAGGTGAAGTTCTACGGACACGCAGAGAATGAGGCGGCACACTACTGCAGCAACTGCGAGGTTGGTGTCACACGAAATGATGAATCATGTAAATTTTATATACAATAAATGTCATTGTTGATATATAAAGGGGTGTTCTCGTAAGTGTAATTTTTGTATTGGTTCAAACCACCACCAGTACATGGTGTTGGGGCTTTAGGTTTTGAGTGATCCGAAATCTTTGTGAACTTATACGGCCATCTTTGTGAACTTATGCAACCATCTTTGTGAACTTATGCGACCATCTTTGCAAACTGACGCGACCATCTGTGTGAACTTATGCGACTATCTTTGTGAACTTATGCTACCATCTTTGTGAACTTGTGCAACCATCTTTGTGAACAGGTGTGACCATCTTTGTGAACTTGTGCGACCATCTTTGTGAACTTGTGCGACCATCTTTGTGTACTGGTGTGACCATCTTTGTGTACTGGTGTGACCATCTTTGTGAACTTGTGCGACCATCTTTGTGAACAGGTGTGACCATCTTTGTGTACTGGTGTGACCATCTTTGTGAACTTGTGCGACCATCTTTGTGAACTTATGCGGTCATCTTTGTGAACTTTGCGACCATATTTGCAAATTGATGCGACCATCTTTGTGACAAAAAAGTTACCACCTCCTGTGAGGTGAATTAGAGCACCTTTGGGCGGCCAGTATGTTACAATAGATATAGTCTACACTGCATATTATGACTTTACAATAACGACAAACAGACAATATCCCTTTATATGTCTGGAGTGTGCGAGACGCGCCAGTAACATCCTCGATGGCTTCGTTGTTCTCAGTCAGTACAAGATGGATGACCTAAAGAGTGTCTACGACAACTTTCACCTCAGTACTGCTGCCACGACGACTGGTACTGTCGCTACGACGACTGGTACCGTCCCACGACAACTTGCACTGTCGCCACGACCGGCACTGCAGTGAGGATTTCTCCTTGTTCTTGAGCTTGTGTTGAAGTCTCCCTCCTCTGTGGCCTATTCTCTATCAGCTGACTCTGTCATCACCCCCTCTCTCTTTTGCTCTCTCTCTCGCTCGCTCGCTCGCTCTCTCTCCCTCCCTTCCTCCCTCTCTTTCCCTCCCTCCATCCCTCCCTCACTCTTTCTACCCCTCCCTCCCTCCATCTCTGCCTTCCAGCCTCCTTCCGTCACTCCCTCTCCCCCTCTCTCTCTTCCCCTCTCTCCCCCTCTCTCCCCCCTCACTCAAGTTCGATAGAATAACATACATACATATATTAGCTAAATTTATATATACATATGGCCATACATGAATATACGTACCAGACCCGTTGTGTGGTTGATTTTTGGGGAACGCCGTCTCACATAGCAGCTTACATACATCCTTATGTAATAATTATACACAACTAATATTTACAAAAGAATACATAATTATAATCACTGTTTTCTGTTTTCAGACTCCAGCACCACAGCCAGACACACAGTGTAGTTAACTCAGTGTCAAGACAGTCTTCATGCTACAGCTACAGGCATACTTCAGACTCCAACACCACAGCCAGACACTCAGGGTAGTTAACTCAGTGTCAAGACAGTCTTCATGCTACAGCTACAGATGTACTTCAGACTCCAACACCACAGCCAAACACACAGGGTAGTTAGCCCAGTGTCAAGTCAGTCTTCATGCTACAGCTACAGGCATACTTCAGACACCAGCACCACAGCCAGACACACAGGGTAGTTAGCCCAGTGTCAAGTCAGTCTTCATGCTACAGCTACAGACATACTTCAGACACCAGCGCCACAGCCAGCCAGACACACAGGGTAGTTAGCTCAGTGTCAAGACAGTCTTCATGCTACAGCTACATATGTACTTCAGACACCAGCACCACAGCCAGACACACAGGGTAGTTAGATCAGTGTCAAGACAGTCTTTATGCTACAGCTACAGATATACTTCAGACTCCAGCACCACACCCAGACATACAAGGTAGTTAGCTCAGTGCCAAGACAGTCTTCATGCTACAGCTACAGGCATACTTCAGACACCAGCACCACAGCCAGACACACAGGGTAGTTAGCTCAGTGTCATGACAGTCTTCATGCTACAGCTACATACATACTTCAGACACCAGCACCACAGCCAGACACACAGGGTAGTTAGCTCAGTGTCGTGACAGTCTTCATGCTACAGCTACATACATACTTCAGACACCAGCACCACAGCCAGACACACAGGGTAGTTAGCTCAGTGTCAAGACAGTCTTCATGCTACAGCTACAGACATACTTCAACAGACAAGAAATGGTTTCAAACACGAAATCAAGATTATTGTAATTTATTTATTTTTGAAATGAACAGTTTTCTAACTTGTGAATGTGTGTGTCAGTGATAGTCAGACTGAAACTGTCTGACGGTGGACTTCCGTTCAGTCGTGCTGAGTCTATCTGATGGTGGAATTCATTTCTGTCTCAGTGTGGGTTAGACTTGTGTTGTACTTTACAGGATTGTGACACAAGACTGAAAATTTCCAAATGGACAGCTCCATCAGACAAGAAATTACTTTATCCCCCATATGACCAGTGTCTATTATATGCGTCAGTCCCTGTGGATATATAACAGAGATGCTCATGGTTTATAAAGATACCTCCTCTCAGTACTCTGTCTAATGGTGTAGTTTGTTTTTCCTTTCCCCACTGATGGATATAAAAGGTAGAATTAAAAGTGTTTTAGTTAATTATCCCATATAATGCTGATTAAATATGTGGGTAGGTTGCCTGTCCCAAGAGGACAAGGTAGTTTTTTAATTTGTTTAACCCTCGTTTGCCTGATGATGGTTTTCTATATTAAAAATAAACATATGTACATTGAAATTTGCATAACAGAGAAGATTGTCAATCGAAATGGTTGGTTAGTAAATTATTTTTGATGTTGTAGACAACTGAATATGTTACATTCTCACTCACAGATCCGTGTCACTGAAACTGTTTGTTTTGTTCAATCTTGTCAACGTATGTTATTTTATGTTTTGTATTTGACATGTTCTCTTCTCCTATGTCTGAATGTTTGTCTGATTTCTATTAAAATTTGTGTAAATGAGAATTGTGAACAATTGATAAGGTATTGTATTCATGTGTCATCTTCAGGTGAGACATGAAGGGTGCTGCAGCAATTGGTAATGTAAGATCTGTGCTACTATCATAGACGTCATATTTAGTGAGATGTCTTCACTCACAAAATGAAGCAACCCTTTCAGTGGTGATGTTACCCTTGCGAGTCAGAGGCCACCGAGTCCGTGCCAGTGCCCTTTGTAAAACACATCGAAACGTGTTTGTCATTTGCTTCAGTGTTCACATTTCTCATGAAATGTTGTATTTTAATTAACTGTTATAAGTCAAAAATGGTAGTCTAACTTCACCAAATTGTTGGAGTAAAGTGTTTGTATTAAAAGAAAGTGAATTTGTTAATTAGTTGGTATCAGTAAAATGGTCCATGGATACGCATGAACATAGGTATTGGGAGAGGACCGTGGCACCTGAGAGGAAAAGCACTTATCCTGCCTCCAAGTTAGCATATTAATTCTTCATAATGTATCATCAGAGCCGGTCACAATGTCAACATGTTAGTCGATAATACCCAGTCTAGAATTGAGACATGGTGGAATGGTTTCTAAGCTACCCTGCAGAATGTCTGTATAAATTTATATCGAAAGCTGATTTATTTTGACGAAAGAAAACGTTATGACTGATTGAAGTTTAGACGCATGTAGTGCTGTACCGTTGGTGGAAGTATTCAGTAAATCACCGAACTAATATTTTATTTTTATTTATTGTTATTTCCAGTCAACCTCTCGACCTGTTGAAAGGTGTGCTTTGTGTATGTAAGTACCAGTGAGTGTTGTTAAAATTATAAGCATGCTGGTAAGCATATTTATTTTCGTTAAATGATCTCATTGTATGTCTCTGTCAATGTGAAATTGCATCCGTCGTCAAATTTCTTTAACACCACAGAGATTGCGGAGGTGAGCTAGATTTGAGTGAATAAAGTGTTTTCTACGAATTGAAATACCTGGTAGTCATGTTTTGTTTTCCTTGTGCACCTAAGGAACAACAAGTCAGTGTCAACTGTTGGTGCCATTATAGTATCTTGATCTTAAACTGCTAACAGGGAATGACATTCCTTTCAAGTTTCCACTGCAAGAGTCATTAAGTCCCTTTGTGTGTTTAGTCCTTTGGGCCGAAGGTTCAATGGACTTATGCTATCACTCTGCTGTCCGCCATGTGCCATATCTCGGAAACCGTTCAGCAACTTTTTCTCTAATTTTGCGTAGACATATCCTTGGGTACTGCCACTGTGCACGAGAAATCTGTAATTGATTGAATCATTCTAACCCCCCCACTGGTAAATTTGAAATTCTAAATTATCACATTTCCCTATTTCTCTACTGCACTGGCAGAACCTGGGCAGCTGTAAGCCTCTTTATTTCACTAGCCTAAGCCCACTGCCTGCCATTGTCCAAGCGTCAAACAAAATGCCTCCATTTGGGCTGTGATTAATGTGTAATGGGAATCCCTACTGCACTGGCAGAACCTAGGCAGGCAAGTTTATGATACTGACTTGCTTGTGTGCACCAGGCCAGGTAAATTAGCATGCATCCCTGTTCCCCATGCTGGTGCCACATATTTCACCATTTCTGGGTGCCTGTAGGTTTTAAGTTGTATCTTCAAAACTATTTATTTTCTGTAATTGCAAGTTGTGTTTATTTTGATGTTCATTTAATTATCTTTAAAGTGGTTTGACTGTGGTATCTATTGGTTAAAGATATATTGTCACCTGTAGGTGACAAACATAGACAATTAATATTCTGTACACGTTGATTGACATCAAATAAAAAAATGCATTCTACTTTCTTTTCTATTTACATGCCGTGCCTTGTGTAGACATGGTACTATGTAAATTAGTTCATTTTGTATCAATATAGACAGAAAACCCAGCTTTGTAAGACTTATCTTGGTTGTTGTCATCCTACACATGGCTTCTGTGTAATGTCAAAGTATGTGTTGACATTGTGATCACTGATATTTTGACACCTGAAACAACCAAATGTCAACCATTAGAAGAGTTGACATAGTGTTAGAATACTTACCAAACAATTTGTTATAATAAGACCCAATTTTCATATAACAACACATAATCAACAGTCTTGTGCTCGAATATTTCACTTCCAGGTGTATCTTCACTGGCATGTATACAGTCTCCACTAAATATGTAAACATTTTACTTCCATCGTAACCCTTAATGATCTGTAACTATGATTCACCAAAAAACATTTGATTAATAATTACAAACTCACAAGATAGTCCAAAGGAATTTAGGGCATCTTGGCCCATTTTTAGTTTTGTAAAGTTAGATGAACCATGTGTGGTTTAATTATATATATATGTTCAGAATACAGCATTGTTGCCTTATATTTTAAACGCCAGTATGTTACAATGAAAATCTCAAAAGCACACGGTAAAGAAACGTTAGGTTTTCATAGTAAATTATTTAATAATTTATCGACATGCTTGTCTAGCTGTGGATATCTGACCTGGTGAAAATTGGGATGCTTATTGGTTCCAAGATGATCACAGTTTATGGGGTGTAGATCTACATTTACCTGGGTAATGTTGGGTTTTTGTTTGTGTTGGTGGTAATAAGCAAAGTTCACACGATTCAAGTATGTATACTATCAATAGTAACTTGTGTAGTATTTATTTTTATATAAAGAAACAATGTTTCCTCAAGAAGAACATTATTTTGTTATTCCCTAAATTGAACTTGTTTGAAACATTTGATATTCAGTAACACTGTCTCTTGAAACTTGTATTTAAAAACTCAACTGGCAACATATTGTTGAATATAATGCACATTTATGGTAAACACATCAAGAACTAAGCAAAGAGCAAGTCGATTCTTACTTAAATCTAGAGAAATGAACACAAAAAGAGTAGGTATTCGCTCGTTACCTCTGATCATGGGGAAAAGTAAAAGAGAATTGCCTGTTTTAATACACATGTTTGTGTGAAGATGTTGTCATACGAATTACCAATGCCTAATATTATTTAACATGTGTGTAAATTATCATATATGTGTAAATAAATTTGTTACACATATTTCATCTTTCTATATCAAGTGTTCATATGATACAGTGAAACCCTGATAATCTAGAAACAATAACATCAGGACATAATATACCTTGCAATATACATGATTAATTTCTTTCAAAATGCTGACATATACAGTAGTGATTAATGTCCATACTGTATGAAACATGTCAGTTCAAATTGCACAACCAACAAAAGTACCTGGTAAAACAGTATGGTATTATCCAATGTTTTGCAAACAACTACATTTAAAACTTGAAAAATTGACTATTGCATTACAGCAGTGCACATCCAAGTACTGCACCCATCCTTGGCAAACACCCCAGAAGATACATGTGTCAGCAGTATAGCCTCTCATACTAGAGTACAGTTGTAGTTGTCGAACATTAGCATGTGGTCGCCTACTGACGTCTTTCTGTAGAAAGCATGCAAGTTTGCTCCTTTCCTCTTAATGCTAATTTGCTGAGCTATTTCCAATATTTGTTTAAGTGGAATTAACTTAGTTTAAGCGGAGTTATTGTAAATGGCTGAAGTTATTGAGTGGAATAAGTGTGTGTGCACAACCAGTAGTGTTTGGATATTAAACACCAGCAGAGATCGAATCTGCCACACAACACCGAAACACTATTGTCATAAACAACACAGTTCAACAGTTTTTAAACAAACAAATGACCTAGTATGTCTGCATTTACAACGCAATACTTTAACAGCATTCGGTCACAAATGTATTGTTTACATTGTTAGGAAAAGTCATATGGTACATGGTAAATTTTATAAATGAGTGTTAATGTTTCACAAAAGAGACAATATCGTATGTTTGTATCAATTGACAGAAAAATAATACAATATATACTTGTTACGAAACTATCTGAACAAACCTATAAACCCACTTTTTCAGGGTTAGGCTCCCAACTGTTTACATTCTCGCTTGTTATATTAAGCCGCCGACCCGCATCTGTTAAAAAAAACCAATTTTGCATTACATATTGGAATAATTAAATTTTACAGTTCAAATAATAACTAATTCAAACATATTCCATACAAAGAACTTGTGAAAGTAAATTACATTTGCATGCTCTTCCAAAAATCACATTTAGTTACATGTACATTATGTAAGGGGCCTTCTAACAAAGCAGAGAGGGAGTTCTGTAAGCAAGCGTATCGAAGCGCTACATGAGTGTGGGTGTCTCTGCACCAGTCTTACGTAACGAAACGTAATATTTCAAAAGTTTATTCCAACAGCATTTGAGTGGAAAACCAGCTACATACACTAAAAATGTTAAAACCCCATATAAATTTCAAGAGCATTCCAACAGAAAACCACTTCTACTATTATATCAACATTTAGAATCACACTAAAAATGACGCAAACTCATATGTGCAATCCAGTACATGGATTATGTTGAATTGAAATGGCTTGACGAGCATGATGTGGACGTTCACAGCAATCCCCTATTTCAGAAACTATATTGGTGTTTTGACCCCAATAATCCCCTTGGGCAACACAATGAATCATTGGGAGGAAATTTAGTGTGGGGATAGACACGTAACCTGTCATTAGAAGTGCTTAATGTTGAGGCAAATATGTCAGAAGAAAACTAACAAAGCAAAATCAATGATGGAGATAATCTGACGTACTTTCGATCACATGGATAAGAAGTCTTTTTCTACAACGTGTAAATCTCTCGTTCGTCCACACATTTAATACGCTAATCAGGTATGGAGTCCTTTCTTAAAGGCACATGTTACAGATCTTGAAAATGTTCAGCACAGTGAAACCAAATCAATTCCTGGTTTCAAAGACCTTGAGTACAAAAAAAACATTTACAAAGACTGAAATTACCAACTCTATCATACCGTCGCCTCAGAGGAGATATGATTGAAATGTATAAGATACTAAAAGGGAAATATGACACAGCAGGCTTATGCAATGTTGTTACATTGAGAGATAACGAAGCACGTACGAGAGGGCACCACCTAAAAATATTTAAAGAAAGATGCTGATTAAATATTAGAAATAACTCATTTATATACCGATGCACAAATGTATGAAACCATTTCCCACAGTTTGTAGTTGACGCTTTGCCGATGTAGTCGTTTGACACAAAAATCAATAAGTTATGACAAAACCACCCTGTGAAAACTGAATACACTGCCCCACTCCTATCTTGGATTGTGCCAGTCGCATGCGCACAGTAGGAGCAGATGTCAAAAGCGAGAGCTGGCATATAAGAGGCAGAGGCAGTAATGCCTACTCAAGCCAGAAGAGGACTTGCAATCTTGTTTTGTCGAAATGTTGTGGTATATTTTGGTATCGTCCGCAAAAACCTTCATACCACACTCTACTACATTTGTTATATCATTTATATACAATATAAAAAGAATTTATGCAAGACAAAAGAGAGAATCAGGAAGTGGGAGACACTGGAGCCGGTACTGCCTATGGTACAGACCTAACTGCACCAATGATCGGCTCGGGACATCTCATCGGTTGCTCCTCATAACGCTACTCTGGAAAGTAGTGTCACAGTCCTGATCTCTCACAGCTGACCCACTCCCTGTGGCTGTACTCTGCAAGGGAGGGTAATACCGGATCCTAAGCCATACGCCGTTCCCATAGGCGTTGTGGTCATCCATGCCACGTGGTATAACCCTATATATTGAGCACGTCAAGCTGCAATTAACATAGACAATTTACCTGCCTTTTATATCCTGCCAAACACAGGCAGCCGGAATTGTGGTGTGTGAACTTCAACATTAATTAATCTTGCATATCTACAACTATTTAAGTTATTTATTCGTTAGAATGGTATTAAAACTTTGGTCATATGTTATACTACATGATACGATGTAGTAAACATATGTGTACGCGGCGTACATAATATTACTAATCTATTATATGTATTCTGATGTATGCAAATTCATGGATAGTTATGGTTGACGCCAGTAGGGGCGAATCCAAGATGGCGCACACAGTGGGGAATCTTCCAAAAGTCTAATCATATTTATTGTCTACGTAATATACCAAGAACAGTTAAAGTACAATACACAGTGCGGCATAAATGAAGAATTATAAACGGCGAGAGACGAAGGGAGAACTTATGTTTACTCCGCCATGGCGCATTGCAATAACAAATGTTTCAACTAGTGCATTTATTCTGGTTCTAGTTGTTTCCAGCACTCGGTAAGGTTCTATTAACTGACTAGTCTGTATATATAGTGGTTACAATGTTATGATTTTGTGAGGTCCCATTCAACTAGTCAGCGTTTTTCTGAACATTGTCGCTAAGCCGACCTTTCTGTGCTGGCAGAGAGGGTGGTCACTGTCAGGATGCTTTTACGTCCCAAATTGAGACGGGGCCGACATTACATCCGAGTCACGAGGGATACACAGTCCTCAGAGTTGAGAGCCAGGTTTTTATACCAAATATACCATACCTGCCCGGTCCGGGTATTGAACTCGAGACGCCGGCATCTATTTTGTATACTTTAAGTGACGACACATTTGTTTCTAGTATTTTGATCATTGCCAATTAATGTAACTATAATCGGTCAAGCACAAGCGTGTGCGTATTTGCATTGTGATTGACAAGATGTTCTATGAACACGTTACTCGAGTGCATATGTACGTGTCTGTCTACATTTGTCTACATTACGATACCATACAAAAGTAACGTTTAAAGACAATAACCATGTTCTTTTCTTGCGCGTTATATATATATAGAACAAACTACAACTACTTGCTGTTCTAAACAGCCAAAGTCCCTACCTTCCTTCAGTTGGCGCTGTTGCAGCCATCTTGCAATGGCTACCCCTTCACGCTGTCTTTTCCGACATTTGTGTCTGTTGCACTGTTGAAATCACCTGCTACACGAAGCACCATATCGAGCGTCAAGCGAATGTTGTTTTACATACAAATAATGTGGCTGCACCCACGCAAGTGAACCATTCACCAGTTAAGTCGGTGTTGTACTGAAACCCGTCGTGTCACCTATATTTCAACCACTGTGCGTATTCCTATTTGTCGTTTTACGCTTCTCAGTCACACGTTTACAACAACTGTCAGGTGAACCTCGACAGAAGTAATCATATTAAATTCAAACTAAAGTCCACTTAAATCCTATTGGCACGTGATTACGAAGGAACCATTGTTGGGCTTCCACGTGATGCCTAGAATGTTCACCGGTAGTTGAATCAATGCATTGTCTCTGAGGTAATGAACCATGACATTGTTTGTGGACGAAGCACAGTTGGCATGTATGTAGGAATAGCCTCTTTATTCGTGCTAACTGTGCAACGATCCATGACCGTACCCAATTACGAGTGAATGCTAGAAAGAGAGAGAGAGAGAGAGAGAGAGAGAGAGAGAGAGTGTGTGTGTGTGTGTGTGTGTGTGTGTGTGTGTGTGTGTGTGTGTGTGTGTGTGTGTGTGTGTGTGTGTGTGTGTGTGTGTGTGAGAGAGAGAGAGAGAGAGATGGGGTGAGGATTGCGAGAGGGACCGAGAGAAATAGAGGAGGGAACAAGGGACGGAGAATGGGACAAACAGAGAGGGAAAACAGGGAGCGCGACGGGGAAGATAAGGATAGAGGGGTAGAGTGAGGATAGATATGAAAAGGGAGAGGAGGGGAGGGGACTGGATGTGATGGGAGAGGAAGGAAGTGAGAAAGGAGAAGGAGGGGAAGATACTGGGATGAATTTTATTTCCCTACGACCACTAGCTTGCGGACTATGAGAATAGTGTTCTCTCTAGAGTACATTTTAATACAACATTGTATTCTTAAGAACATCTAGACTTCTATTATATACATCATATTTACAGTGATAAAACATAAACAACATACAATGCATAAAACATTCAGTGACCTTACTGTATTAAGTGTTTTCGAAAAAAAATTATAATCAGTAGTGCAAAACAAATAATGTTAAATAATATAAAATAAACCACGTATTATACATGTATTTCTCACTTTGAACTCATCTACATGTAATTATATAACTAATAAATTAACTATTAGCTACAATCTTTCTTCTATGCCAAGAAATTCACAGTTTTGACAGGGAATTTGTTACATAGACAAACTTTGTCCTGGTTACATTAATAAATCTGGAAAGATCTGCCAACTGTCTCACATTATGTAAATTAAACGACTGGTTAATTTTCAAAGTATTGGGTCTGATTCTAAAATATTTCTGTATATGTTGATCTTTCTTCTACTAGTGATGGACATACGAGTACATAATGATATTTATCACCTTGGTCTCCATTGTTGCATAAATTACAGAGCCTCTGAGCATTTTCAGGGAGATACTGACCTACACAAATAGGTAAGTTGTGACTTCCACAACGAAATTTACAGATAGGTGCCATGTTTGGCAATAATCACATCAAGCTTTTAATGCCGCCTGTAAAAATGTTGTTGTTTCTGCCATAACTATAGTATCAAATAGCACCGCAAGAAGAGGGGTGAAAGAGACAAATAGACAGAAAGACAGACAGACAGACAAACAGAGAGACAGAGAGAGACAGCAGACAGACAGACAAACAGAGAGAGACTGATAGACAGACAGACAGTCAGACAGACAAACAGGGAGACAGACAGACATATAGACTGACAGACAGATAACAGACAGACAGATAGCAGACATATATACATACATACAGATAGATAGACAGACAAACAAACACAGAGCGAGAGAGAGAGAGACAGGCAGACAGACATACAGACACACAGACAGACAAACAAAGAGACAGACAGACAGACAGACAGACAAATAGACAGATAGACATACCGAAAAACAAACAGAGAGAGAGAGAGAGAGAGAGAAATACAGACAGACAGACAGACAGACAGACAGACTGACAGACAGATAGACTGATAGACATACAAACAAACATATATATATAGACAGAGACAGACAGACAGTCAGACAGAGAGGCAGACCGACAGACCGACAGACAGACATACATACAGAGAGATAGATACATAGAGAGAGAGAGAGAGAGAGAAGAGAGAGAGAGAGAGAGAGAGAGAGAGAGTGAGTGAGTGAGTGATTGAGTGAGAGAGAGAGAGAGAGAGAGAGAGAGAGAGAGAGAGAGAGAGAGAGAGAGAGAGAGAGAGAGAGAGAGAGAGAGAGAGAGAGAGAGAGAGAGAGAGAGAGAGAGAGAGAGAGAGAGAGAGAGAGAGAGAGAGAGAGAGAGAGAGAGAGAGAGAGAGAGAGAGAGAGAGAGAGAGAGAGAGAGAGGAGAGAGAGAGAGAGAGAGAGAGAGAGAGAGAGAGAGAGAGAGAGAGAGAGAGAGAGAGAGAGAGAGACAAGAAGAGGCAGAGAAAAACAGAGGCAGGGACAAAGAGAGGCAGAGACAAGGAGAGGCAGAGACAAAGAGAGGCAGGGACAAAGAGAGGCAGATACAAAGAGAGGCAGAGACAGAGAGAGACAGAGACACAGAGAGAGAGAGACAGAGAAAGGCAGGGACAAAGAGAGGCAGGGACAAAGAGAGGCAGGGACAAAAAGAGGCAGGGACAAAGAGAGGCAGGGACAAAGAAAGCAAAGACAAAGAGTAGCAGAGACAAAGACAGGCAGATACAAAGAGAGGCAGGGACAAAGAGAGGCAGAGACAAAGAGAAGCAGAGACAAAGAGAAGCAGAGAAAAAAAGAGGCAGATACAGAGAGAGGCAGGGACAAAGAGAGGCACAGACAGACAGATGCCGGGACAAAGAGAGGCAGAGAGAGAGAGAGGCAGGGACAAAGAGAGGCAGAGACAGAGAGAGGCAGGGACAAAGAGAGGCAGATACAAAGAGAGGCAGGGACACAGAGAGGCAGGGACAAAGAGAGGCAGAGACAGAGAGAGTCAGGGACAAAGAGATGCAGAGACAGAGAGAGGCAGGGACACAGAGAGGCAGGGACAAAGAGAGGAAGAGACAGAGAGAGGCAGTGACAAAGAGAGTAAGGCACACAGAGAGGCAGGGGGAGAGAGGCAGAGACAAAGAGAGGCAGATAAAAAGAGAGGCAGAGACAGAGAGAGGCAGGGACATAGAGAGGCAGGGACATAGACAGGCAGGGACAAAGAGAGGCAGAGACAGAGAGAGGCAGGGACAAAGAGAGGCAGGGACAAAGAGAGGCAGGGACAAAGAGAGGCAGTGACAAAGAGAGGCAGATACAAAGAAAGGCAGAGACAGAGAGAGGCAGGGACAAAGGGAGGCAGAGACAAAGAGAGGCAGAGACAAAATAGGCAGATACAAAGAGAGGCAGAAACAGAGAGAGGCAGGGACAAAGATAGGCAGGGACACAGAGAGGCAGGGACAAAGAGAGGCAGAGACAGAGAGAGGCAGGGACAAAGAGAGGCAGGGAAGAACAGAGGCAGGAACAAAGAGAGGCAGGGACAGAGAGAGTTAGGGACAAAGAGAGGCAGGGACAAAGAGAGGCAGAGATAAAGAGAGGCAGGGACAAAGAGAGGCAGAGACAAAGGGAGGCAGAGATAAACAGAATAAGAGAAAAAACAGAGGCAGACACAAAGAGATGCAGAGACAAAGAGAGGCAGCGACAAAGGGAGGCAGGGAGAGAGAGTGGCAGCGCAAAGAGAGGCAGATACAAAGAGAGGCAGAGACAAAGAGCGGCATTGACAAAGAGAGGCAGAGACAAACAGAGACAGAGACAAAGAGAGGCAGAGACAAAAAGAGGCAGGGACAAAGTGAGGCAGGGACAAAGAGAGGCAGGGACAAAGAGAGACAGAGATAAAGAGAGGCAGGGACAAAGAAAGGCAGAGACAAAGGGAGGCAGAGATAAACAGAGGCAGATACAAAGAGATGCAGAGACAAAGAGAGGCAGGGACAGAGAGTGGCAGCGCAAAGAGAGGCAGAGACAAATAGAGGCATGGACAAAGAGCGGCATTGACAAAGAGAGGCAGAGACAAAGAGAGGCAGAGACAAAGTGAGGCAGATACAAGGAGAGGCAGGCAAAAAGAGAGGCAGGGAAGAACAGAGGCAGGGACAAAGAGAGGCAGGGACAGAGAGAGTTAGGGACAAAGTGAGGCAGGGACAAAGAGAGGCAGGGACAAAGAGAGACAGAGATAAAGAGAGGCAGGGACAAAGAAAGGCAGAGACAAAGGGAGGCAGAGATAAACAGAGGCAGATACAAAGAGATGCAGAGACAAAGAGAGGCAGGGACAGAGAGTGGCAGCGCAAAGAGAGGCAGAAACAAATAGAGGCAGGGACAAAGAGCGGCATTGACAAAGAGAGGCAGAGACAAAGAGAGGCAGAGACAAAGTGAGGCAGATACAAGGAGAGGCAGGCAAAAAGAGAGGCAGGGAGAGAGAGGCAGAGACATAGAGAAGCGGAGAGAAAGAGAGGCAGAGACAAAGAGTGGCAGAGACAAAGAGAGGCAGAGACAAAGAGAGGCAGAGACAATGAGAGGCAGAGACAAAGAGAGGCAGGGACAAAGAGAGGCAGAGACAGAGAGAGGCAGGGACAAAGAGAGGCAGGGACAAAGAGAGGCAGTGACAAAGAGAGGCAGATACAAAGAAAGGCAGAGACAGAGAGAGGCAGGGACAAAGGGAGGCAGAGACAAAGAGAGGCAGAGACAAAATAGGCAGATACAAAGAGAGGCAGAAACAGAGAGAGGCAGGGACAGAGAGAGGCAGGGACAAAGATAGGCAGGAACAAAGAGAGGCAGGGACAGAGAGAGTTAGGGACAAAGAGAGGCAGGGACAAAGAGAGGCAGAGATAAAGAGAGGCAGGGACAAAGAGAGGCAGAGACAAAGGGAGGCAGAGATAAACAGAATAAGAGAAAAAACAGAGGCAGACACAAAGAGATGCAGAGACAAAGAGAGGCAGCGACAAAGAGAGGCAGGGACAGAGAGTGGCAGCGCAAAGAGAGGCAGAGACAAAGAGAGGCAGAGACAAAGAGCGGCATTGACAAAGAAAGGTAGAGACAAACAGAGACAGAGACAAAGATAGGCAGAGACAAAAAGAGGCAGGGACAAAGAGAGGCAGGGACAAAGAGAGTTAGGGACAAAGAGAGGCAGGGACAAAGAGAGGCAGAGACAAAGAGAGGCAGGGACAAATAGAAGCAGGGACAAAGAGAGGCAGAGACAAAGAGAGGCAGAGGCAAACAGAGGCAGAGACAAACAAAGGCAGATTCAAAGAGATGCAGAGACAAAAAGAGGCAGGGACAAAGATTGGCAGGGCCAGAGAGTGGCAGAGCAAAGAGAGGCAGAGACAAAGATGGGCAGGGACAAAGATTGGCAGGGACAAAGAGAGGCAGAGACAAAGAGAGGCAGGGACAAATTGAGGCAGGGACAGAGAGAGGCAGAGACAAAGAGAGGCAGGGACAAAGTGAGGCAGATACAAGGAGAGGCAGGCAAAAAGAGAGGCAGGGAGAGAGAGGCAGAGACATAGAGAAGCGGAGAGAAAGAGAGGCAGAGACAAAGAGAGGCAGAGACAAAGAGAGGCAGAGAAAAAGAGAGGCAGAGACAATGAGAGGCAGAAACAAAGAGAGGCAGAGACAAAGAGAGGCAGGGAAAAAGAGAGGCAGAGACAAAGAGAGGCAGGGACAAAGAGAGGCAGGGACACAGAGAGGAAGGCACACAGAGAGGCAGGGGGAGAGAGGCAGAGACAAAGAGAAGCAAAGACAAAGAGAGGCAGATAAAAAGAGAGGCAGAGACAGAGAGAGGCAGGGACATAGAGAGGCAGGGACATAGACAGGCAGGGACAAAGAGAGGCAGAGACAGAGAGAGGCAGGGACACAGAGAGGCAGGGACAAAGAGAGGCAGTGACAAAGAGAGGCAGAGAAAAGAGAGGCAGAGACAAAAAAAGGCAGACACAGAGAGAGGCAGGGACAAAGAGATGCAGTGACAAAGAGAGGCAGATACAAAGAGAGGCAGAAACAGAGAGAGGCAAGGACAAAGATAGGCAGGGACACAGAGAGGCAGGGACAAAGTGAGGCAGAGACAGAGAGAGGCAGGGACAAAGAGAGGCAGGGAAGAACAGAGGCAGGGACAAAGAGAGGCAGGGACAGAGAGAGTTAGGGACAAAGTGAGGCAGGGACAAAGAGAGGCAGGGACAAAGAGAGACAGATATAAAGTGAGGCAGGGACAAAGAAAGGCAGAGACAAAGGGAGGCAGAGATAAACAGAGGCAGATACAAAGAGATGCAGAGACAAAGAGAGGCAGGGACAGAGAGTGGCAGCGCAAAGAGAGGCAGAGACAAAGAGAGGCAGGGACAAAGAGCGGCATTGACAAAGAGAGGCAGAGACAAAGAGAGGCAGAGACAAAGTGAGTCAGATACAAGGAGAGGCAGGCAAAAAGAGAGGCAGGGAGAGAGAGGCAGAGACATAGAGAAGCGGAGAGAAAGAGAGGCAGAGACAAAGAGAGGCAGAGACAAAGAGAGGCAGAGACAAAGAGAGGCAGAGACAATGAGAGGCAGATATAAAGAGAGGCAGAGACAAAGAGAGGCAGGGACAAAGAGAGGCAGAGACAAAGAGAGGCAGTGACACAGAGAGGCAGGGACAAAGAGAGGCAGGGACACAGAGAGGAAGGCACACATAGAGGCAGGGGGAGAGAGGCAGGGGGAGAGAGGCAGAGACAAAGAGAAGCAAATACAAAGAGAGGCAGATAAAAAGAGAGGCAGAGACAGAGAGAGGCAGGGACATAGAGAGGCAGGGACATAGACAGGCAGGGACAAAGAGAGGCAGAGACAGAGAGAGGCAGAGACAGAGAGAGGCAGGGACAGAGAGGCAGGGACAAAGAGAGGCAGTGACAAAGAGAGGCAGAGACAAAAAAAGGCAGACACAGAGAGAGGCAGGGACAAAGAGAGGCAGGGACAAAGAGATGCAGTGACAAAGAGAGGCAGATACAAAGAGAGGCAGAAACAGAGAGAGGGAGGGACAAAGATAGGCAGGGACACAGAGAGGCAGGGACAAAGTGAGGCAGAGACAAAGAGAGGCAGGGAAGAACAGAGGCAGGGACAAAGAGAGGCAGGGACAGAGAGAGTTAGGGACAAAGTGAGGCAGGGACAAAGAGAGGCAGGGACAAAGAGAGGCAGAGATAAAGAGAGGCAGGGACAAAGAGAGGCAAAGACAAAGGGAGGCAGAGATAAACAGAGGCAGATACAAAAAGATGCAGAGACAAAGAGAGGCAGGGACAAAGAGAGGCAGGGACAGAGAGTGGCAGCGCAAAGAGAGGCAGAGACAAAGAGAGGCAGGGACAAAGAGAGGCAGAGAAAAAGAGAGGCAGAGAAAAAGAGAGGCAGAGGCAAAGAGAGGCAGAGACAAAGAGAGGCAGGGACAAAGAGAGGCAGGGACAAAGAGAGGCAGGGACAAAGAGAGGCAGGGACAAAGAGAGTTAGGGTCAAAGAGAGGCAGTGACAAAGAGAGGCAGAGACAAAAAGAGGCAGAGGCAAACAGAGGCAGAGACAAACAAAGGCAGATTCAAAGAGATGCAAAGACAAAGAGAGGCATGTACAAAGATTGGCAGGGACAGAGAGTGGCAGAGCAAAGAGAGGCAGAGACAAAGATGGGCAGGGACAAAGAGAGGCAGAGACAAAGAGAGGCAGGAACAAAGTGAGGCAGGGACAGAGAGAGGCAGAGACAAAGAGAGGCAGGGACAAAGTGAGGCAGATACAAGGAGAGGCAGGCAAAAAGAGAGGCAGGGAGAGAGAGGCAGAGACATAGAGAAGCGGAGAGAAAGAGAGGCAGAGACAAATAGAGGCAGAGACAAAGAGAGGCAGAGACAATGAGAGGCAGATACAAAGAGAGGCAGAGACAAAGAGAGGCAGGGACAAAGAGAGGCAGAGACAAAGAGAGGCAGAGACAAAGAGAGGCAGGGACAAAGAGAGGCAGGGACACAGAGAGGCAGGGACAATGAGAGGCAGAGACAGAGAGAGGCAGAGACAGAGAGAGGCAGGGACAAAGAGAGGCAGGGACAAAGTGAAGCAGGGACAAAGAGAGACAGAGACAGCGAGAGGCAGGGACAAAGAGAGGCAGAGAGGCAGAGAGGCAGAGAGGCAGATAGGCAGGGAGGCAGGGAGGCAGGGAGGCAGGGAGGCAGGGAGGCAGGGAGGCAGGGACGCATAGAGCTAGAGAGGCAGAGAGGCAGAGAGGCAGATTGGCAGAGAGGCAGAGAGGCAGAGAGGCAGAGAGGCAGAGAGGCAGAGAGGCAGAGAGGCAGAGAGGCAGAGGCATACTGCCAACAGGTAGGCCGTTAGAGAGGGAGAGTTGGAAAAGGGGAGACGGGGAGAAAAACAGACATATAAAGGCCTATATATGGACAGGGACACAGAGGGACAGCGTGCTAGTTGCGACTATAACACCGCAATTCTGTAGTTAAGCAGCCAATGCTACATTTCTATGTTGCGTCGGTTGTTCTAATATTAGACGTGTTAATTCAACCGCACGTAATAATCAGTCACCCTATAGATACTTGTCTGAACTTGTACAGACAACGAGTCGGAGAAACTTGTTTTAGCTAAGTACTTCTTTTAACTAGTAACCATCACATTATCCAAAGTCAAACGTATGCACACGACATACCTATATATCACAACAATTAGCTAAAATGCTTGCTAGATGTGTCAGTCGTCTGTAAACACAATTTAACATTATACGACACAACACTGCTAAACTCGTCATACTATTGCTGGCTTGCCCGAAGTGACAGTAATGGGGCAATTATCAAAAAACAATTTACAATTACGCATTATTCTAATACTATCACTGTTACAACATGTAAACATGAACAAATAACTCACCAGGCCCTGTATATTGATATTCGAAATTATGGAGGCGAGAGAACTGTACGTACATCTCTGCGGACACGTCCATGATCCCTAGCAAACTGCGACTGGGTGTGGCTCTAGTTACCCTACATGCGTCTGGCGGCTGACATGACAATAGCCTATGCAACCGCTTGCACGAAACAATTCCGCCAGGGTTACATAATATATTGTACTTCTTGTGTTACAGATTCTTACATGTCAACCGGCCGAAAACACGATTGGATTATGTGCCCACCAGCATTATTATTTGTAAGATTACAACTTCATATTTGCTCCTTTCAAAACATGTTTTTTTTGTTTTATTATGCCATTACATAGAATTACCATCTTCGTGAATTGCACGCATGACTTTATTTAAACTAATGACTTGTTTTGATATTTGTTTGCTCTATAATATATTTCAACCAATATTCAATAAATATTAAATGAAATTATCACCGAATATACAAAAAATCTCAGATGTCATCAGACATAGAAGACTCCGGTAATTTGGGCATGCCTGTCGTATACCAAACGAAAACCCCTTGAACGTAGCTTTCATACAAGCTTTTTGTGTATTAGAAGATCTGTTTTGTGAAGCGCAGTAATCCAGTCCTAATAACCTCGAGCGAGCGCGCTGACAAAGAAGCATAAAGCAAAGAGGCCGTAATATATCGTGTTTCTTGTAAACTGTTAACGGTTAAGGATGACAGCACAGTTACTTCATAAAAAAGTGTTTATTGGTAATTTATGTATTATAACATCGTAATATTTTGTATATTCATAACATCGTAGTTGTATAACTCTAACCATTGCATACTGGCGGACATGACATCGGAAGTTAGGGAAATGTTTACTTTTTTAATCCCCTCAATCAAACGGACTCTTTGCCGAAGCGGAGGGTGTGTCGTAACCTATGCACAAGTCTGATGGCATCAGCTCAACATGTTAACAGGCCTGAATTCTCCACACTGGCATCGCAAGATACGAGCAGAATACGGAGATAGTTGATAGATGTAGACCGTCAGACTATTAATTGAGATTGCATATCCGACGGCTGGGCGACTGCAAAATAAAACAACTTGATATTGATCGTGTATCCAAGTGGAAGGTTCGGTATTAAGATGTAATAATAACAAGAAGAAGAAGAAGAACTAATAGACGCCATCAATCTAGATGAATCCACTCGAAGGCGTTTGAAATAATCATATATATATATATATATAGATATATATATATGCAGAACATAAATGAGTTACATAAAATTAATAATATTTAATTGGTTAAAATAAATGACAATATATACACATATTAGAAAGAATAAGTTACAGCTAAAGATGATCGTTACAATTATAGGTATATTGATAAAAAGGTTGGGTAAAATTTATTTTAAAACATGTACAAGATAATGAATAATAAAAAAAATAAACTAACTAAACTTACTGGTTGTGCCTATGTTACGTATGCAAACCGGAAAAGATGGGTTTTCAAAATCTTTTGAAGGTCACAAGGCAACAGGTTGTCTTCGTCTCGCTTGGAAGTAAATTCCATAGTCGTGGAGCAGATACCGAGCAAGTTCTGACGCCGTTTCGGGTGCGAGATGTTGGCACGCACAAGTCATTGTTTGTAGTTGAACGCAACACTCGAGTAGTTCTTTGTTCGTGGAGTAGGTCGGTGGTGTAAACTGGTAACACTCCTCGCGTTGAGCACGACACGTCAGTAGCAGAATTGCGTAATGAATGCGTTGCTTTACGGGAAGCCAGTGTAGTTTCTCTTGAGTACCGGTGTGATATGGTCCCATCTGTGGCAGCGGACCACCAGCCGAGCAGCAGCATTTTGCACTCTTTTGCAGCTTGTTGATTAGGCAGTCGGGGGTGTCATATACCATTCAATGCTAAATCAGTATGTCTCAGTAGTACTCTCAATGGTATTTGAACATACCGTTCTGTACCACTGGACCATCCGATGATAAAGAAGGTTTCAGTGGTACGCACAATGGTATTTCAACATACCATTCAATGAAACACCTGTGTGTCTCAGTGGTACTCGCAATGGTGTTTGAACATATCAATCAATACCATTCAATGATAAATCAGTATGTCTCAGTAGTACTCTCAGTGGTATTTGAACATACCGTTCTGTACCACTGGACCATCCGATGAAAAAGAAGGTTTCAGTGGTACTCGCAATGGTATTTGAACATATCATTCAATGAAACACCTGTATGTCTCAGTGGTACTCGCAATGGTGTTTGAACATATCATTCAATACCATTCAATGATAAATCAGTATGTCTCAATGGTACTTTTAATGGTATTTGAACATATCATTCAGTACCATTGGACCATTCAATTATAAATAAGGCTTCAGTGGTACTCGCAATGGTATTTGAACATATCATTCCCCAGCCAGCTCGCCACCCTCGGCCAGAGTGGCTGTCAGGGGGTACCCGTGGGCACACGAATTAGAATTCGTTTCTTATTCACAGAGCCCAGCCGGCTCTGCGAATGTGCACGGTATAGCGTAGTTCCCAGAGCCCAAGAGCCGGTTTCATGAAGTGGCTAAGAATGTTCTTAACGGTAAGATTATTGTCTTAGTAAATGACGTGATTTTTTAAAAATATAAACGAACATAAGAGTTTAATCAAACACGTGACGCTAAGTAATAGCATAACTTTCAGTTTCATGAAACCGGCCCCTCTTCTATTTGTAGTTGATTGGTCCATACCCATAGTGTAGTTTTAGGAATCTTGTCTGACCTCTTTAGATGTAGGGTTCTGCGCAGACATTTGTTGATGAAAGTCTTTTTTAGTATTTTCTGTGTAATTCACCGTGTCTCCGAGCCATAGAGTAATACTGACTTGAGATTTGAGTTATATATCCTTAGTTTGGTGTTAAGCTTGATTTGTTTTGCCTTCCAAATGTTTTGTGAAAATAACCCGTACGTGCGTGGTGCGTGGCGCGTGGCGCGTGGCGCGTGGTGCATGCGTGTTTGCGTGTATGTATGTGTTTGGTGTGTGTGCGTGCGTGCGTGCGTGCGTGCGTGCGTGCGTGCGTGCGTGCGTGCGTGCGTGCGTGCGTGCGTGTGAGACAAGTAGGCATATGGTGTCTTTCGAATTTATGTCGTTTTAGCTAACGTTGTGTTTTAGTTAAGTATCTGTAGGCGTTATTGCTAGTACAATATATTTTGCCGACGAGGTGTGTCATTGTTCTGGGGACAAAGGTGTTATTTATTTCTTAGTGGTGCCCGCATTATCATTGAAAAAAACAAACCTGCCCACAATATCTTTCTAAGCGCATGCAACTATAATTGAGACAACGTATACACGAGTGTGCATATGTGTGGGTACTCGGTATGTTAAACTTTTCCTCCTAGATGATTTGCATAGCAGACACCAAAAGTATGGATTCACCTTTTAAAACAACGTCAACACCTATAAGTAGTGTAGACTATAATAATAATTTAATAATGGACGCCTTTCTAAACGTATTTTCGCAGACGTATAGGTCTAGGTGGAATACTTATGGAGAACACTTGACAGACGGAAGTAACGATACGTAGGGCGAAACACACAACTAATTGTTAATTGTATTGACAACGAATAGGAAAATATTGTGACAAATAAAACATGGTCTGAATCAATCAATGTTCAGTGATCTACTGAAAATAAACACAAGCACCGACGCCAACAAAATTACAAAGACCCGGACCTACCTTCCGAGCCGGTTGTCCGGGATCAGCACTCAGAATTTTCATCGGGCAGCTGAGTGGCGTCGTAAAGGAGACTTTGGAAATTCAGCGATTGATGCTCCATCGTGTATCCTTTCAGGCCGGAGATTATATCAATGCTGGGTGGTAGTGGTGAATCCGAGCTCTAGATGCAATTAAGTTTCTCCGCACTGCAAAGAAGAAAGACGCTGGATACCCCACAGTGATATCGTCGGTGTTGGAGATTCACGACATTCACACCCCAGATACCATAACATGTTCCGCCTTGGGCCAAGGTTGGTAGAGAATGACAGCCTATCGCTTGGAATGCCAACCATGGGCCAATGTTGATAGGCCAGTGCCAGGCCAAGCATCGGAACTGCCTTTGTTGGGCCAACACTGGCCCGATCTTACCCCAATTTTGGCTGCCAATATTGGCCCAATATAGTAATATACATTGGGCCAATATTAGACCAAGTTGGAAATGCTATCTGGGAAATCGCCAATAATGAGAAACGACACGGCACCGCAACAATTAACTCTCCAAACACTACCCCATCGGCACCGCGAAATATCTCTTACACTAACCCTCCCCCGCCACCGTGACAGTGTCCGACACTACCCCCTCCCCGAACCGCGCAACAAGCCTGTCAATTGGCGGCTTTGGTGTGCCTCAGGCGCCTCCCCCCAGTATTCGTCAAGTTCTGACACCCGTAGCCCCTTCATGTAAGCTATATGAATCAACTAATTTATTTCAATGGGATGAGAATTAAAAATATATCTTTAAAGATTATATGGAAACATCTTTAGTTATAAGTTTTGTCGATGCGGTGCGTTCTGCAAGGGATGCATCGATATGACAGTTTCTAGACGATCACACTTGACCACTCGGCTACTTAGCATAATCTACGTTTCTGTTAGCGAAGTTGCGGTTAAGCAAAGTATGAAAAGTATCGATGTCGTTCTTCGCGTATATAGTCTTCTTCAGTTGAGGATATCCCTGCGAGACGTAGCTGCCCGGATGATCCATGATACGTTGCTCTGTCTGCCGTTCGTCTCCCTGCTCTCACGACGTCGTCTTCCAAACAGTCGCTAAAGACCTGCTATCATCTTCTCCTTGGTCTTCCCCTCTCCCTCTTTCCCTCCACTTTGCCTTCTAGGATTGTTTTCTCTAAGGAATTGTGCCTGATGTGATCACAATTACTAAGTTTTATTCGTTTTATTCTATTCACTAGTTGGCAGTTCTTTACCTGATGTTTTAAGGATCTCTGCATTGGTTGTTTTTTTATCCATGGCACTCTTAGAACTTTTCTGTAACATTTAATCTCAAACGCTTATATTCTTCTCATGTATTTTTAGTTCAGTGTCCACGTTTCGCTCCTGTATAGAGCTGTTGAGAAACGCAAGTTTTTAAAATTCTTATCTTTGCTGGTATGTTTTGGCCTTTCCACATTTGTTTCAGATTATTTAGTTTCTGCGTTTCTATGGTTATTCGTGTACAAGTAGACATAGTCTACAATAAAGTCTGCCAGTTTTTGTAGTGTTCTTGCATTTCAAGTTGCATTCGGATATCGTCAAATTTTTAAATATAAATTTCCTGTGAATCAACATCCCGCTTCTAAGTCACTTTCCTGAACACAACTATACACTTGTTTCACACATTATACAAGTTTAATAATTGGCACAAAAGACGAAACATTATATCCGCGGACTCTGAGGCGGATTAAATTGTATTGGGGCCCTGGGGCAAGTTTGATTTGTGAGGCCCCCACCGAAAGACATGGAGCTCTGGGCCCTGGAATAAAGGTTGTTCTAACCTGATTACCTTGGATTAATTTTATTCTCACTGGACTGAGGCGCCCCATAAGTTCGGAGTTAAGGTGTTTTTTTTCACTTCAGTGAACAGCCGGGAGCTGTGGTCCTTGGTTTTTTTCATCGGCGCTCCGAGAGCTCGAGATTTTGGGGCACGTGATCCAGTCAGAAACGGATCCATAGAGAGTAGTCTAGGGGAATATGCAATTGTACCCCCCTTGAGGATCGCCATAAAACCTCCACTGGACCAAATTCATATTGGATAGGCTGAGCCGGGGAATCAACATGACTCCGCTGTCGAGTTATCGCGCTGTCGTGTAGTCGCCACTCCGCCGTCGCGCTTCAGACATTGGAATTGGAATTTTTGCCAGAGCTTCAACACCACGCTGTTGGATCATGACATCGGAATACGATGGGGGATGCTGTTGAACATTTATTCACAATTTCGGAAGATCACCAAAAACCTCCAATTGCACCCCCTTGAGACTAACCTACGCGGGGCCACATTCCAAAATCTAGGGGGCAGATAACGGGGGCACATTCCAAAGATATATGGGGCACCCCACTCTAGCGCAGACAAAGCGAGAACAAAAGAGTAGGGGGCACGTACCCCCAGGCCTCCCCTGAATCTGCCTATGTCAGTTATGGTAATACGCAACCGGCGTACCATGTCGCGCAAGGATGGACGCTTGTCGTGAATGTGCAACATAGAATTGGCGCATGCTTATACTGGCGCGACATTCACAGGAAGTTGCACACTGCGTAGCTACGGATTGGCGTATCAACAACTGGTGATGACGTAAATTTTCCCCACTTTACAACCAGAGGCGTACGAATTCGAAGTAGTTCCGCGGCAGTACATATAATAATAATAAGATAACTAACTTCTTTTGCGCCTAAATCATTGGAAACCAAGCTCAGAGGCCCATCAAAACAAAAGGATTGCTCAATCTCAAAATCCATAAGTAGTATTCCAGTTGGCAACAGATGGGTCAAGGCGCTAGGGAACTACGGTGGATAAGTAAGGTTGTAAAGATAAGTTTTTAAATGACGACAGAATTTTGTAAAATTTTCAACTGATCTAACACTGAGAGGGAGCATATTCCAAAGATTTGGTGCAGCAATATAAAAAGCTCTAGTTCCAATATTAGTGTTGACTCTAGGAACAAAATGTAGGTCAGAACTAGATGATCGAAGCTGGATAGGTTTTCTTACAGGAATAAACAGTGACTGCAAATAAGATGGTTGCTTACTGGACAACGCATGATATGTAATGGTACAGATCTTAAATATTATACGATATCGTACAGGAATCCAATGCAGAGACTTCAAAAGTGATACAGAAAAAACGAGGAGATCTTGTAACTGCAGTTGTTTTCTTCGTCTTTGTTTCCTTCTTCTTATTATTACATCGCTTTATTGTTGTTGCAGTAAACGGCCACGATGACTTCGACATGTGGACTATACAAGTGCTACAATGCGTGCGATACGGCAATAGGTTCACGAAGCGGCTGCAAAGCTTTAGGCTTAGACACGTTTCGAACATATGGACTCATCGTTTACCATCCGCCTCCCTCTAAGTGATACGGTTTTATGAACATTGTGTTTTTTGACGAGTGGAGTTTGTACTTGGACCGCCTTGCTGTTATATCCAACGATGTAATCATAACAGGTGACCTTAATTTCCACCTCGACAACATTAACGATGCAGATGCGGTGCGCTTCAATGGCACGTTGGAAGCGCACGGATTGGTACAACACGTGGTGGGACCCACACACAAGATGGGCCATACCTTGGACATCTCTTCATATGTTCAAACAAAGGACCAAGCGTCTAATTTTAGCAAACATATGCTAAACGCACGCACGCACGCACGCACGAACACAACACGCACACAGCACACACAGACATGCCCATAGACACACAAACACGCACGCACGCACACAACACGCACACAGCACACACAGACATGCCCATACACTCATGTATGGCTTGCTTTATAAACAAATTAAAATGTGATAGTCATTGTTGTGTATTATGAAGTATAAACACAATCACTGCATAAGAAAGACAGTAAATAGCATAATACTGACACATTTCATATATTTCTTTCATTCCTGCTCACTAAGCATGGCTGTAGGATGCAGGTGTAAGGGTCGTTCTCCAAAACTGTCTGACAGTTGACCTGGCAGTTGTGATTTATTCATGTTCTCCGAAGCCAACTAAACTTGGTGGGTATAATATATTCTGAAGATTTAATTGTTAACGTATTTTAATTTTAATCCGAAAACGCATTAATTGGCAGTAATAAAATTGCTTAAATTACCTAGACCCTATCTGTTGCGGCCGTTACCTAGTTCCTTTCAACTCCCTAAGCAAATGAAAACAATTATTGTAATTTAAACATAATATATTATTCTAGGGGTAGCATGCTCCTCTTCGTGCTAGACCTAAAAAACTTAATAAATAAAATGTAGACGTTCTTCTGGAAATATGATTTTAAATGGCTCGAGGCTGTCTAATGTTATAAAACTATAAACAAGTGATAAACGGCTAAACATTTTTAATTTTTCCCATACGACGCTTTTTATATTATGTTTTGAACATCATAATTATATTACAGAAGAACTGGTGTGGCAATATCGCCTTTGTACAGACAACACCCGGTACACCCGCTTGGTACCGGGTGTAAACATAATTCGATAATACAGTAAAATGTAGTAAGATATGTTTATTGTGCTGTAGCAAGTGTAGTATATCGACATAACTCGATAATTCAGTAAAATGTAGTAAGATATGTTTATTGTGCTGTAGCAAGTTTAGTATATCGACATAACTCGATAATACAGTAAAATGTAGTAAGATATGCTTATTGTGCTGTAGCAAGTGTAGTATATCGACATAACTCGATAATACAGTAAAATGTAGTAAGATATGTTTATTGTGCTGTAGCAAGTGTAGTATATCGATCTAGTGTGTTCTATTTACTAGCAACAGACACATCACAGCGATGATGAAACAACACGTGTTGACAACTAGACTTTATTCTCCTTTGTTTCCTAAAAACCTCACATCTGTCCATTTGGTTCTACCTGTTTACAGTCTCTACAGATGATCCCGCGCCAGTTACGAATATAACGTTCTTGATAATCAATTTACCAACCCAATCCCCAATCGGTTTGGTTTACGCACTGTTCTTGTGGGCCTAGAACGACCACCATTTCTCCGTCCATTTGTCATTTTACGATTGTCCGTCTTGTTGGTAACTTGACCGGTCTGACAATTGGTGTCCATCTCGTAAAACGGACGTAATCTGTCAATAGACACATTGTCATCCTTGTGTTCGAAGCGTATTCGAAAACACTTTCCCCAACGGCGCACAACACGAAAGGGACCCGTATATTTCGGATCGAGTGAAGGCTGGGCTTTATCCACACGAACGAGCACTTTCTTTGCGGTCCAAAGGTCCTGCCGCACATGGGTGCGCATATTAGGCCTCCCATGCCACGGGTTTTCTGTGAACCGTTGTGCTGCCATGGCCGACGCTAACTCTCTGCCGAACACTGGGGCATTGTCGATGTTGGCTCGCTGAATGACTAACTGGTCCGGCAACGCAGGCTGTTGGCCAGTTACCATTATGGATGGCGAGACACCGGTTTCCAGGTTTGTCGCCGCACGCAATACGAGCATCACCCATTATAACTCGGCAAGTCAGTTTGCCCTGCCAAACAGCAATGCATCCGCTCTACTTTTCCATTGTGTTGCGGATGATAACTGTTAGTTGTGTCGCGGGTAATTCCCATCAAACGGCAAACCTCTCGCCACAAATCAGAGACGAACTGCGATCCAGGTCTGACGTAATGGTGTCAGAGACGCCTCATCTGGCGATCCATTGACGTACCAACACTTTAGCACAAGCTTTTGCGTTCGCCGCCTCTCCGTGCATTGTCTTTGGAAACGCTTCCGGCCAGGCCGTCCATCTGTCGATCACAGTGAGCAAGGTGTTCTTCCCTTCACACGCTGGTTTCAGTGGGCCTACGAGATCGACGTGGATATGACTGAATCGCCTGGTCGGTGCTTGTAACCATTCAGACGGCGTTTTCGTATGCACTTGGACTTTCGCTTTCTGACATGCCTCGCATGATTTGGTCCATTTAGTGACATCTTTCCCCATGCCTTGCCACCAATATGAACGTTTCCAGGTTTGTCGCCGCACGCATATATATTAAAGAGTGAAATTAAGTGCATAATCGATAAATTTGTACCCTTCAAAAACCAAGGAAAACGGTCCAAAAAGAAACACTTATCGAAAGAAGCCATTAGAAAAATTAAGTATAAACAAATGATGTGGAAGTCATATAGATGTACTGGAAATGATGAAGACTACAACAATTATAAAGAAGCACTTAACCAAGCTACAGCTGAAATTAGAAATTCAAAGAGAAGCTATGAACAACAATTAGCTAGTAATATAAAACATGACAGCAAGAGTTTTTATGCGTATGTTCGAAGCAAACAGAAAGTTCAAGATAAGGTCGGTCCTCTAGAAGATAGTGCTGGAAATATGATATCAGAGGGATTCATAATGGCAGAAGACCTGAATGAGTACTTTAGTTCAGTGTTTACCAGGGAAGATATTAGTTCACTGCCAATACCAAAGGCTAAGTTCAAGGGGGCAGATTCAGACTATTTAGGACAATTAATTGTAACCCCGGAAATGGTAGCTAAGAAAATAAGGGCTATGAAGGAAAATAAATCACCTGGAGTGGATGGTATTCCACCCAAACTACTATTGGAAATTGTAGAACAAATTAGCATACCACTTGCAACAGTTTTCAACTTGTCATTAGAAGAGGGAGTGGTTCCTTTAGAATGGAAAGAAGCAAACATTATACCGTTATTCAAAAAAGGTTCGAGAAACAAGTCAGAGAACTATAGACCAGTGAGTTTAACATCAGTGATTTGTAAATTATTAGAAAGACTAATTAAAGATCACATGGTGGATTTTCTTGCTAAACAAAACTTGATAAACCCATCTCAACATGGTTTTTTTAAAGCGAGGTCATGCTTAACAAATATGTTATGTTTTTTGGAAGACATCACTAAGTGGGTAGATGAGGGAACACCAGTAGATATCGTCTACTTAGATTTTCAAAAAGCTTTTGACAAAGTACCACATCAAAGATTACTGCTTAAACTAAAGGCCCATGGCATAGGAAATGGTATAATAAACTGGATAGAACAATGGCTGATTGACAGAAGACAACGTGTAGTAGTTGATGGGGAGGCTTCAAACTGGAAATCGGTATTGAGTGGGGTACCACAGGGATCAGTATTAGGTCCTATATTATTCTTAATATACATCAACGATTTGGATGATGAAATAACAAGCAAGGTGTTGAAATTTGCGGATGATACAAAAGTGTTTAGAAGGATTAAAAGTGATGGAGATAGACAGCATTTACAAGATGATCTTGACAGGTTGATGAAATGGTCTGAAAAATGGCAAATGATGTTCAATTTTGGGAAATGTAAATGCCTCCACATAGGACATGGGAACGAAGAGGTAGAATATACAATGGGGGGTACTGTACTAAGTACTACTGTAAAAGAAAAGGACTTAGGGTTAACCGTTAGTGCTGATATGAAGATTTCAGAGCAGTGCGGAATTGCAGCTTCAAAGGGAAATCAAATCCTTGGATTAATTAGGCGAAACATAACGTATAAGGAAAAAGAGCTAATAATACCGCTGTACAAAACAATAGTTAGGCCTCATTTAGAATATTGTATTCAAGCGTGGAGGCCATATCGCAGGAAGGACATAGATATGCTAGAAAGAGTGCAGAGGAGAGCAACTAAAATGATACAAAATCTGAGGGATCTTAGTTATGAAATACGCCTAAAAAAATGCGGTTTAACAACACTAGAGACCAGGAGATTGAGAGGAGATCAGATAGAAGTGTTTAAAATATTGAAGGGTTATGAAAATATTGATAGAAATATGTTTTTCTCAGTTAAGAAAGATAGAAGGACTAGAGGACACGATCTTGCATTAGCAAAGGAGCAGAGTAGATTGGATATAAGAAAGTTTTCATTTTCACAAAGGACTGTAAATGAATGGAACAGATTACCTGCTGATTGTGTGGGTGCTAGTAGCGTGAATATGTTTAAAAATAAAATCGACACATACCTCAGACGGGCGGGATACACATAGATAAAAAGGTCGGACTCTCGAAAAGCCAAGGGCTTCCTTGTCCACCTGCTACCTAGAGTTAATTCTCTGGGTGGCAATCTTGTTAAATCTTGTTAAATCTTGTTTGACGAGCGCCAAGCCGGCCTTTATCCCTGGATGTGCAAAGCCGTTGGAACTAGGACCCGCATCTGTCTGCCCAAACCTTGTGTTTTCCGCACATTCAATCAAGCCTGGCATGAACCTTGACGACGAGGTGCTGTGATGATTGATCCAATGCTATAATGCCATGTCGTTCTCCTGGGCAGCGCGAACCTCTCTCGGCCTCAGCACGGTGACAGCGGTTGACGGGTCCGGTGTGAAAATGGACTTACATGCCAAGACTGACGCGGCGTAATCATCAGCTTCGATGGCTGTACTCGAGGTACAAGTAACCACTTACTCCATGAACAGAACAAGGTGCTCGAAGTGCTTACTCCATGAACAGAACAAGGCGCTCGTAGTGCTTACTCCATGAACAGAACAAGGCGCTCATAGTGCTTACTCCATGAATAGAACAAGGCGCTCGTAGTGCTTACTCCATGAACAGAACAAGGCGCTCGTAGTGCTTACTCCATGAACAGAACAAGGGGCTCGTAGTGCTTACTTCATGAATAGAACAAGGCGCTCGTAGTGCTTACTCCATGAACTGAACAAGGCTTCTGGCAACAACTAAAGAAGTGCCCGTAAGAGGTTTCCATTTATTATATACATTTTTACTTCCAATATTAAATGAACACATCGTGTCCTGTCTCTTCCGAAAGAACTCCGATCGACAGCTCGATGCTACCGCCCCTCCCCTCGTAAATCACTATATATATATATATATATATATATATATATATATATATATATATATTAAAATCTCTAACGATGGACAATTCGTGTTACTGTTTATTATTTGTTTTAGCATATATTTTTCTGCCTGTGAATTATGAATCAATACAAATATGCAACGAATGTAAAATTTACGTTTTGTGTTTTGAGTTTGTTTTAGTATGTATGAATTGTTTTAGTGAATTTGTAAACCGGTTTTGAACAGTTTAGGCTGAAAAGGGCGCTATATAAATACACACTTTAGTATTATTATTATTATTATGCATAATAAATGGGGTCTTTGTCAAAAAACGAACCAACTTTTACTGAGGCTGTACAGGCCAGCGTTATGAAGCGGTACAATGGGTGGGAGTCTCAAAGATCCCACATTTAGCGTTACTTTGTGGACGGCTCCTATCTTTGTGTGGAGTTCTGTTCCATCGAAATTTCTCAAATCTGTGAATGTCATAACAGAACAACAGCACCGTTAATTGTTACTATGACGTTATCCACTTAGTGGGTAAGTTGATAGTCGTTTCGGTGCTCCCCACAGACCCGGCGCCCGGGTGCGAATGCACTCCCTGCCCCCGGATCACTACACCACTAGCTGTATTGTTGGCTTGATTACTTTTATTCCAAAAAAAATACCAACCAATATAAAATGTATTGCTATTTACGTACCCACGCAGTTTGAAGAATATTTGTTCGATATTTTTGTCTCAATCCTAATTTTAGTTTGGAATCAGGCGTAATGTCAACGGAAGAAAGAGTTGGTGGTTTGTCGGTCTGTTTACAGTCTACAGCTAATCCTGCGTGCACTCGACTGGCACGTCTGGTCACACTTCGTTGAACATCGCGGAGCAACTGTATTAGAAGTACCCAAACATCTGTGTGCATCCCTATTGACAACGCTAGACGGGAAAGGAGCATTACACAGTTATGAACATCATAAAGATTTGTATCCGTATTGACAACGCTAGACGGGGGGGGGGGGGGGAGCATTACACAGTTATGAACATTGTCAAGATTTGTATCCTTATTGACAACGCTAGACGGGGGGGAGCATTACATAGTTATGAACATTGTCAAGATTTGCATCCTTATTGACAACGCTACACGGGAAGGGAGCATTACACAGTTATGAACATCATCAAGATTTGTATCCCTGTTGACAACGCTAGACGGGAAGGGAGCATTACACAGTTATGAACATCATCAAGATTTGTATCCCTGTTGACAACGCTAAACGGGGAGGGAGCATTACACAGTTATGAACATTATCAAGATTTTTATCCCTATTGACAACGCTACACGAGAAGGGAGCATTACACAGTTATGAACATCATCAAGATTTGTATCCCTGTTGACAACGCTAGACGGGGAGAGAGCATTACACAGTTATGAACATTATCAAGATTTGTATACCTGTAGACAACGCTAGACGGGGAAGGAGCATTACACAGTTATGAACATTATCAAGATTTGTATCCCTGTAGACAACGCTAGACGGGGAGGGAGCATTACACAGTTATGAACATTATCAAGATCTGTATCCCTGTTGACAACGCTAGACGGGGAGGGAGCATTACACAGTTATGAACATTATCAAGATTTGTATCCCTGTAGACAACGCTAGACGGGGAGGGAGCGTTACATAGTTATGAACATCATCAATATTTGTATCCCTATTGACAACGCTAGACGGGGAGGGAGCATTACACAGTTGTGAACATCATCAATATTTGTATCCCTATTGACAACGCTACACGGGAAGGGAGCATTACACAGTTATGAACATCATCAAGATGTGTATCCCTGTTGACAACGCTAGACGGGGAGAGAGCATTACACAGTTATGAACATTATCAAGATTTGTATCCCTGTAGACAACGCTAGACGGGGAAGGAGCATTACACAGTTATGAACATTATCAAGATTTGTATCCCTGTAGACAACGCTAGACAGGGAGGGAGCATTACACAGTTATGAACATTATCAAGATCTGTATCCCTGTTGACAACGCTAGACGGGGAGGGAGCTTTACACAGTTATGAACATCATCAAGATTTGTATCCCTGTTGACAACGCTAGACGGGGGTGGAGCATTACACAGTTATGAACATCATAAAGATATGTATCCCTATTGACAACGCTAGACGGGGAGGGAGCGTTACATAGTTATGAACATCATCAATATTTGTATCCCTATTGACAACGCTAGACGGGGAGGGAGCATTACACAGTTGTGAACATCATCAATATTTGTATCCCTATTGACAACGCTAGACGGGGAGGGAGCATTACACAGTTGTGAACATCATCAATATTTGTATCCCTATTGACAACGCTAGACGGGGAGGAAGCATTACACAGTTATGAACATCATCAAGATTTGTATCCCTATTGACAACGCTAGACGGGGATGGAGCATTACACAGATATGAACATTATCAAGATTTGTATCCCTATTGACAACGCTAGACGGGGAGGGAGCATTACACAGATATGAACATCATCAAGATTTGTATCCCTATTGACAACGCTAGACGGGGAAGGAGCATTACACAGTTATGAACATCATCAAGATTTGTATCCCTATTGACAACGCTAGACGGGGAGGGAGCATTACACAGTTATGAACATCATCAAGATTTGTACCCTATTGACAACGCTAGACGGGGCGGGAGCATTACACAGTTGTGAAAATCATCAAGATTTGTATCCCTATTGACAACGCTAGACGGGGAGGAAGCATTACACAGTTATGAACATCATCAAGATTTGTATCCCTATTGACAACGCTAGACGGGGATGGAGCATTACACAGATATGAACATTATCAAGATTTGTATCCCTATTGACAACGCTAGACGGGGAGGGAGCATTACACAGATATGAACATCATCAAGATTTGTATCCCTATTGACAACGCTAGACGGGGAAGGAGCATTACACAGTTATGAACATCATCAAGATTTGTATCCCTATTGACAACGCTAGACGGGGAGGGAGCATTACACAGTTGTGAAAATCATCAAGATTTGTATCCCTATTGACAACGCTAGACGGGGCGGGAGCATTACACAGTTGTGAAAATCATCAAGATTTGTATCCCTATTGACAACGCTAGACGGGGAGGAAGCATTACACAGTTATGAACATCATCAAGATTTGTATCCCTATTGACAACGCTAGACGGGGATGGAGCATTACACAGATATGAACATTATCAAGATTTGTATCCCTATTGACAACGCTAGACGGGGAGGGAGCATTACACAGTTGTGAACATCATCAGCACTTGCTACAAAACTTTGCTGTGGTGATTCTTCATGTGTTAGAATGATGACTCTTCGTTGTCAAGTGAGACGAAGTACAAATGACTCACCACATTTCCTCACGCTGTTGGGAACATCACGTGGAACGAAGTAAAAATTATTCACCACAATTCCTCACGTTGTCAGGATGACGTTGCATTTATCTGCATCGTGAGGATGAACAACGTCGCCGTCTAGCGGATTCACTCTGATGAATATAAGTGAAAGCCGACGAACCGCCCGATGGAAACAATATTAGGTGAAATTGAAAGTAGGAAAACGTGACACTTTTAGAACCGTCCAGTCTAAGAAAACACTTCTTTAACGTTAGTCTAACGAAGTTTACTGTAAAAGTAAGAAAATTTTCACAGCCTGTCATTTGACGCTTCGCCACGTCCTGGCTGCTCGGATTCTCATCTGCCTCGACGCCCTAGCTGTCCATTGCGTCCTCCTCCACAACCTCTGTCACCTCCATGTCTCTCCTCACCACGACGCCCTGTCCATTGCGTCCTCCTCCACAACCTCTGTCACCTCCATGTCTCTCCTCACCACGACACTTTGTCGCTTGCGTCCTGTTCCACATCTAAGCACATCGAACATCTGTGGGATCAGCTTCAGAGTCGCGTTTTTGTCGAAAGAGACGAACTGAGAGAAAGGATCTGACGCAGGCACTGCTGGACGAGTGGACGGAATCCCCGGCTGACCACACGGCGCCTGGTGCAAAGTCAGTGCCGCAGATGCCTTGTCTGGATCACACCCATCGGAGGCCACATACCCTAACCCTAACCCTAACCCATCGGAGGCTACATACGACACTCTTAAGCCACATACGACACTCTTAAGCCACATACGACACTCTTAAGCCACAAACGACTCTTCAGCCGCAAACAATTCTTCAGCCACAAACGACTCTTCAGCCACACACGACTCTTCAACCAAGCACGACTCTTCAGCCACGCACTACCCTTCAGGCACACACGAATCTTCACCAACACATGACTCTTCAGTCACGCACGACTCTTCGGCAGTTTGTATTTTTAAGAACGGTACCAAAACTGGCTTGTCCTCTACATCGTCCATTTGAAATGCTACGAGGGTCCGTCCTTGGTCTTGTTCTATCTAGTGTATACACTAGATACCTTAGTCGAGGTCATTACTACTAAGGCAGGTGACACGGAACGGGCCAATAAACTCCGGAATTTAGTGAATCGCACAGCACCTAAATTACGACACCAGTTCTATCAATCTAAAATAGCATCAGTTGAGGAAACATCGTCACGCGACTGGTGGAAGCACATGAAGTCACTCATGGGAAAAGCATCTGGCAGTCGCAACGAAATGCTGGGGCTGGCAAATAAAATTACTGGTGGAGATGTAGTCAGCTTAGTCAACTCCATGAATGCGTTCTTCGTGTCAGTGAGTGAAGATTTACCTAAATTGCAGACTTTCCACCCGATCTTTGACATTAAGGAACCACTGCCAGCTGAATTCACCATCAGCGTGACTGACACTGAGTTGGCACTTGGTAAGGTCAAAGTGAACAAAGCCACGGGTCCGGACAATATACCACCATGGGCTTTGAAAAACTGTTCGCACCTTCTTGCGGCACCGGTCACTGCAATATTCAACAGCTCGCTCAGGGACGGTGTATTGCCAAAATTGTGGAAATCAGCAACCGTTATTCCGTTGTCGAAGAAACACCCTCCAGTGACAGTTGAAAATGACATTAGACCTATATCGCTTGCACCAATTCTGGTGAATGGTTTTTGAATCTCTAGTGCTAAAGTGGGTCGATGTTTATGTTAAACCACAAATAGACGACAAGCAGTTTGTAGGTATGTTAGGGTCTGGTACCACGGACGCCCTTGTTGGAATGCTTCACAAATGGTACGAAACCACCGATGTAAAGGGCAATTTTGTAAGAGTGCTATTTCTCGACTACAGCAAAGCATTTGATCTAATTAACCATGATATACTAATACAGAAACTGATTGCAATGGAAGTACCACCACACTTGGTCCGATGGATGGCAGCGTTTCTACTAGACCGCGAACAGAGAGTGAAAATCGGCGACGCGGTGTCAAAGCCAGGCTACCCTAATGGGGGCGTTCCCCAGGGAACTTTGTCAGGACCAAAATACTTTGTGGTTCATATCAATGATTTGCAAACATCTTGTCCTATGTTTAAATATGTTGACGATTGCACCAAATTTGAAATATGCAATCAAAGTATGATATCTGTTATACAGGATTCTGCCAACATTATTCAGCGATGGTCTAGTAATAATGACATGCGCATCAATACGAGTAAGACAAAAGAAATGGTTATATGTTTCGGTAAAGATAGAACATTTGTAGAATCTCTGCCGTATATTGATATAAATGGGACAGATATTGAGAGAGTTACTCAAGCAAAAGTTATCGGCGTAACTATATCATCGGATTTAGGTTGGAATGCACACGTAGATTAAATAGTATCAAAGGCAAGAAAGAGAGTGTATATGATCTATCAGTTGAAAAGTGCTGGTATCAACCAAAATGACTTGGTTAGAATATATGTATCTGTGATTAGACCAGTAGTTGAATATGCCTGCCCGGTATGGCACACGAACTTGCCTAAATATTTATCGGACAACATCGAGATAATTAAAAAAGGTGTCTCAAAACTATATTTCCTGGTTGTGTGTACGAATATATTCTGGAGATGGTAAACTTACCAACGCTGCATGATAGACGCAATGAATTGTGTAAAACGTATTTCGCTAGAATGAAGCATAGTGACCACAAACTGAATACGCTACTACCAAATATTCGAAATGTGCCGTATATATTAAGGTCATTCAATGAGTTACCCGTCCCAATGGCGAACACAAATCGCTACAAAAACTCATTAATTCCATGGTGTTTAGTACACTGCCATAACACTTAATGATTTTAGTGTATGTCTCAACAGTCAATTTTAACATTTAAACTATGGTGAATGTATATACAATCCAACCGAAAAGTTGCAAATAATAATAAATTTATTCTTATTCTTTATTATTCTAACCACAACATCAGTCATCACACATATGCTGACGACATACATATCAGATATATATATACACACATATATATATATATATATATATATATATATATATGTATATATATATATATATATATATATATATATATATATATATATATGTATATATACAAATATATATATATACATATATATATTATATATATATAGATATATATAAACACACATTTGGTGCAATCGTCAATATATTTGTATATGTATATACATATATATATATATATATATTTGTATATATATATAATTATATATATATATATATATATATATATATGAATGCTCGTGTATGGGGAATGGAGAAGGCGATAAACTGTTAACGTTGCTGATGCGATGCGGAGATTCCGGAAGATGAACCACATATTCAGGTTTACTACAACGTCAGCATGTAGCAGTCGTGCCATGCACAAGTACTGTCAGCAGTTTAGCTTCTTCAATCGCACCAACCTACGTGGTGGTCACCGACAAGCACAGCCTTTGTTTGCCAACCATCTTCGGTTTTCTGAAAATACCTACCTGTAATAACGTCATCGCACATTTCAAAGCATGGACAAGACTAATGATGGCAAATGCGTATCAGCAATGTGATCAGCACATGATGTTGAAATGACATGATATGACATATATGACATGATATGACATGACATGACATGACATGATATGACATGACATGACATGACATGACATGATATGACATGACATGACATGACATGATATGACATGACATGATATGACATGACATGACATGACATGACATGACATGACATGATATGACATGATATGACATGACAGAACAAAGCATTCAACAATGCTGAAAGGTTTGTCGATGTCAACCATGGGAAGAACAATACCCTCAAACATATCCTACAGTTACCTGAAGCAGAAACACAATCAAGTGAATATGTGACAAGGTCTGACACAGAGCACCACATGTGTGGGACATGCAGTACATGCAATTGCTTCATCAGAGCAAGAGAAACTGCATCTGTGCAGCGGGTTGCTGTGAACGAGTATTGTTTTTTTTCTCTAGAGGTAACATCTCAATTAAATTGGCTCTCCTGCCTTGAAGAAGTACTCGTTTCACTCACAACACAACATTCCAGTAACAGGGAAGTAGTGGTTCATTGTGGAATTGGGGACTATGTAACAGTACTATAGGAGGACGAACGACACGCAAAACATAACGAGGATCGAGGTAAATAGCATGGAGCATGCCAATGTAAATGATGTCAAATGTGTCCGATATTCACTTTGCAAAGAACAGTCTGACACACCTGACTGACTTTTATGTTAACATAGCAACACTGATCAAGGAAGAGATACCAATATGTGCGTGACACTGGCTGCTGTTTAGGATAAAATATATAAAATAGCCACAACGTGGAAATGGCTTAACCAATGATGACCGTCACGTGATATGTTCATTTTTTGCCTCAACGATACTGCAGTTTTGGTCATCTATTCTGTCTTCTCTGCTCAGTGCAGACACGATTGGCCAGATACATATTGTAACAACTGTGTGGACATCCCACTATCACAACATGTTGCGTCATCTTGTGTCCGCGTATGATGTCCATCACGAAATATATGAGGCTCAGATTAGCGTTTTTCGATGACAAAATTATCAAACTCTGTGTTGTGTCATCACAGTCTTCGGCGACTTCTGATACCGTTTCCGACATTGCGAAGTTGTCTAAGCCAATCTTGCGGCTCCATTACTCCAGTTTGCGCAAAACCGCTTTGATTTGTTCCAATAAAATCAACGATAAAGGTTTCTTTCCCCTGACGTTTTAAGTTCAGATTGTTGAGCTGTCCGAAGATGTCGACTAGGTACGCTAATAGTAGTTCCCAATCATTTTCTGTCCAGGCTGAAAGAAAATCCACTTTGTTCTGGATGCTGAAGAAGAACTTGATGTATTCTCTGAGGGCAAACACACGCAAGACAACATTGCCTTTGGAGAGCCAGCGGATTTGTGTGTAGAACAGAAAAGTTACATGGACAGAGTCCATGTCCTGACAAAGTTTCGTGAACAGGATGAGTTGAGGGCACTTGCTTTCACAAAATTCACAGCTTTTTGTGACTGTCAAGTGTTGTCTGGGGTAGTGTGTTTGACGCAAGGGCCTGTCTGTATATCATGCCCCGAAGTGAGAAGGCACGTGGAGCTTTTCGTTTGACGAGGGTTACACATCTTGATCGAGATCCCTGACTGCAGGGGCCCCGTCGGTATACACACCGCAGATAATTCAGTTATTTTGTTGATCACGTCATCCCCTTTGGGTGTTAACTTGAGGTAATCACAAAACAAGATTTGTTCCTTCAGGTCTCCATTGTGAACGAACCTGGCGAACACCATTAGTTGGGAGCAAGACTAAATATATGTCGATTCATCAAGTTGGATGGTGAACACCATTAGTTGGGAGCAGGACTAAATATCTGTCGATTCATCAAGTTGAATGGTGAACACCATCAGTTCGGAGCAGGACTAAATATCTGTCGATTCATCAAGTTGGATGGTGAACATCATTAGTTGGGAGCAGGACTAAATATATGTCGATTCATCAAGTTGGATGGTGAACATCATTAGTTGGGAGCAGGACTAAATATCTGTTGATTCATCAAGTTGGATGGTGAACATCATTAGTTGGGAGCAGGACTAAATATCTGTCGATTCATCAAGTTGGATGGTGAACATCATTAGTTGGGAGCAGGACTAAATATCTGTCGATTCATCAAGTTGGATGGTGAACATCATTAGTTGGGAGCAGGACTAAATATCTGTCGATTCATCAAGTTGGATGGTGAACATCATTAGTTGGGAGCAGGACTAAATATCTGTCGATTCATCAAGTTGGATGGTGAACATCATTAGTTGGGAGCAGGACTAAATATCTGTCGATTCATCAAGTTGGATGGTGAACATCATTAGTTGGGAGCAGGACTAAATATATGTCGATTCATCAAGTTGGATGGTGAACATCATTAGTTGGGAGCAGGACTAAATATATGTCGATTCATCAAGTTGGATGGTGAACATCATTAGTTGGGAGCAGGACTAAATATCTGTCGATTCATCAAGTTGGATGGTGAACATCATTAGTTGGGAGCAGGACTAAATATCTGTCGATTCATCAAGTTGGATGGTGAACATCATTAGTTGGGAGCAGGACTAAATATCTGTCGATTCATCAAGTTGGATGGTGAACATCATTAGTTGGGAGCAGGACTAAATATCTGTCGATTCATCAAGTTGGATGGTGAACATCATTAGTTGGAAGCAGGACTAAATATCTGTCGATTCATCAAGTTGGATGGTGAACACCATTAGTTGGGAGCAGGACTGAACATCAGTTGATTCATCAAGTTGGATGCTGAACAAACCAGCACTCTTGATTTCCTGGACGACTTATTCTTTGAAAGAAAGCTCACATATTCTGCGACAGACAGTATAATTGGAAAGAGAAATGACATAAAGTTCGAGTTGTCACTCAGTCTGAAAGTCGGTACAATTCTGTTAGTGTTGGGAGGTGAAGCCGCCACGCTGCTTCTCTACCGCACTCACATGTTCTGTTAGTGATTTTTGACCCGGACAAGTAAAATGACTCTACATGGTTATTCGGTGGACAAGTGAAAATGTACAGTAAATGGTGACGCGTACAACATTGTAAACTTTTTATTTTAGGAAATTCAAACGTAAATGAAGTTCGCTAGCAATCGCGCGCGTTGCAATTTTGTTAGTGTGTCGGCGTCTTGTCGTTCCGTTGTACGTCAGTGTTCGACCGAGTTTAGTGCCTGTGTTTAAGGGTCATCCGCTGAGCACACCGACCTAGCTCTGTCATACGCGTAGGACAGACCCCGCATCAGCCATCGTTGATCGAGGATGTATTTCACAAAATCGTAAATCGTTTAGTTTTGTTGACGTACAACTTGCTTCCACTCACGAATCATATTTGATGAACTTTGGAAATAGTAGACTTTGTATCGTTACCTTTTATTTGAATAATTATATAGTTTAACCATTATTACGCGTAACCCACGCGGACTCGCCAAGTGATCGAACGTTAGCCGATCCAGATCGGTGACAATTTTCAAAACTTGTAACTGGCTCTCCGGTAAATCTATGGTGGTGGTTGATAAACGGTATATTAATGAAATTTCAGAAGAGTTGTTGTATCTATGTAACATTTATTTTAACCAGAAATTGCGAATTTTCGAAGCCGAATTATACAAGACGGGGACGGGGTGCCAACCGCCGTTGATATGTCGGCTTCCGTCAACTACGGCGGTCTGCGCACGGCAGCAACGTTACGACGTAACTAAATCTATAAATTATATTCCGCCTGGTAAATATAATTCGGGCACCGTTAAAACTGTTTTATCATCATCGAAATGGTAATATAACATTTTGGAAAAATATGCGTTTGTTTGATGATGATCAATTGAATATTATCTTCGTTTCTAAAATACAGAACTTTGTTAATATTGAAGTTCATAGAGGTTGACCAAAATAATGTGAGATTATAATTTATTATGATTTTTGTGGCTATGCATTGGTCGTGTTCCTAATGTTTTAGTGGCATATTCAATGACAAACTGATGCCAAACTTTTACAGCAGTGTTGTATGTTATAGACATTTGGTATATATTAAACATAAACAGTTTTTGCAACATTCTAACAAATAGCAAGGAAAACACCTTACTAAGTGCCAAAAAATCTCATTCCTGTCATCGTAATAATTATTTGTTATTAATAAAATATTGTCATGTAAACATGTTGTATAAAGCATTTCTGTCATCCAGATCAATTATCTCGGAAACTAGATATAAATCATATAAAAATAAATTAACAGGTATTCTCAGATCCACTAAGAAACAATATTATAGCAGTTTACTCGCACAGAAAAAAAATGACATTGCTGGCACCTAGAAAGTACTTAAAACAGTAATGGGAACACCTCGCTTAGGAAATCACTACCCAGATCAGTTTGTTAATGATGGCATAACCATTAGTAATAAGGAAGATGTAGCGAACATGTTTAACAATTATTTTACTAATATCGGTCCGGAGCTGTCAAAGGATATAACAGCACCAACAAATGTTTCTATTTATGACTACCTAGAAAACAGAAACAGTTACAATTTATTTCTAACTCCAGTTAATGAAGATGAAGTTATCCGAGCTGTGAACAATTGGGAAAGTAAAACATCCACAGATTGCGAAGACATAAGTATGCATTTGGTCAAAGAAGTTATTAACTCCATTGCAAAACCTATCACTTATATTTGTAATCTATCTTTCACTTCTGGAGTATTCCCGGAGAAAATGAAAATAGCAACGGTTATCCCACTCTTTAAGTCTGGGGATAAGTATATGTGCACTAATTATAGGCCTATTTCACTATTACCACAATTCTCAAACATATTAGAAAAATTGTTCAGTTCTCGTTTAGATAGCTTTATTACCAAACACAAACTAATAAACCCAAGCCAATATGGATTTCAACAAAATATGTCAACATGTCACGCACTAATAGATCTTGTTGATGCAATAACCCAATCATTGGATGCAAAAAAATATGCTATTGGTGTTTTTATCGATTTAAAAAAGGCATTTGACACTGTCAATCACAAACTGTTATGTAAAAAAATTGAATTTCTTGGTATCCGTGGTGGGGCATTTAAATGGTTAAATAGTTATCTAGAAAACAGAAAACAATTTGTGTCCATTGACAAATGTAATTCTACTGTGCGCAATATATCATGTGGTGTCCCACAGGGTTCGATCCTGGGCCCCAAACTATGCATTCTATACGTTAATGATATGTGTAACATATCTAATCTAGTAAAATACATTCTCTTTGCAGACGATACTAATATCTTTTATGCAAATAGTAACATCAATAAACTAAACGAAACTGTATGTAACGTTCTGGACCAAATGTACACATGGTTTGCAGTAAATAAATTAACTCTGAACATATCTAAAACCAATTATATGTTATTTGGAAATCGTATGTTAAACAAAGAAATTAATATCAAAATACAAAATGTTAATATCGAAAGAGTAAGGGTCACCAAGTTTTTGGGTGTGTTTATTGATGATCTACTAAATTGGAAAGCTCATATAAAATACGTACAATCAAAGCTTTCAGAAAGTACAGCTATAATGCATAGATGCAGTCATCTACTTGATAGAAATAGTAGATTATTCTATACAGTTCTCTCTTTTTGCCATATTTAAATTATTGTTCAGAGATATGGGGAAACACGTACCCAACGAATACTAACTGTATTTTCTTATTACAAAAAAGAGTAATCCGCATTATATTTGGTGCAAGATGGTTGGATCATACAAACTCACTTTTCCAACAATTACATGTTCTAAAATTTTCAGATATCATAGAACTGAAAACATCATTATTTATGTACAAAGCTTACTACAGCTGTTTGCCATCAAATATTCAGTGTTTGTTTACTAGACGGGAAATAGCATACTCAACGCGAGCTAATCGTGACCTAGAACGACAGAGAGTCTGTTCTACCATGCGATCAATGTCTCTTTGTGTAAAGGGAGTGCAATTATGGAATTCTCTATGTGAACATTTAAAAACTACTAATACTATTACTGAACATTCTTCAGGATAGTTCATTTTCAAATTAGAAACTTTCATTTTTCATATCCAAGAATCATGTTAAATTACCTGGTAGAGGCTTTCGTTGACGTGTCACGCCGACTTCATCAGTACCTATGACGCTGAATGACGTCATCGTACACGTGAGGCAGTTCGTAACTGCCCTCGTCTCTGTTGATGGGTGTTTTGGTTTTTCTGATCCAGATGGCTTCTTTGATATGCCGAATCCTTCTGTTGGGTTCTTTGTCTACAATTTTCACTCCCTCCCAGTCTATGATATGGTTTTCAGTTGTCGTAAGGTCTGTAAGGGCGGATTTATTGATGGTAGACATCAATCTTTTTTTCCCGCTCCTTGTGTATTTCTCATTTTTCGTGTTGTCTACGTCCTTTCTGTGTTCCTCCAGTCTTGTTTTGAGTAGTCTTCCTGTCTCCCCAATGTACTCAGCACCACAATTCTTGCACGGTATTTGGTACACCAGTTCGCCCTGTTCTGAAAAATGGACGGGGAAAAAAATATATATGGACGGGATCATACAGAATGTCTTGGAAGGGATCCTACAGAATGTGTTGAACAGGATCATGCAGAAGATGTTGGACGGGATCATACAGAATGTGTTGGACGGGATCATACAGTAGTTGTTGGACGGGATCATACAGAATGTCTTGGAAGAGATCCTACAGAATGTATTGGACGGGATCATACAGAATGTCTTGGAAGGGATCCTACAGAATGTCTTGGACGGGACCATACAGAATGTCTTGGACGGGATCATACAGAATGTCTTGGACGGGATCCTACAGAATGTCTTGGACGGGACCATACAGAATGTCTTGGACGGGATCATACATTAGGTGTTGGACAAGATCATACAGAAGGTGTTGGACGAGATCATACAGAATGTGTTGGCCATGATCATACAGAAAGTGTTGAACAGGATCATACAGAAGATGTTGGACGGGATCATACAGAATGTGTTGGACGGGATCACACAGTAGTTGTTGGACGGGATCATACAGAATGTCTTGGAAGAGATCCTACAGAATGTATTGGACGGGATCATACAGAATGTCTTGGAAGGGATCCTACAGAATGTCTTGGACGGGATCCTACAGAATGTCTTGGACGGGACCATACAGAATGTGTTGGCCGGGATTATACAGAAGGTGTTGGACGGGATCATACAGAATGTGTTGGACAGGATCATACAGAAGGTGTTGGACGGGATCACACAGAAGATGTTGGACGGGATCATACAGAATGTGTTGCACGGGATCATACAGAAGGTGTTGGACGGGGTCATACAGAAGGTGTTGGACGGGTCATACAGAATGTGTTGGAAGGGATCATACAGAAGATGTTGGACGGGACCATACAGAATGTGTTGGAAGGGATCATACATAAGGTGTTGGACGGGATCATACAGAATGTGTTGGACAGGATCATACAGAATGTGTTGGATAGGATCATACAGAATGTGTTGGACGGGATCATACATAAGGTGTTGGACGGGATCATACAGAATGTGTTGGACAGGATCATACAAAATGTGTTGGACGGGATCATACAGAAGGTGTTTGACGGGATCATACAGAATGTGTTGGACAGGATCATACAGAAGGTGTTGGACGGGATCATACAGAATGTGTTGGACAGGATCATACAGAAGGTGTTGGATGGGATAATACAGAATGTGTTGGAAGGGATCATACAGAATGTGTTGGACGGGATCATACAGAAGGTGTTGGACAGTATCATATTTATAGAATTTGTTGGACGGGATCACACAGAAGATGTTGGACGGGATCAGAACAGGTGTTGGACTAACTCACGGAAAGCGTCGCACGAGCACATCGAAGGCACATTGGTAGATAAAGGGGTCAGCACACTGTCAGTTTTCCCATTGGCGACCATGTTAATGTTTTGTGTGATTATAAGAAAACGTGACCTATAAAGTTTCTTAAACTTCTCACCTGCTGTTATTATCATCTCATTGACATGCTGGTCGAGTTTAGTCAAAATCTCATATCTCTAGCTCTTGCAAAATGCCTGTATGTATGACACCCGTCAATATTTACAACTGGATGCAGGCAGTAATCCGGCTAAAGTGTCAACTAGCCAAATTGCTGCCAGATACCCTTCCGCTTAGTAAAATCAGCTAAAAAGACACCATTTTACTGTCAACAGATTCAACAATCACATCTAGAAATCTGACTACTCAAGTGCACTTATGTCAGAGCAAGTGAATATTATAAAAAGTCATTTCTCAAAAATATACTGCACTTTTTTTCATCTGTAATCAAGCAGGAAGTCCAACAGTGTGCTGACCCCAAATAGATATGGCAATTTTGGAGAAAATGTTGAAAACAACACACTTTATAGGCACCAATGTTACAAGCACTCTGCAATTTTATTTTTTGTAATCCCTCCAGGTGTTTGTGTTTTATGCACATTTCAAAGGTGCCACCAAATTTGGCAAGGCACCATAAAAATCAGCACTTCGCCGTTGGACAATTTGTAATCCAGCACAATGTTCTCAGGTGGCACTATGAACTCCTGATAAAGTTTTCCAGAAAGTCAAATATGTGTTTTATAAGAAAATTCAATACAGCCAGTTGTTACGTTACATTCAAATTTGTATTAATTTTTTGACCTTGTGCCCTATTTACAAAGGTAAACATCAACAAAAAGTCACCTTAGAGTGTGAATTCCTCAAAGGCCAGACGTCTCAAGCATTTCAATTACATAATATTACACAGCCTAATTAGCAGACATTCAGAAAACAATGCCACTTGCTTGATTGGCCAGAAGGTCCAGTCAGTAGACAGATCTGATAACAGGCTCCAGCTATGGCTGACTCCAGCTAATCACTGTCCTCAGACTTCATTAGGGTCAATTACAACATCTTCATGTGTGTTTAGTCAGCTGATGTAAACAAAAAACGATTGACGAATCACCCTGCTGCAATGTTATTGGTTCATTTTCATACGTATTTTCAAATTGAGGCTTAACTACTGGCATACGCACCCCACCCCCCTTATAAGACATGTGTTCCGTCGCTGTGATTTGGACTTGCAGACTGGTGAGAAGTCTGTAATATCCAAAAACGGTTTGTTCCATTCAACTGCAGTTTTGCCATACACGTATTTTCAGTAATTGTTTCAAGATATTTGAAGTAAAATGCGTCCTCCGTGATTGTGCAATGACTATAGCGTGTTTCCCTTGCTAGGGACTTTAATTGGTATGGCAATTTTGGAGAAAATGTTGAAAACAACACACTTTATAGGCACCAATGTTACAAGCACTCTGCAATTTTATTTTTTGTAATCCCTCCAGGTGTTTGTGTTTTATGCACATTTCAAAGGTGCCACCAAACTTGGCAAGGCACCATAAAAATCAGCACTTCGCCGTTGGACAATTTGTAATCCAGCACAATGTTCTCAGCTGGCACTATGAACTCCTAATAAAGTTTTCCAGAAAGTCAAATATGTGTTTTATAAGAAAATTCAATACAGCCAGTTGTTACGTTACATTCAAATTTGTATTTATTTTTTGACCTTGTGCCCTATTTACAAAGGTAAACATCAACAAAAAGTCACCTTAGGGTGTGAATTCCTCAAAGGCCTGACGTCTTAAGCATTTCAATTACATAATATTACACAGCCTAATTAGCAGACATTCAGAAAACAATGCCACTTGCTTGATTGGCCAGAAGGTCCAGTCAGTAGACAGATCTGATAACAGGCTCCGGCTATGGCTGACTCCAGCTAATCACTGTCCTCAGACTTCATTAGGGTCAATTACAACATCTTCACGTGTGTTTAGTCAGCTGAAGTAAACAAAAAACGATTGATGAATCACCCTGCTGCAATGTTATTGGTTCATTTTCATACGTATTCTCAAATTGAGGCTTAACTACTGGCATACGCACCCCACCCCCCTTATAAGACATGTGTTCCGTCGCTGTGATTTGGACTTGCAGACTGGTGAGAAGTCTGTAATATCCAAAAACGGTTTGTTCCATTCAACTGCAGTTTTGCCATACACGTATTTTCAGTAATTGTTTCAAGATATTTGAAGTAAAATGCGTCCTCCGTGATTGTGCAATGACTATAGCGTGTTTCCCTTGCTAGGGACTTTAATTGGGGTCAGCACACTGTCAGGTTTCCCATTGGCGACCATGTTAATGTTTTGTGTGATTATAAGAAAACGTGACCTATAAAGTTTCTTTAACTTCTCACCTGCTGTTATTATCATCTCATTGACATGCTGGTCGAGTTTAGTCAAAATCTCATATCTCTAGCTCTTGCAAAATGCCTGTATGTATGACACCCGTCAATATTTACAACTGGATGCAGGCAGTAATCCAGCTAAAGTGTCAACTAGCCAAATTGCTGCCAGATACCCTTCCGCTTAGTAAAATCAGCTAAAAAGACACCATTTTACTGTCAACAGCTTCAACAATCACATCTAGAAATCTGACTACTCAAGTGCACTTATGTCAGAGCAAGTGAATATTATAAAAAGTCATTTCTCAAAAATATACTGCACTTTGTTTCGTCTGTAATCAAGCAGGAAGTCCAACAGTGTGCTGACCCCTATTTAAATAGGTATGGCAATTTTGGAGAAAATGTTGAAAACAACACACTTTATAGGCACCAATGTTACAAGCACTCTGCAATTTTATTTTTTGTAATCCCTCCAGGTGTTTGTGTTTTATGCACATTTCAAAGGTGCCACCAAACTTGGCAAGGCACCATAAAAATCAGCACTTCGCCGTTGGACAATTTGTAATCCAGCACAATGTTCTCAGCTGGCACTATGAACTCCTAATAAAGTTTTCCAGAAAGTCAAATATGTGTTTTATAAGAAAATTCAATACAGCCAGTTGTTACGTTACATTCAAATTTGTATTTATTTTTTGACCTTGTGCCCTATTTACAAAGGTAAACATCAACAAAAAGTCACCTTAGGGTGTGAATTCCTCAAAGGCCTGACGTCTTAAGCATTTCAATTACATAATATTACACAGCCTAATTAGCAGACATTCAGAAAACAATGCCACTTGCTTGATTGGCCAGAAGGTCCAGTCAGTAGACAGATCTGATAACAGGCTCCGGCTATGGCTGACTCCAGCTAATCACTGTCCTCAGACTTCATTAGGGTCAATTACAACATCTTCACGTGTGTTTAGTCAGCTGAAGTAAACAAAAAACGATTGATGAATCACCCTGCTGCAATGTTATTGGTTCATTTTCATACGTATTCTCAAATTGAGGCTTAACTACTGGCATACGCACCCCACCCCCCTTATAAGACATGTGTTCCGTCGCTGTGATTTGGACTTGCAGACTGGTGAGAAGTCTGTAATATCCAAAAACGGTTTGTTCCATTCAACTGCAGTTTTGCCATACACGTATTTTCAGTAATTGTTTCAAGATATTTGAAGTAAAATGCGTCCTCCGTGATTGTGCAATGACTATAGCGTGTTTCCCTTGCTAGGGACTTTAATTGGTATGGCAATTTTGGAGAAAATGTTGAAAACAACACACTTTATAGGCACCAATGTTACAAGCACTCTGCAATTTTATTTTTTGTAATCCCTCCAGGTGTTTGTGTTTTATGCACATTTCAAAGGTGCCACCAAACTTGGCAAGGCACCATAAAAATCAGCACTTCGCCGTTGGACAATTTGTAATCCAGCACAATGTTCTCAGCTGGCACTATGAACTCCTAATAAAGTTTTCCAGAAAGTCAAATATGTGTTTTATAAGAAAATTCAATACAGCCAGTTGTTACGTTACATTCAAATTTGTATTTATTTTTTGACCTTGTGCCCTATTTACAAAGGTAAACATCAACAAAAAGTCACCTTAGGGTGTGAATTCCTCAAAGGCCTGACGTCTTAAGCATTTCAATTACATAATATTACACAGCCTAATTAGCAGACATTCAGAAAACAATGCCACTTGCTTGATTGGCCAGAAGGTCCAGTCAGTAGACAGATCTGATAACAGGCTCCGGCTATGGCTGACTCCAGCTAATCACTGTCCTCAGACTTCATTAGGGTCAATTACAACATCTTCACGTGTGTTTAGTCAGCTGAAGTAAACAAAAAACGATTGATGAATCACCCTGCTGCAATGTTATTGGTTCATTTTCATACGTATTCTCAAATTGAGGCTTAACTACTGGCATACGCACCCCACCCCCCTTATAAGACATGTGTTCCGTCGCTGTGATTTGGACTTGCAGACTGGTGAGAAGTCTGTAATATCCAAAAACGGTTTGTTCCATTCAACTGCAGTTTTGCCATACACGTATTTTCAGTAATTGTTTCAAGATATTTGAAGTAAAATGCGTCCTCCGTGATTGTGCAATGACTATAGCGTGTTTCCCTTGCTAGGGACTTTAATTGGGGTCAGCACACTGTCAGGTTTCCCATTGGCGACCATGTTAATGTTTTGTGTGATTATAAGAAAACGTGACCTATAAAGTTTCTTTAACTTCTCACCTGCTGTTATTATCATCTCATTGACATGCTGGTCGAGTTTAGTCAAAATCTCATATCTCTAGCTCTTGCAAAATGCCTGTATGTATGACACCCGTCAATATTTACAACTGGATGCAGGCAGTAATCCAGCTAAAGTGTCAACTAGCCAAATTGCTGCCAGATACCCTTCCGCTTAGTAAAATCAGCTAAAAAGACACCATTTTACTGTCAACAGCTTCAACAATCACATCTAGAAATCTGACTACTCAAGTGCACTTATGTCAGAGCAAGTGAATATTATAAAAAGTCATTTCTCAAAAATATACTGCACTTTTTTTCATCTGTAATCAAGCAGGAAGTCCAACAGTGTGCTGACCCCAAATAGGTATGGCAATTTTGGAGAAAATGTTGAAAACAACACACTTTATAGGCACCAATGTTACAAGCACTCTGCAATTTTATTTTTTGTAATCCCTCCAGGTGTTTGTGTTTTATGCACATTTCAAAGGTGCCACCAAACTTGGCAAGGCACCATAAAAATCAGCACTTCGCCGTTGGACAATTTGTAATCCAGCACAATGTTCTCAGCTGGCACTATGAACTCCTAATAAAGTTTTCCAGAAAGTCAAATATGTGTTTTATAAGAAAATTCAATACAGCCAGTTGTTACGTTACATTCAAATTTGTATTTATTTTTTGACCTTGTGCCCTATTTACAAAGGTAAACATCAACAAAAAGTCACCTTAGGGTGTGAATTCCTCAAAGGCCTGACGTCTTAAGCATTTCAATTACATAATATTACACAGCCTAATTAGCAGACATTCAGAAAACAATGCCACTTGCTTGATTGGCCAGAAGGTCCAGTCAGTAGACAGATCTGATAACAGGCTCCGGCTATGGCTGACTCCAGCTAATCACTGTCCTCAGACTTCATTAGGGTCAATTACAACATCTTCACGTGTGTTTATTCAGCTGAAGTAAACAAAAAACGATTGATGAATCACCCTGCTGCAATGTTATTGGTTCATTTTCATACGTATTCTCAAATTGAGGCTTAACTACTGGCATACGCACCCCACCCCCCTTATAAGACATGTGTTCCGTCGCTGTGATTTGGACTTGCAGACTGGTGAGAAGTCTGTAATATCCAAAAACGGTTTGTTCCATTCAACTGCAGTTTTGCCATACACGTATTTTCAGTAATTGTTTCAAGATATTTGAAGTAAAATGCGTCCTCCGTGATTGTGCAATGACTATAGCGTGTTTCCCTTGCTAGGGACTTTAATTGGTATGGCAATTTTGGAGAAAATGTTGAAAACAACACACTTTATAGGCACCAATGTTACAAGCACTCTGCAATTTTATTTTTTGTAATCCCTCCAGGTGTTTGTGTTTTATGCACATTTCAAAGGTGCCACCAAACTTGGCAAGGCACCATAAAAATCAGCACTTCGCCGTTGGACAATTTGTAATCCAGCACAATGTTCTCAGCTGGCACTATGAACTCCTAATAAAGTTTTCCAGAAAGTCAAATATGTGTTTTATAAGAAAATTCAATACAGCCAGTTGTTACGTTACATTCAAATTTGTATTTATTTTTTGACCTTGTGCCCTATTTACAAAGGTAAACATCAACAAAAAGTCACCTTAGGGTGTGAATTCCTCAAAGGCCTGACGTCTTAAGCATTTCAATTACATAATATTACACAGCCTAATTAGCAGACATTCAGAAAACAATGCCACTTGCTTGATTGGCCAGAAGGTCCAGTCAGTAGACAGATCTGATAACAGGCTCCGGCTATGGCTGACTCCAGCTAATCACTGTCCTCAGACTTCATTAGGGTCAATTACAACATCTTCACGTGTGTTTAGTCAGCTGAAGTAAACAAAAAACGATTGATGAATCACCCTGCTGCAATGTTATTGGTTCATTTTCATACGTATTCTCAAATTGAGGCTTAACTACTGGCATACGCACCCCACCCCCCTTATAAGACATGTGTTCCGTCGCTGTGATTTGGACTTGCAGACTGGTGAGAAGTCTGTAATATCCAAAAACGGTTTGTTCCATTCAACTGCAGTTTTGCCATACACGTATTTTCAGTAATTGTTTCAAGATATTTGAAGTAAAATGCGTCCTCCGTGATTGTGCAATGACTATAGCGTGTTTCCCTTGCTAGGGACTTTAATTGGTATGGCAATTTTGGAGAAAATGTTGAAAACAACACACTTTATAGGCACCAATGTTACAAGCACTCTGCAATTTTATTTTTTGTAATCCCTCCAGGTGTTTGTGTTTTATGCACATTTCAAAGGTGCCACCAAACTTGGCAAGGCACCATAAAAATCAGCACTTCGCCGTTGGACAATTTGTAATCCAGCACAATGTTCTCAGCTGGCACTATGAACTCCTAATAAAGTTTTCCAGAAAGTCAAATATGTGTTTTATAAGAAAATTCAATACAGCCAGTTGTTACGTTACATTCAAATTTGTATTTATTTTTTGACCTTGTGCCCTATTTACAAAGGTAAACATCAACAAAAAGTCACCTTAGGGTGTGAATTCCTCAAAGGCCTGACGTCTTAAGCATTTCAATTACATAATATTACACAGCCTAATTAGCAGACATTCAGAAAACAATGCCACTTGCTTGATTGGCCAGAAGGTCCAGTCAGTAGACAGATCTGATAACAGGCTCCGGCTATGGCTGACTCCAGCTAATCACTGTCCTCAGACTTCATTAGGGTCAATTACAACATCTTCACGTGTGTTTAGTCAGCTGAAGTAAACAAAAAACGATTGATGAATCACCCTGCTGCAATGTTATTGGTTCATTTTCATACGTATTCTCAAATTGAGGCTTAACTACTGGCATACGCACCCCACCCCCCTTATAAGACATGTGTTCCGTCGCTGTGATTTGGACTTGCAGACTGGTGAGAAGTCTGTAATATCCAAAAACGGTTTGTTCCATTCAACTGCAGTTTTGCCATACACGTATTTTCAGTAATTGTTTCAAGATATTTGAAGTAAAATGCGTCCTCCGTGATTGTGCAATGACTATAGCGTGTTTCCCTTGCTAGGGACTTTAATTAGGTATGGCAATTTTGGAGAAAATGTTGAAAACAACACACTTTATAGGCACCAATGTTACAAGCACTCTGCAATTTTATTTTTTGTAATCCCTCCAGGTGTTTGTGTTTTATGCACATTTCAAAGGTGCCACCAAACTTGGCAAGGCACCATAAAAATCAGCACTTCGCCGTTGGACAATTTGTAATCCAGCACAATGTTCTCAGCTGGCACTATGAACTCCTAATAAAGTTTTCCAGAAAGTCAAATATGTGTTTTATAAGAAAATTCAATACAGCCAGTTGTTACGTTACATTCAAATTTGTATTTATTTTTTGACCTTGTGCCCTATTTACAAAGGTAAACATCAACAAAAAGTCACCTTAGGGTGTGAATTCCTCAAAGGCCTGACGTCTTAAGCATTTCAATTACATAATATTACACAGCCTAATTAGCAGACATTCAGAAAACAATGCCACTTGCTTGATTGGCCAGAAGGTCCAGTCAGTAGACAGATCTGATAACAGGCTCCGGCTATGGCTGACTCCAGCTAATCACTGTCCTCAGACTTCATTAGGGTCAATTACAACATCTTCACGTGTGTTTAGTCAGCTGAAGTAAACAAAAAACGATTGATGAATCACCCTGCTGCAATGTTATTGGTTCATTTTCATACGTATTCTCAAATTGAGGCTTAACTACTGGCATACGCACCCCACCCCCCTTATAAGACATGTGTTCCGTCGCTGTGATTTGGACTTGCAGACTGGTGAGAAGTCTGTAATATCCAAAAACGGTTTGTTCCATTCAACTGCAGTTTTGCCATACACGTATTTTCAGTAATTGTTTCAAGATATTTGAAGTAAAATGCGTCCTCCGTGATTGTGCAATGACTATAGCGTGTTTCCCTTGCTAGGGACTTTAATTGGTATGGCAATTTTGGAGAAAATGTTGAAAACAACACACTTTATAGGCACCAATGTTACAAGCACTCTGCAATTTTATTTTTTGTAATCCCTCCAGGTGTTTGTGTTTTATGCACATTTCAAAGGTGCCACCAAACTTGGCAAGGCACCATAAAAATCAGCACTTCGCCGTTGGACAATTTGTAATCCAGCACAATGTTCTCAGCTGGCACTATGAACTCCTAATAAAGTTTTCCAGAAAGTCAAATATGTGTTTTATAAGAAAATTCAATACAGCCAGTTGTTACGTTACATTCAAATTTGTATTTATTTTTTGACCTTGTGCCCTATTTACAAAGGTAAACATCAACAAAAAGTCACCTTAGGGTGTGAATTCCTCAAAGGCCTGACGTCTTAAGCATTTCAATTACATAATATTACACAGCCTAATTAGCAGACATTCAGAAAACAATGCCACTTGCTTGATTGGCCAGAAGGTCCAGTCAGTAGACAGATCTGATAACAGGCTCCGGCTATGGCTGACTCCAGCTAATCACTGTCCTCAGACTTCATTAGGGTCAATTACAACATCTTCACGTGTGTTTAGTCAGCTGAAGTAAACAAAAAACGATTGATGAATCACCCTGCTGCAATGTTATTGGTTCATTTTCATACGTATTCTCAAATTGAGGCTTAACTACTGGCATACGCACCCCACCCCCCTTATAAGACATGTGTTCCGTCGCTGTGATTTGGACTTGCAGACTGGTGAGAAGTCTGTAATATCCAAAAACGGTTTGTTCCATTCAACTGCAGTTTTGCCATACACGTATTTTCAGTAATTGTTTCAAGATATTTGAAGTAAAATGCGTCCTCCGTGATTGTGCAATGACTATAGCGTGTTTCCCTTGCTAGGGACTTTAATTAGGTATGGCAATTTTGGAGAAAATGTTGAAAACAACACACTTTATAGGCACCAATGTTACAAGCACTCTGCAATTTTATTTTTTGTAATCCCTCCAGGTGTTTGTGTTTTATGCACATTTCAAAGGTGCCACCAAACTTGGCAAGGCACCATAAAAATCAGCACTTCGCCGTTGGACAATTTGTAATCCAGCACAATGTTCTCAGCTGGCACTATGAACTCCTAATAAAGTTTTCCAGAAAGTCAAATATGTGTTTTATAAGAAAATTCAATACAGCCAGTTGTTACGTTACATTCAAATTTGTATTTATTTTTTGACCTTGTGCCCTATTTACAAAGGTAAACATCAACAAAAAGTCACCTTAGGGTGTGAATTCCTCAAAGGCCTGACGTCTTAAGCATTTCAATTACATAATATTACACAGCCTAATTAGCAGACATTCAGAAAACAATGCCACTTGCTTGATTGGCCAGAAGGTCCAGTCAGTAGACAGATCTGATAACAGGCTCCGGCTATGGCTGACTCCAGCTAATCACTGTCCTCAGACTTCATTAGGGTCAATTACAACATCTTCACGTGTGTTTAGTCAGCTGAAGTAAACAAAAAACGATTGATGAATCACCCTGCTGCAATGTTATTGGTTCATTTTCATACGTATTCTCAAATTGAGGCTTAACTACTGGCATACGCACCCCACCCCCCTTATAAGACATGTGTTCCGTCGCTGTGATTTGGACTTGCAGACTGGTGAGAAGTCTGTAATATCCAAAAACGGTTTGTTCCATTCAACTGCAGTTTTGCCATACACGTATTTTCAGTAATTGTTTCAAGATATTTGAAGTAAAATGCGTCCTCCGTGATTGTGCAATGACTATAGCGTGTTTCCCTTGCTAGGGACTTTAATTGGGGTCAGCACACTGTCAGGTTTCCCATTGGCGACCATGTTAATGTTTTGTGTGATTATAAGAAAACGTGACCTATAAAGTTTCTTTAACTTCTCACCTGCTGTTATTATCATCTCATTGACATGCTGGTCGAGTTTAGTCAAAATCTCATATCTCTAGCTCTTGCAAAATGCCTGTATGTATGACACCCGTCAATATTTACAACTGGATGCAGGCAGTAATCCAGCTAAAGTGTCAACTAGCCAAATTGCTGCCAGATACCCTTCCGCTTAGTAAAATCAGCTAAAAAGACACCATTTTACTGTCAACAGCTTCAACAATCACATCTAGAAATCTGACTACTCAAGTGCACTTATGTCAGAGCAAGTGAATATTATAAAAAGTCATTTCTCAAAAATATACTGCACTTTTTTTCATCTGTAATCAAGCAGGAAGTCCAACAGTGTGCTGACCCCAAATAGGTATGGCAATTTTGGAGAAAATGTTGAAAACAACACACTTTATAGGCACCAATGTTACAAGCACTCTGCAATTTTATTTTTTGTAATCCCTCCAGGTGTTTGTGTTTTATGCACATTTCAAAGGTGCCACCAAACTTGGCAAGGCACCATAAAAATCAGCACTTCGCCGTTGGACAATTTGTAATCCAGCACAATGTTCTCAGCTGGCACTATGAACTCCTAATAAAGTTTTCCAGAAAGTCAAATATGTGTTTTATAAGAAAATTCAATACAGCCAGTTGTTACGTTACATTCAAATTTGTATTTATTTTTTGACCTTGTGCCCTATTTACAAAGGTAAACATCAACAAAAAGTCACCTTAGGGTGTGAATTCCTCAAAGGCCTGACGTCTTAAGCATTTCAATTACATAATATTACACAGCCTAATTAGCAGACATTCAGAAAACAATGCCACTTGCTTGATTGGCCAGAAGGTCCAGTCAGTAGACAGATCTGATAACAGGCTCCGGCTATGGCTGACTCCAGCTAATCACTGTCCTCAGACTTCATTAGGGTCAATTACAACATCTTCACGTGTGTTTAGTCAGCTGAAGTAAACAAAAAACGATTGATGAATCACCCTGCTGCAATGTTATTGGTTCATTTTCATACGTATTCTCAAATTGAGGCTTAACTACTGGCATACGCACCCCACCCCCCTTATAAGACATGTGTTCCGTCGCTGTGATTTGGACTTGCAGACTGGTGAGAAGTCTGTAATATCCAAAAACGGTTTGTTCCATTCAACTGCAGTTTTGCCATACACGTATTTTCAGTAATTGTTTCAAGATATTTGAAGTAAAATGCGTCCTCCGTGATTGTGCAATGACTATAGCGTGTTTCCCTTGCTAGGGACTTTAATTGGGGTCAGCACACTGTCAGGTTTCCCATTGGCGACCATGTTAATGTTTTGTGTGATTATAAGAAAACGTGACCTATAAAGTTTCTTTAACTTCTCACCTGCTGTTATTATCATCTCATTGACATGCTGGTCGAGTTTAGTCAAAATCTCATATCTCTAGCTCTTGCAAAATGCCTGTATGTATGACACCCGTCAATATTTACAACTGGATGCAGGCAGTAATCCAGCTAAAGTGTCAACTAGCCAAATTGCTGCCAGATACCCTTCCGCTTAGTAAAATCAGCTAAAAAGACACCATTTTACTGTCAACAGCTTCAACAATCACATCTAGAAATCTGACTACTCAAGTGCACTTATGTCAGAGCAAGTGAATATTATAAAAAGTCATTTCTCAAAAATATACTGCACTTTGTTTCGTCTGTAATCAAGCAGGAAGTCCAACAGTGTGCTGACCCCTATTTAAATAGGTATGGCAATTTTGGAGAAAATGTTGAAAACAACACACTTTATAGGCACCAATGTTACAAGCACTCTGCAATTTTATTTTTTGTAATCCCTCCAGGTGTTTGTGTTTTATGCACATTTCAAAGGTGCCACCAAACTTGGCAAGGCACCATAAAAATCAGCACTTCGCCGTTGGACAATTTGTAATCCAGCACAATGTTCTCAGCTGGCACTATGAACTCCTAATAAAGTTTTCCAGAAAGTCAAATATGTGTTTTATAAGAAAATTCAATACAGCCAGTTGTTACGTTACATTCAAATTTGTATTTATTTTTTGACCTTGTGCCCTATTTACAAAGGTAAACATCAACAAAAAGTCACCTTAGGGTGTGAATTCCTCAAAGGCCTGACGTCTTAAGCATTTCAATTACATAATATTACACAGCCTAATTAGCAGACATTCAGAAAACAATGCCACTTGCTTGATTGGCCAGAAGGTCCAGTCAGTAGACAGATCTGATAACAGGCTCCGGCTATGGCTGACTCCAGCTAATCACTGTCCTCAGACTTCATTAGGGTCAATTACAACATCTTCACGTGTGTTTAGTCAGCTGAAGTAAACAAAAAACGATTGATGAATCACCCTGCTGCAATGTTATTGGTTCATTTTCATACGTATTCTCAAATTGAGGCTTAACTACTGGCATACGCACCCCACCCCCCTTATAAGACATGTGTTCCGTCGCTGTGATTTGGACTTGCAGACTGGTGAGAAGTCTGTAATATCCAAAAACGGTTTGTTCCATTCAACTGCAGTTTTGCCATACACGTATTTTCAGTAATTGTTTCAAGATATTTGAAGTAAAATGCGTCCTCCGTGATTGTGCAATGACTATAGCGTGTTTCCCTTGCTAGGGACTTTAATTGGGGTCAGCACACTGTCAGGTTTCCCATTGGCGACCATGTTAATGTTTTGTGTGATTATAAGAAAACGTGACCTATAAAGTTTCTTTAACTTCTCACCTGCTGTTATTATCATCTCATTGACATGCTGGTCGAGTTTAGTCAAAATCTCATATCTCTAGCTCTTGCAAAATGCCTGTATGTATGACACCCGTCAATATTTACAACTGGATGCAGGCAGTAATCCAGCTAAAGTGTCAACTAGCCAAATTGCTGCCAGATACCCTTCCGCTTAGTAAAATCAGCTAAAAAGACACCATTTTACTGTCAACAGCTTCAACAATCACATCTAGAAATCTGACTACTCAAGTGCACTTATGTCAGAGCAAGTGAATATTATAAAAAGTCATTTCTCAAAAATATACTGCACTTTTTTTCATCTGTAATCAAGCAGGAAGTCCAACAGTGTGCTGACCCCAAATAGGTATGGCAATTTTGGAGAAAATGTTGAAAACAACACACTTTATAGGCACCAATGTTACAAGCACTCTGCAATTTTATTTTTTGTAATCCCTCCAGGTGTTTGTGTTTTATGCACATTTCAAAGGTGCCACCAAACTTGGCAAGGCACCATAAAAATCAGCACTTCGCCGTTGGACAATTTGTAATCCAGCACAATGTTCTCAGCTGGCACTATGAACTCCTAATAAAGTTTTCCAGAAAGTCAAATATGTGTTTTATAAGAAAATTCAATACAGCCAGTTGTTACGTTACATTCAAATTTGTATTTATTTGTTGACCTTGTGCCCTATTTACAAAGGTAAACATCAACAAAAAGTCACCTTAGGGTGTGAATTCCTCAAAGGCCTGACGTCTTAAGCATTTCAATTACATAATATTACACAGCCTAATTAGCAGACATTCAGAAAACAATGCCACTTGCTTGATTGGCCAGAAGGTCCAGTCAGTAGACAGATCTGATAACAGGCTCCGGCTATGGCTGACTCCAGCTAATCACTGTCCTCAGACTTCATTAGGGTCAATTACAACATCTTCACGTGTGTTTAGTCAGCTGAAGTAAACAAAAAACGATTGATGAATCACCCTGCTGCAATGTTATTGGTTCATTTTCATACGTATTCTCAAATTGAGGCTTAACTACTGGCATACGCACCCCACCCCCCTTATAAGACATGTGTTCCGTCGCTGTGATTTGGACTTGCAGACTGGTGAGAAGTCTGTAATATCCAAAAACGGTTTGTTCCATTCAACTGCAGTTTTGCCATACACGTATTTTCAGTAATTGTTTCAAGATATTTGAAGTAAAATGCGTCCTCCGTGATTGTGCAATGACTATAGCGTGTTTCCCTTGCTAGGGACTTTAATTGGGGTCAGCACACTGTCAGGTTTCCCATTGGCGACCATGTTAATGTTTTGTGTGATTATAAGAAAACGTGACCTATAAAGTTTCTTTAACTTCTCACCTGCTGTTATTATCATCTCATTGACATGCTGGTCGAGTTTAGTCAAAATCTCATATCTCTAGCTCTTGCAAAATGCCTGTATGTATGACACCCGTCAATATTTACAACTGGATGCAGGCAGTAATCCAGCTAAAGTGTCAACTAGCCAAATTGCTGCCAGATACCCTTCCGCTTAGTAAAATCAGCTAAAAAGACACCATTTTACTGTCAACAGCTTCAACAATCACATCTAGAAATCTGACTACTCAAGTGCACTTATGTCAGAGCAAGTGAATATTATAAAAAGTCATTTCTCAAAAATATACTGCACTTTGTTTCGTCTGTAATCAAGCAGGAAGTCCAACAGTGTGCTGACCCCTATTTAAATAGGTATGGCAATTTTGGAGAAAATGTTGAAAACAACACACTTTATAGGCACCAATGTTACAAGCACTCTGCAATTTTATTTTTTGTAATCCCTCCAGGTGTTTGTGTTTTATGCACATTTCAAAGGTGCCACCAAACTTGGCAAGGCACCATAAAAATCAGCACTTCGCCGTTGGACAATTTGTAATCCAGCACAATGTTCTCAGCTGGCACTATGAACTCCTAATAAAGTTTTCCAGAAAGTCAAATATGTGTTTTATAAGAAAATTCAATACAGCCAGTTGTTACGTTACATTCAAATTTGTATTTATTTTTTGACCTTGTGCCCTATTTACAAAGGTAAACATCAACAAAAAGTCACCTTAGGGTGTGAATTCCTCAAAGGCCTGACGTCTTAAGCATTTCAATTACATAATATTACACAGCCTAATTAGCAGACATTCAGAAAACAATGCCACTTGCTTGATTGGCCAGAAGGTCCAGTCAGTAGACAGATCTGATAACAGGCTCCGGCTATGGCTGACTCCAGCTAATCACTGTCCTCAGACTTCATTAGGGTCAATTACAACATCTTCACGTGTGTTTAGTCAGCTGAAGTAAACAAAAAACGATTGATGAATCACCCTGCTGCAATGTTATTGGTTCATTTTCATACGTATTCTCAAATTGAGGCTTAACTACTGGCATACGCACCCCACCCCCCTTATAAGACATGTGTTCCGTCGCTGTGATTTGGACTTGCAGACTGGTGAGAAGTCTGTAATATCCAAAAACGGTTTGTTCCATTCAACTGCAGTTTTGCCATACACGTATTTTCAGTAATTGTTTCAAGATATTTGAAGTAAAATGCGTCCTCCGTGATTGTGCAATGACTATAGCGTGTTTCCCTTGCTAGGGACTTTAATTGGGGTCAGCACACTGTCAGGTTTCCCATTGGCGACCATGTTAATGTTTTGTGTGATTATAAGAAAACGTGACCTATAAAGTTTCTTTAACTTCTCACCTGCTGTTATTATCATCTCATTGACATGCTGGTCGAGTTTAGTCAAAATCTCATATCTCTAGCTCTTGCAAAATGCCTGTATGTATGACACCCGTCAATATTTACAACTGGATGCAGGCAGTAATCCAGCTAAAGTGTCAACTAGCCAAATTGCTGCCAGATACCCTTCCGCTTAGTAAAATCAGCTAAAAAGACACCATTTTACTGTCAACAGCTTCAACAATCACATCTAGAAATCTGACTACTCAAGTGCACTTATGTCAGAGCAAGTGAATATTATAAAAAGTCATTTCTCAAAAATATACTGCACTTTTTTTCATCTGTAATCAAGCAGGAAGTCCAACAGTGTGCTGACCCCAAATAGGTATGGCAATTTTGGAGAAAATGTTGAAAACAACACACTTTATAGGCACCAATGTTACAAGCACTCTGCAATTTTATTTTTTGTAATCCCTCCAGGTGTTTGTGTTTTATGCACATTTCAAAGGTGCCACCAAACTTGGCAAGGCACCATAAAAATCAGCACTTCGCCGTTGGACAATTTGTAATCCAGCACAATGTTCTCAGCTGGCACTATGAACTCCTAATAAAGTTTTCCAGAAAGTCAAATATGTGTTTTATAAGAAAATTCAATACAGCCAGTTGTTACGTTACATTCAAATTTGTATTTATTTTTTGACCTTGTGCCCTATTTACAAAGGTAAACATCAACAAAAAGTCACCTTAGGGTGTGAATTCCTCAAAGGCCTGACGTCTTAAGCATTTCAATTACATAATATTACACAGCCTAATTAGCAGACATTCAGAAAACAATGCCACTTGCTTGATTGGCCAGAAGGTCCAGTCAGTAGACAGATCTGATAACAGGCTCCGGCTATGGCTGACTCCAGCTAATCACTGTCCTCAGACTTCATTAGGGTCAATTACAACATCTTCACGTGTGTTTAGTCAGCTGAAGTAAACAAAAAACGATTGATGAATCACCCTGCTGCAATGTTATTGGTTCATTTTCATACGTATTCTCAAATTGAGGCTTAACTACTGGCATACGCACCCCACCCCCCTTATAAGACATGTGTTCCGTCGCTGTGATTTGGACTTGCAGACTGGTGAGAAGTCTGTAATATCCAAAAACGGTTTGTTCCATTCAACTGCAGTTTTGCCATACACGTATTTTCAGTAATTGTTTCAAGATATTTGAAGTAAAATGCGTCCTCCGTGATTGTGCAATGACTATAGCGTGTTTCCCTTGCTAGGGACTTTAATTGGGGTCAGCACACTGTCAGGTTTCCCATTGGCGACCATGTTAATGTTTTGTGTGATTATAAGAAAACGTGACCTATAAAGTTTCTTTAACTTCTCACCTGCTGTTATTATCATCTCATTGACATGCTGGTCGAGTTTAGTCAAAATCTCATATCTCTAGCTCTTGCAAAATGCCTGTATGTATGACACCCGTCAATATTTACAACTGGATGCAGGCAGTAATCCAGCTAAAGTGTCAACTAGCCAAATTGCTGCCAGATACCCTTCCGCTTAGTAAAATCAGCTAAAAAGACACCATTTTACTGTCAACAGCTTCAACAATCACATCTAGAAATCTGACTACTCAAGTGCACTTATGTCAGAGCAAGTGAATATTATAAAAAGTCATTTCTCAAAAATATACTGCACTTTTTTTCATCTGTAATCAAGCAGGAAGTCCAACAGTGTGCTGACCCCAAATAGGTATGGCAATTTTGGAGAAAATGTTGAAAACAACACACTTTATAGGCACCAATGTTACAAGCACTCTGCAATTTTATTTTTTGTAATCCCTCCAGGTGTTTGTGTTTTATGCACATTTCAAAGGTGCCACCAAACTTGGCAAGGCACCATAAAAATCAGCACTTCGCCGTTGGACAATTTGTAATCCAGCACAATGTTCTCAGCTGGCACTATGAACTCCTAATAAAGTTTTCCAGAAAGTCAAATATGTGTTTTATAAGAAAATTCAATACAGCCAGTTGTTACGTTACATTCAAATTTGTATTTATTTTTTGACCTTGTGCCCTATTTACAAAGGTAAACATCAACAAAAAGTCACCTTAGGGTGTGAATTCCTCAAAGGCCTGACGTCTTAAGCATTTCAATTACATAATATTACACAGCCTAATTAGCAGACATTCAGAAAACAATGCCACTTGCTTGATTGGCCAGAAGGTCCAGTCAGTAGACAGATCTGATAACAGGCTCCGGCTATGGCTGACTCCAGCTAATCACTGTCCTCAGACTTCATTAGGGTCAATTACAACATCTTCACGTGTGTTTAGTCAGCTGAAGTAAACAAAAAACGATTGATGAATCACCCTGCTGCAATGTTATTGGTTCATTTTCATACGTATTCTCAAATTGAGGCTTAACTACTGGCATACGCACCCCACCCCCCTTATAAGACATGTGTTCCGTCGCTGTGATTTGGACTTGCAGACTGGTGAGAAGTCTGTAATATCCAAAAACGGTTTGTTCCATTCAACTGCAGTTTTGCCATACACGTATTTTCAGTAATTGTTTCAAGATATTTGAAGTAAAATGCGTCCTCCGTGATTGTGCAATGACTATAGCGTGTTTCCCTTGCTAGGGACTTTAATTGGGGTCAGCACACTGTCAGGTTTCCCATTGGCGACCATGTTAATGTTTTGTGTGATTATAAGAAAACGTGACCTATAAAGTTTCTTTAACTTCTCACCTGCTGTTATTATCATCTCATTGACATGCTGGTCGAGTTTAGTCAAAATCTCATATCTCTAGCTCTTGCAAAATGCCTGTATGTATGACACCCGTCAATATTTACAACTGGATGCAGGCAGTAATCCAGCTAAAGTGTCAACTAGCCAAATTGCTGCCAGATACCCTTCCGCTTAGTAAAATCAGCTAAAAAGACACCATTTTACTGTCAACAGCTTCAACAATCACATCTAGAAATCTGACTACTCAAGTGCACTTATGTCAGAGCAAGTGAATATTATAAAAAGTCATTTCTCAAAAATATACTGCACTTTGTTTCATCTGTAATCAAGCAGGAAGTCCAACAGTGTGCTGACCCCTATTTAAATAGGTATGGCAATTTTGGAGAAAATGTTGAAAACAACACACTTTATAGGCACCAATGTTACAAGCACTCTGCAATTTTATTTTTTGTAATCCCTCCAGGTGTTTGTGTTTTATGCACATTTCAAAGGTGCCACCAAACTTGGCAAGGCACCATAAAAATCAGCACTTCGCCGTTGGACAATTTGTAATCCAGCACAATGTTCTCAGCTGGCACTATGAACTCCTAATAAAGTTTTCCAGAAAGTCAAATATGTGTTTTATAAGAAAATTCAATACAGCCAGTTGTTACGTTACATTCAAATTTGTATTTATTTTTTGACCTTGTGCCCTATTTACAAAGGTAAACATCAACAAAAAGTCACCTTAGGGTGTGAATTCCTCAAAGGCCTGACGTCTTAAGCATTTCAATTACATAATATTACACAGCCTAATTAGCAGACATTCAGAAAACAATGCCACTTGCTTGATTGGCCAGAAGGTCCAGTCAGTAGACAGATCTGATAACAGGCTCCGGCTATGGCTGACTCCAGCTAATCACTGTCCTCAGACTTCATTAGGGTCAATTACAACATCTTCACGTGTGTTTAGTCAGCTGAAGTAAACAAAAAACGATTGATGAATCACCCTGCTGCAATGTTATTGGTTCATTTTCATACGTATTCTCAAATTGAGGCTTAACTACTGGCATACGCACCCCACCCCCCTTATAAGACATGTGTTCCGTCGCTGTGATTTGGACTTGCAGACTGGTGAGAAGTCTGTAATATCCAAAAACGGTTTGTTCCATTCAACTGCAGTTTTGCCATACACGTATTTTCAGTAATTGTTTCAAGATATTTGAAGTAAAATGCGTCCTCCGTGATTGTGCAATGACTATAGCGTGTTTCCCTTGCTAGGGACTTTAATTGGGGTCAGCACACTGTCAGGTTTCCCATTGGCGACCATGTTAATGTTTTGTGTGATTATAAGAAAACGTGACCTATAAAGTTTCTTTAACTTCTCACCTGCTGTTATTATCATCTCATTGACATGCTGGTCGAGTTTAGTCAAAATCTCATATCTCTAGCTCTTGCAAAATGCCTGTATGTATGACACCCGTCAATATTTACAACTGGATGCAGGCAGTAATCCAGCTAAAGTGTCAACTAGCCAAATTGCTGCCAGATACCCTTCCGCTTAGTAAAATCAGCTAAAAAGACACCATTTTACTGTCAACAGCTTCAACAATCACATCTAGAAATCTGACTACTCAAGTGCACTTATGTCAGAGCAAGTGAATATTATAAAAAGTCATTTCTCAAAAATATACTGCACTTTTTTTCATCTGTAATCAAGCAGGAAGTCCAACAGTGTGCTGACCCCAAATAGGTATGGCAATTTTGGAGAAAATGTTGAAAACAACACACTTTATAGGCACCAATGTTACAAGCACTCTGCAATTTTATTTTTTGTAATCCCTCCAGGTGTTTGTGTTTTATGCACATTTCAAAGGTGCCACCAAACTTGGCAAGGCACCATAAAAATCAGCACTTCGCCGTTGGACAATTTGTAATCCAGCACAATGTTCTCAGCTGGCACTATGAACTCCTAATAAAGTTTTCCAGAAAGTCAAATATGTGTTTTATAAGAAAATTCAATACAGCCAGTTGTTACGTTACATTCAAATTTGTATTTATTTGTTGACCTTGTGCCCTATTTACAAAGGTAAACATCAACAAAAAGTCACCTTAGGGTGTGAATTCCTCAAAGGCCTGACGTCTTAAGCATTTCAATTACATAATATTACACAGCCTAATTAGCAGACATTCAGAAAACAATGCCACTTGCTTGATTGGCCAGAAGGTCCAGTCAGTAGACAGATCTGATAACAGGCTCCGGCTATGGCTGACTCCAGCTAATCACTGTCCTCAGACTTCATTAGGGTCAATTACAACATCTTCACGTGTGTTTAGTCAGCTGAAGTAAACAAAAAACGATTGATGAATCACCCTGCTGCAATGTTATTGGTTCATTTTCATACGTATTCTCAAATTGAGGCTTAACTACTGGCATACGCACCCCACCCCCCTTATAAGACATGTGTTCCGTCGCTGTGATTTGGACTTGCAGACTGGTGAGAAGTCTGTAATATCCAAAAACGGTTTGTTCCATTCAACTGCAGTTTTGCCATACACGTATTTTCAGTAATTGTTTCAAGATATTTGAAGTAAAATGCGTCCTCCGTGATTGTGCAATGACTATAGCGTGTTTCCCTTGCTAGGGACTTTAATTGGGGTCAGCACACTGTCAGGTTTCCCATTGGCGACCATGTTAATGTTTTGTGTGATTATAAGAAAACGTGACCTATAAAGTTTCTTTAACTTCTCACCTGCTGTTATTATCATCTCATTGACATGCTGGTCGAGTTTAGTCAAAATCTCATATCTCTAGCTCTTGCAAAATGCCTGTATGTATGACACCCGTCAATATTTACAACTGGATGCAGGCAGTAATCCAGCTAAAGTGTCAACTAGCCAAATTGCTGCCAGATACCCTTCCGCTTAGTAAAATCAGCTAAAAAGACACCATTTTACTGTCAACAGCTTCAACAATCACATCTAGAAATCTGACTACTCAAGTGCACTTATGTCAGAGCAAGTGAATATTATAAAAAGTCATTTCTCAAAAATATACTGCACTTTGTTTCGTCTGTAATCAAGCAGGAAGTCCAACAGTGTGCTGACCCCTATTTAAATAGGTATGGCAATTTTGGAGAAAATGTTGAAAACAACACACTTTATAGGCACCAATGTTACAAGCACTCTGCAATTTTATTTTTTGTAATCCCTCCAGGTGTTTGTGTTTTATGCACATTTCAAAGGTGCCACCAAACTTGGCAAGGCACCATAAAAATCAGCACTTCGCCGTTGGACAATTTGTAATCCAGCACAATGTTCTCAGCTGGCACTATGAACTCCTAATAAAGTTTTCCAGAAAGTCAAATATGTGTTTTATAAGAAAATTCAATACAGCCAGTTGTTACGTTACATTCAAATTTGTATTTATTTTTTGACCTTGTGCCCTATTTACAAAGGTAAACATCAACAAAAAGTCACCTTAGGGTGTGAATTCCTCAAAGGCCTGACGTCTTAAGCATTTCAATTACATAATATTACACAGCCTAATTAGCAGACATTCAGAAAACAATGCCACTTGCTTGATTGGCCAGAAGGTCCAGTCAGTAGACAGATCTGATAACAGGCTCCGGCTATGGCTGACTCCAGCTAATCACTGTCCTCAGACTTCATTAGGGTCAATTACAACATCTTCACGTGTGTTTAGTCAGCTGAAGTAAACAAAAAACGATTGATGAATCACCCTGCTGCAATGTTATTGGTTCATTTTCATACGTATTCTCAAATTGAGGCTTAACTACTGGCATACGCACCCCACCCCCCTTATAAGACATGTGTTCCGTCGCTGTGATTTGGACTTGCAGACTGGTGAGAAGTCTGTAATATCCAAAAACGGTTTGTTCCATTCAACTGCAGTTTTGCCATACACGTATTTTCAGTAATTGTTTCAAGATATTTGAAGTAAAATGCGTCCTCCGTGATTGTGCAATGACTATAGCGTGTTTCCCTTGCTAGGGACTTTAATTGGGGTCAGCACACTGTCAGGTTTCCCATTGGCGACCATGTTAATGTTTTGTGTGATTATAAGAAAACGTGACCTATAAAGTTTCTTTAACTTCTCACCTGCTGTTATTATCATCTCATTGACATGCTGGTCGAGTTTAGTCAAAATCTCATATCTCTAGCTCTTGCAAAATGCCTGTATGTATGACACCCGTCAATATTTACAACTGGATGCAGGCAGTAATCCAGCTAAAGTGTCAACTAGCCAAATTGCTGCCAGATACCCTTCCGCTTAGTAAAATCAGCTAAAAAGACACCATTTTACTGTCAACAGCTTCAACAATCACATCTAGAAATCTGACTACTCAAGTGCACTTATGTCAGAGCAAGTGAATATTATAAAAAGTCATTTCTCAAAAATATACTGCACTTTGTTTCGTCTGTAATCAAGCAGGAAGTCCAACAGTGTGCTGACCCCTATTTAAATAGGTATGGCAATTTTGGAGAAAATGTTGAAAACAACACACTTTATAGGCACCAATGTTACAAGCACTCTGCAATTTTATTTTTTGTAATCCCTCCAGGTGTTTGTGTTTTATGCACATTTCAAAGGTGCCACCAAACTTGGCAAGGCACCATAAAAATCAGCACTTCGCCGTTGGACAATTTGTAATCCAGCACAATGTTCTCAGCTGGCACTATGAACTCCTAATAAAGTTTTCCAGAAAGTCAAATATGTGTTTTATAAGAAAATTCAATACAGCCAGTTGTTACGTTACATTCAAATTTGTATTTATTTTTTGACCTTGTGCCCTATTTACAAAGGTAAACATCAACAAAAAGTCACCTTAGGGTGTGAATTCCTCAAAGGCCTGACGTCTTAAGCATTTCAATTACATAATATTACACAGCCTAATTAGCAGACATTCAGAAAACAATGCCACTTGCTTGATTGGCCAGAAGGTCCAGTCAGTAGACAGATCTGATAACAGGCTCCGGCTATGGCTGACTCCAGCTAATCACTGTCCTCAGACTTCATTAGGGTCAATTACAACATCTTCACGTGTGTTTAGTCAGCTGAAGTAAACAAAAAACGATTGATGAATCACCCTGCTGCAATGTTATTGGTTCATTTTCATACGTATTCTCAAATTGAGGCTTAACTACTGGCATACGCACCCCACCCCCCTTATAAGACATGTGTTCCGTCGCTGTGATTTGGACTTGCAGACTGGTGAGAAGTCTGTAATATCCAAAAACGGTTTGTTCCATTCAACTGCAGTTTTGCCATACACGTATTTTCAGTAATTGTTTCAAGATATTTGAAGTAAAATGCGTCCTCCGTGATTGTGCAATGACTATAGCGTGTTTCCCTTGCTAGGGACTTTAATTGGGGTCAGCACACTGTCAGGTTTCCCATTGGCGACCATGTTAATGTTTTGTGTGATTATAAGAAAACGTGACCTATAAAGTTTCTTTAACTTCTCACCTGCTGTTATTATCATCTCATTGACATGCTGGTCGAGTTTAGTCAAAATCTCATATCTCTAGCTCTTGCAAAATGCCTGTATGTATGACACCCGTCAATATTTACAACTGGATGCAGGCAGTAATCCAGCTAAAGTGTCAACTAGCCAAATTGCTGCCAGATACCCTTCCGCTTAGTAAAATCAGCTAAAAAGACACCATTTTACTGTCAACAGCTTCAACAATCACATCTAGAAATCTGACTACTCAAGTGCACTTATGTCAGAGCAAGTGAATATTATAAAAAGTCATTTCTCAAAAATATACTGCACTTTTTTTCATCTGTAATCAAGCAGGAAGTCCAACAGTGTGCTGACCCCAAATAGGTATGGCAATTTTGGAGAAAATGTTGAAAACAACACACTTTATAGGCACCAATGTTACAAGCACTCTGCAATTTTATTTTTTGTAATCCCTCCAGGTGTTTGTGTTTTATGCACATTTCAAAGGTGCCACCAAACTTGGCAAGGCACCATAAAAATCAGCACTTCGCCGTTGGACAATTTGTAATCCAGCACAATGTTCTCAGCTGGCACTATGAACTCCTAATAAAGTTTTCCAGAAAGTCAAATATGTGTTTTATAAGAAAATTCAATACAGCCAGTTGTTACGTTACATTCAAATTTGTATTTATTTTTTGACCTTGTGCCCTATTTACAAAGGTAAACATCAACAAAAAGTCACCTTAGGGTGTGAATTCCTCAAAGGCCTGACGTCTTAAGCATTTCAATTACATAATATTACACAGCCTAATTAGCAGACATTCAGAAAACAATGCCACTTGCTTGATTGGCCAGAAGGTCCAGTCAGTAGACAGATCTGATAACAGGCTCCGGCTATGGCTGACTCCAGCTAATCACTGTCCTCAGACTTCATTAGGGTCAATTACAACATCTTCACGTGTGTTTAGTCAGCTGAAGTAAACAAAAAACGATTGATGAATCACCCTGCTGCAATGTTATTGGTTCATTTTCATACGTATTCTCAAATTGAGGCTTAACTACTGGCATACGCACCCCACCCCCCTTATAAGACATGTGTTCCGTCGCTGTGATTTGGACTTGCAGACTGGTGAGAAGTCTGTAATATCCAAAAACGGTTTGTTCCATTCAACTGCAGTTTTGCCATACACGTATTTTCAGTAATTGTTTCAAGATATTTGAAGTAAAATGCGTCCTCCGTGATTGTGCAATGACTATAGCGTGTTTCCCTTGCTAGGGACTTTAATTGGGGTCAGCACACTGTCAGGTTTCCCATTGGCGACCATGTTAATGTTTTGTGTGATTATAAGAAAACGTGACCTATAAAGTTTCTTTAACTTCTCACCTGCTGTTATTATCATCTCATTGACATGCTGGTCGAGTTTAGTCAAAATCTCATATCTCTAGCTCTTGCAAAATGCCTGTATGTATGACACCCGTCAATATTTACAACTGGATGCAGGCAGTAATCCAGCTAAAGTGTCAACTAGCCAAATTGCTGCCAGATACCCTTCCGCTTAGTAAAATCAGCTAAAAAGACACCATTTTACTGTCAACAGCTTCAACAATCACATCTAGAAATCTGACTACTCAAGTGCACTTATGTCAGAGCAAGTGAATATTATAAAAAGTCATTTCTCAAAAATATACTGCACTTTGTTTCGTCTGTAATCAAGCAGGAAGTCCAACAGTGTGCTGACCCCTATTTAAATAGGTATGGCAATTTTGGAGAAAATGTTGAAAACAACACACTTTATAGGCACCAATGTTACAAGCACTCTGCAATTTTATTTTTTGTAATCCCTCCAGGTGTTTGTGTTTTATGCACATTTCAAAGGTGCCACCAAACTTGGCAAGGCACCATAAAAATCAGCACTTCGCCGTTGGACAATTTGTAATCCAGCACAATGTTCTCAGCTGGCACTATGAACTCCTAATAAAGTTTTCCAGAAAGTCAAATATGTGTTTTATAAGAAAATTCAATACAGCCAGTTGTTACGTTACATTCAAATTTGTATTTATTTTTTGACCTTGTGCCCTATTTACAAAGGTAAACATCAACAAAAAGTCACCTTAGGGTGTGAATTCCTCAAAGGCCTGACGTCTTAAGCATTTCAATTACATAATATTACACAGCCTAATTAGCAGACATTCAGAAAACAATGCCACTTGCTTGATTGGCCAGAAGGTCCAGTCAGTAGACAGATCTGATAACAGGCTCCGGCTATGGCTGACTCCAGCTAATCACTGTCCTCAGACTTCATTAGGGTCAATTACAACATCTTCACGTGTGTTTAGTCAGCTGAAGTAAACAAAAAACGATTGATGAATCACCCTGCTGCAATGTTATTGGTTCATTTTCATACGTATTCTCAAATTGAGGCTTAACTACTGGCATACGCACCCCACCCCCCTTATAAGACATGTGTTCCGTCGCTGTGATTTGGACTTGCAGACTGGTGAGAAGTCTGTAATATCCAAAAACGGTTTGTTCCATTCAACTGCAGTTTTGCCATACACGTATTTTCAGTAATTGTTTCAAGATATTTGAAGTAAAATGCGTCCTCCGTGATTGTGCAATGACTATAGCGTGTTTCCCTTGCTAGGGACTTTAATTGGGGTCAGCACACTGTCAGGTTTCCCATTGGCGACCATGTTAATGTTTTGTGTGATTATAAGAAAACGTGACCTATAAAGTTTCTTTAACTTCTCACCTGCTGTTATTATCATCTCATTGACATGCTGGTCGAGTTTAGTCAAAATCTCATATCTCTAGCTCTTGCAAAATGCCTGTATGTATGACACCCGTCAATATTTACAACTGGATGCAGGCAGTAATCCAGCTAAAGTGTCAACTAGCCAAATTGCTGCCAGATACCCTTCCGCTTAGTAAAATCAGCTAAAAAGACACCATTTTACTGTCAACAGCTTCAACAATCACATCTAGAAATCTGACTACTCAAGTGCACTTATGTCAGAGCAAGTGAATATTATAAAAAGTCATTTCTCAAAAATATACTGCACTTTTTTTCATCTGTAATCAAGCAGGAAGTCCAACAGTGTGCTGACCCCAAATAGGTATGGCAATTTTGGAGAAAATGTTGAAAACAACACACTTTATAGGCACCAATGTTACAAGCACTCTGCAATTTTATTTTTTGTAATCCCTCCAGGTGTTTGTGTTTTATGCACATTTCAAAGGTGCCACCAAACTTGGCAAGGCACCATAAAAATCAGCACTTCGCCGTTGGACAATTTGTAATCCAGCACAATGTTCTCAGCTGGCACTATGAACTCCTAATAAAGTTTTCCAGAAAGTCAAATATGTGTTTTATAAGAAAATTCAATACAGCCAGTTGTTACGTTACATTCAAATTTGTATTTATTTTTTGACCTTGTGCCCTATTTACAAAGGTAAACATCAACAAAAAGTCACCTTAGGGTGTGAATTCCTCAAAGGCCTGACGTCTTAAGCATTTCAATTACATAATATTACACAGCCTAATTAGCAGACATTCAGAAAACAATGCCACTTGCTTGATTGGCCAGAAGGTCCAGTCAGTAGACAGATCTGATAACAGGCTCCGGCTATGGCTGACTCCAGCTAATCACTGTCCTCAGACTTCATTAGGGTCAATTACAACATCTTCACGTGTGTTTAGTCAGCTGAAGTAAACAAAAAACGATTGATGAATCACCCTGCTGCAATGTTATTGGTTCATTTTCATACGTATTCTCAAATTGAGGCTTAACTACTGGCATACGCACCCCACCCCCCTTATAAGACATGTGTTCCGTCGCTGTGATTTGGACTTGCAGACTGGTGAGAAGTCTGTAATATCCAAAAACGGTTTGTTCCATTCAACTGCAGTTTTGCCATACACGTATTTTCAGTAATTGTTTCAAGATATTTGAAGTAAAATGCGTCCTCCGTGATTGTGCAATGACTATAGCGTGTTTCCCTTGCTAGGGACTTTAATTGGGGTCAGCACACTGTCAGGTTTCCCATTGGCGACCATGTTAATGTTTTGTGTGATTATAAGAAAACGTGACCTATAAAGTTTCTTTAACTTCTCACCTGCTGTTATTATCATCTCATTGACATGCTGGTCGAGTTTAGTCAAAATCTCATATCTCTAGCTCTTGCAAAATGCCTGTATGTATGACACCCGTCAATATTTACAACTGGATGCAGGCAGTAATCCAGCTAAAGTGTCAACTAGCCAAATTGCTGCCAGATACCCTTCCGCTTAGTAAAATCAGCTAAAAAGACACCATTTTACTGTCAACAGCTTCAACAATCACATCTAGAAATCTGACTACTCAAGTGCACTTATGTCAGAGCAAGTGAATATTATAAAAAGTCATTTCTCAAAAATATACTGCACTTTGTTTCGTCTGTAATCAAGCAGGAAGTCCAACAGTGTGCTGACCCCTATTTAAATAGGTATGGCAATTTTGGAGAAAATGTTGAAAACAACACACTTTATAGGCACCAATGTTACAAGCACTCTGCAATTTTATTTTTTGTAATCCCTCCAGGTGTTTGTGTTTTATGCACATTTCAAAGGTGCCACCAAACTTGGCAAGGCACCATAAAAATCAGCACTTCGCCGTTGGACAATTTGTAATCCAGCACAATGTTCTCAGCTGGCACTATGAACTCCTAATAAAGTTTTCCAGAAAGTCAAATATGTGTTTTATAAGAAAATTCAATACAGCCAGTTGTTACGTTACATTCAAATTTGTATTTATTTTTTGACCTTGTGCCCTATTTACAAAGGTAAACATCAACAAAAAGTCACCTTAGGGTGTGAATTCCTCAAAGGCCTGACGTCTTAAGCATTTCAATTACATAATATTACACAGCCTAATTAGCAGACATTCAGAAAACAATGCCACTTGCTTGATTGGCCAGAAGGTCCAGTCAGTAGACAGATCTGATAACAGGCTCCGGCTATGGCTGACTCCAGCTAATCACTGTCCTCAGACTTCATTAGGGTCAATTACAACATCTTCACGTGTGTTTAGTCAGCTGAAGTAAACAAAAAACGATTGATGAATCACCCTGCTGCAATGTTATTGGTTCATTTTCATACGTATTCTCAAATTGAGGCTTAACTACTGGCATACGCACCCCACCCCCCTTATAAGACATGTGTTCCGTCGCTGTGATTTGGACTTGCAGACTGGTGAGAAGTCTGTAATATCCAAAAACGGTTTGTTCCATTCAACTGCAGTTTTGCCATACACGTATTTTCAGTAATTGTTTCAAGATATTTGAAGTAAAATGCGTCCTCCGTGATTGTGCAATGACTATAGCGTGTTTCCCTTGCTAGGGACTTTAATTGGGGTCAGCACACTGTCAGGTTTCCCATTGGCGACCATGTTAATGTTTTGTGTGATTATAAGAAAACGTGACCTATAAAGTTTCTTTAACTTCTCACCTGCTGTTATTATCATCTCATTGACATGCTGGTCGAGTTTAGTCAAAATCTCATATCTCTAGCTCTTGCAAAATGCCTGTATGTATGACACCCGTCAATATTTACAACTGGATGCAGGCAGTAATCCAGCTAAAGTGTCAACTAGCCAAATTGCTGCCAGATACCCTTCCGCTTAGTAAAATCAGCTAAAAAGACACCATTTTACTGTCAACAGCTTCAACAATCACATCTAGAAATCTGACTACTCAAGTGCACTTATGTCAGAGCAAGTGAATATTATAAAAAGTCATTTCTCAAAAATATACTGCACTTTTTTTCATCTGTAATCAAGCAGGAAGTCCAACAGTGTGCTGACCCCAAATAGGTATGGCAATTTTGGAGAAAATGTTGAAAACAACACACTTTATAGGCACCAATGTTACAAGCACTCTGCAATTTTATTTTTTGTAATCCCTCCAGGTGTTTGTGTTTTATGCACATTTCAAAGGTGCCACCAAACTTGGCAAGGCACCATAAAAATCAGCACTTCGCCGTTGGACAATTTGTAATCCAGCACAATGTTCTCAGCTGGCACTATGAACTCCTAATAAAGTTTTCCAGAAAGTCAAATATGTGTTTTATAAGAAAATTCAATACAGCCAGTTGTTACGTTACATTCAAATTTGTATTTATTTTTTGACCTTGTGCCCTATTTACAAAGGTAAACATCAACAAAAAGTCACCTTAGGGTGTGAATTCCTCAAAGGCCTGACGTCTTAAGCATTTCAATTACATAATATTACACAGCCTAATTAGCAGACATTCAGAAAACAATGCCACTTGCTTGATTGGCCAGAAGGTCCAGTCAGTAGACAGATCTGATAACAGGCTCCGGCTATGGCTGACTCCAGCTAATCACTGTCCTCAGACTTCATTAGGGTCAATTACAACATCTTCACGTGTGTTTAGTCAGCTGAAGTAAACAAAAAACGATTGATGAATCACCCTGCTGCAATGTTATTGGTTCATTTTCATACGTATTCTCAAATTGAGGCTTAACTACTGGCATACGCACCCCACCCCCCTTATAAGACATGTGTTCCGTCGCTGTGATTTGGACTTGCAGACTGGTGAGAAGTCTGTAATATCCAAAAACGGTTTGTTCCATTCAACTGCAGTTTTGCCATACACGTATTTTCAGTAATTGTTTCAAGATATTTGAAGTAAAATGCGTCCTCCGTGATTGTGCAATGACTATAGCGTGTTTCCCTTGCTAGGGACTTTAATTGGGGTCAGCACACTGTCAGGTTTCCCATTGGCGACCATGTTAATGTTTTGTGTGATTATAAGAAAACGTGACCTATAAAGTTTCTTTAACTTCTCACCTGCTGTTATTATCATCTCATTGACATGCTGGTCGAGTTTAGTCAAAATCTCATATCTCTAGCTCTTGCAAAATGCCTGTATGTATGACACCCGTCAATATTTACAACTGGATGCAGGCAGTAATCCAGCTAAAGTGTCAACTAGCCAAATTGCTGCCAGATACCCTTCCGCTTAGTAAAATCAGCTAAAAAGACACCATTTTACTGTCAACAGCTTCAACAATCACATCTAGAAATCTGACTACTCAAGTGCACTTATGTCAGAGCAAGTGAATATTATAAAAAGTCATTTCTCAAAAATATACTGCACTTTTTTTCATCTGTAATCAAGCAGGAAGTCCAACAGTGTGCTGACCCCAAATAGGTATGGCAATTTTGGAGAAAATGTTGAAAACAACACACTTTATAGGCACCAATGTTACAAGCACTCTGCAATTTTATTTTTTGTAATCCCTCCAGGTGTTTGTGTTTTATGCACATTTCAAAGGTGCCACCAAACTTGGCAAGGCACCATAAAAATCAGCACTTCGCCGTTGGACAATTTGTAATCCAGCACAATGTTCTCAGCTGGCACTATGAACTCCTAATAAAGTTTTCCAGAAAGTCAAATATGTGTTTTATAAGAAAATTCAATACAGCCAGTTGTTACGTTACATTCAAATTTGTATTTATTTGTTGACCTTGTGCCCTATTTACAAAGGTAAACATCAACAAAAAGTCACCTTAGGGTGTGAATTCCTCAAAGGCCTGACGTCTTAAGCATTTCAATTACATAATATTACACAGCCTAATTAGCAGACATTCAGAAAACAATGCCACTTGCTTGATTGGCCAGAAGGTCCAGTCAGTAGACAGATCTGATAACAGGCTCCGGCTATGGCTGACTCCAGCTAATCACTGTCCTCAGACTTCATTAGGGTCAATTACAACATCTTCACGTGTGTTTAGTCAGCTGAAGTAAACAAAAAACGATTGATGAATCACCCTGCTGCAATGTTATTGGTTCATTTTCATACGTATTCTCAAATTGAGGCTTAACTACTGGCATACGCACCCCACCCCCCTTATAAGACATGTGTTCCGTCGCTGTGATTTGGACTTGCAGACTGGTGAGAAGTCTGTAATATCCAAAAACGGTTTGTTCCATTCAACTGCAGTTTTGCCATACACGTATTTTCAGTAATTGTTTCAAGATATTTGAAGTAAAATGCGTCCTCCGTGATTGTGCAATGACTATAGCGTGTTTCCCTTGCTAGGGACTTTAATTGGGGTCAGCACACTGTCAGGTTTCCCATTGGCGACCATGTTAATGTTTTGTGTGATTATAAGAAAACGTGACCTATAAAGTTTCTTTAACTTCTCACCTGCTGTTATTATCATCTCATTGACATGCTGGTCGAGTTTAGTCAAAATCTCATATCTCTAGCTCTTGCAAAATGCCTGTATGTATGACACCCGTCAATATTTACAACTGGATGCAGGCAGTAATCCAGCTAAAGTGTCAACTAGCCAAATTGCTGCCAGATACCCTTCCGCTTAGTAAAATCAGCTAAAAAGACACCATTTTACTGTCAACAGCTTCAACAATCACATCTAGAAATCTGACTACTCAAATGCACTTATGTCAGAGCAAGTGAATATTATAAAAAGTCATTTCTCAAAAATATACTGCACTTTGTTTCGTCTGTAATCAAGCAGGAAGTCCAACAGTGTGCTGACCCCTAAAGGAAATTAGCGCCGAGCACTACTGTCACGGCATAGACGGGAACACCCCGAGTAATCCGCCGACGTTAACACTGCGCCGCACATTCCGGGACGTGCTGGCGTAGCCACCGCCGTCACCTCCGCCACCACCACCACCTCCGCACCACCATCACCGCCGCCGACATCAACACCCGCCTTGGTGAGACAGGCACTCGTGTAAAGCAGTGGCTAGCGTCAGACGCGCTACTTGAGAATATCATACATACGCCGCCCTATGTAGATAGTAAAGTAGGACATTGACCGGGAGAGTGTGGCGGAGATTCGCCCGGCTGGGACATTGAACCTCTGACCGCGCGGTGCCAGGCCGAGTGTCTGGCGAGTATCGGGTTACACCCCGCGAACGGGCCATTCACACACGGCCGCTCGCACTACGCTACGTCGTCGGTGCACCGCTGTGTATGAGCAGGCTTGAAACGAGGTCGCCGCAAAGGCCAACGGCTATATAGGTTTCGATAACGTGTATGTTGTTTGAAGCATAATTCACACAAGGCTATTGAAAGCATAAGAATGGAGCGGCATGTCGTCGTCCTGTTACTTGGTGCGTTTTGTGTGTGTCACTGGTCGACCGCCTTCGCCGGACGGGGCAGCGACAGAGACAACGAACTGCATGTCATTACCAGACGGCAAGCAACCGGGGCAATGACGCTGCCCCGAACATACGACAGCAAGAGGAGAAGGCTGCTGCCAGACACGGACGGAGCTCCGTCCCTCGGGAAGGTGTCTACTCGTGGACAGCCGCAGAAAGCCGACGAGACGGCGTCCGGAGTACCGTGCTCGCTCCGCAAGAAGTGTAGCGTTGGCAACAACACGGACGCTCTCAACTTCTACGCGAGAAACTGCTTCTGTGACGATCTTTGTCACTCGTACGGAGACTGCTGCAAAGATGCGATGATGCCTGCTAGCCGGCCGGTACGTCCATTCGACACGGTTACAGAAACACAGGGTGTGTTTGTGTGCGTGCGTGCGTGCGTGCGTGCGTGCGTGCGTGCGTGCGTGCGTATGTCCGTCCGTTTGTGTGCGCGCGTGTGTGCGAGCGTGTGTCCGTCCGTTTGTGTGTGTGCGTCCATCCGTTTGTGCGTGTGTGTATGTTGTGTGTGTGTGTGTGTGTGTGTGTGTGTGTGTGTGTGTGTGTGTGTGTGTGTGTGTGTGTGTGTGTGTGTGTGTGTGTGTGTGTGTGTGTGTGTGTGTGTGTGTGTGTGTGTGTGTGTGTGTGTGTGTGTGCGTGCGTGCATGCGTCCTTGCGTGTGTGCGTGCGTGCGTGCGTGCGTGCGTCCGTGTGTCCATGTGTACATGATCGTAGGCTATGGGTGCAATGGAGGCGTATGCATCCCTCACATGAATATACTATCGATCGATGACGGGCGGGCGGGCGGGCGGGCGGGCGGGCGGGCGGGCGGGCGGGCGGGCGGGCGGGCGAGCGGGCGGGCGAGCGAGCGTCTGTCAGTGTGTCTGTCTGTCTGTCTGTCTGTCTGTCTGTCTGTCTGTCTGTGTGTGTGTGTGTGTGTGTGTGTGTGTGTGTGTGTGTGTGTGTGTGTGTGTATGTATGTGTGTGTGTGTGTGCGCGCGCGAGCGGGCGCGTGTGTGCGCGTGCGTGTAAGTGCGGTGTGCGTGCGTGAGTGCGCGCGCGCGTGTGAGTGTGCGTGTGTTTGTGCGTGCGTGCGTGCGTGGCGTGCGTGTATGAGTGTGTTTCCGTGTGTGTAGCTACATTCATTTATGTGCGGTTGCATTGTGTATGGAGCTACATAATAAGCCAGACATAGGATGTTTTGTATGATTGGAACAGTTATTTTCACCTTCAGCATAAACTGGCCCGTAAGATCTTCTCTTGCCACCGCGTGCGCGAGATCGAACTGGATGTCGAGGTGTACGTGGTGACGTCATGTCCGCGCCAGTTCAAGGACGTGTGGGTGCGAGAACAGTGCGGACACGAGGCGTCCAAGGAACTATTCTATCGCGTGCCTGTCAGCGGTGTCCAGTCAACGGTCGTCTACCGCAACTACTACTGCGCCCTCTGTAACGGCGAGACGAACGTAACTTTCTGGCAGGTAGGTTAATATAAACAGCTATTACTGTGCCCTTTGTAACGGTGGGACGAACGTCACTTTCTGGCAGGTAGGTTAATATAAACAGCTATTACTGTGCCCTTTGTAACGGTGGGACGAACGTCACTTTCTGGCAGGTAGATTAATATCAACAGCTACTACTGCGCCCTTTGTAACGGCGAGACGAACGTCACTTTCTGGCAGGTAGATTAATATCAACAGCTATTGTTGCGCCCTTTGTAACGGCGAGTCGAACGTCACTGTTTAGCAGGTTGGTTAATATTACTAGCTATATTTTAAAATATTGGATTTTGCGAATCTGCGTGAGAAGATGAGAAATATTTGGGGACTGAGGTTCACAACAAACCTCGAACAGCAACCCCCTGGAAAGGTCCACAAAAAGAAAAACCTCCAACTGCACCAATCCCCTCCAGGTTCAGCATGAATTACTGGGGAACAACACTACACGTCTGCCTCTGACATATTCCTAGAGCAACTGCCCCTTGCCCCTTTTCCCGCACGGATTCATACAGACACGTATAAAACGAAAGTAAAGTAAAACAAAGGAAAGTTCTTATATAGCACAGTAGCCAGTCCTTTGGACTGCTCGAAGCGCTTTACACTTTACTCTCTGGCAGACCTGTTCAATTGAACACCATCTTGACTTCTCTGGGAAGCATCCAGCCACACTCTATAGCCACTCTCTATAGCCAGGTACTCGTTCATACAGATGCGTGAACTGGAGCAACATATACTGAACTTGCCCAAGGTTCGACACAACAGCACGGGATTCGAATCCTGGTTCTCTCGGTTGAGAGACTACACCACTGCACTGTAAAAAAACATGACGTACTGGTGGATGGTGGTTTGTAAAACATCACGCACTGGTGGATGGTGGTTGTAAAAAAAACACGTACTGATGGATGGTGGTTGTAAAACATCACGTACTGATGGATGGTGGTTTATAAAACATCACGCTCTAGTGGATGGTGGTTTGTAAAAATCTCGTACATGTGGATGATGGTTGTAAAACATCACGTACTGGTGGATGGTAGTTTGTAAAACACCATGTAGTGGTGGGTTGTGGTTTATAAAACATCACGTACTGGTGGATGGTGGTTTGTAAAACATCACGCACTGGTGGATGGTGGTTTGTAAAACATCACGCACTGGTGGATGGTGGTTGTAAAAAAAACACGTACTGATGGATGGTGGTTGTAAAACATGACGTACTGATGGATGGTGGTTTGTAAAACATCACGCACTGGTGGATGGTGGTTTGTAAAACATCACGCACTGGTGGATGGTGGTTGTAAAAAAAACACGTACTGATGGATGGTGGTTGTAAAACATCACGTACTGATGGATGGTGGTTTATAAAACATCACGCTCTAGTGGATGGTGGTTTGTAAAAATCTCGTACATGTGGATGATGGTTGTAAAACATCACGTACTGGTGGATGGTAGTTTGTAAAACACCATGTAGTGGTGGGTTGTGGTTTATAAAACATCACGTACTGGTGGATGGTAGTTTGTAAAACACCATGTAGTGGTGGGTTGTGGTTTATAAAACATCACATACTGGTGGATGGCACTGGTGGATAGTGGTTGTAAAACATCACATACTGGTGGATGGTGGTTCTAAGACACAACGTACTGGTGGACGGTGGTTGTAATACACCACGCACTGTTGTATGGTGTTTTATAAAACATCACGCACAAGTGGATGGTGGTTTATAAAACATCATGCACAAGTGGATGGTGGTTTATAAAAGTCACGTACAGGTGGATGGTGTTTGTAAAACATCACGTACTGGTGGGTGGTAGTTCTAAATGATCACGTACTGGTGGATGGTGGTTTTATAAAACATCACGCACTGGTGGATTGTTGTTTGAAAAACACCACGTACTGGTGGATGGTGGTTGTAAAACATCACTCACTGGTGGATGGTGGTTGTAAAACATCACGTACTGGTGGATGGTGGTTTGTAAAACATCACTTACTGGTGGATGGTGGTTTGTAAAACATCACGTACTTGTGGATGGTGGTTTCTAAAACATCACGTACTAGTGGAAGGTGGTTTGTAAAACCTCACATACTGGTGGATGGTGGTTTGTTAAACATCACGCACTGGCGGATGGTGGTTGTAAAACATAACGTACTGATGAAGGGTGATTTGTTAAAAAAATAACGTACTTGTGGATGGTGATTTCTAAAAAATAACGTACTGGTGGATGGTGGTTTCTAAAACATCATGTACTGGTGGATGGTGGTTTGTAAAACATCACGTACATGTTGACTTTCTTTTGTAAAACATCAAGTACTGGTGGATGGTAGTTTATAAAGCATCACGTACTGTTGGATGGTGGTTTGTAAAACATCATGCACTGGTGGATGGTAGTTTATAAAGCATCACGTACTGTTGGATGGTGGTTTGTATGACATCACGTACTGGCGTATGGTGGTTATTCAAACATCACGTACTGGTGGATGGTGGTTTGTAAAACATCATGATATGTTGATGTTGTTTTGTAAAAAGTAATCACGTACTGGTGGATGGTCGTTTCTAACACAACACACAGTGGTTTGACCTGCCGTATTGTTCCTTGAGTAACGACGAGACGAACGTCACATTCTGGCAGATAGGTTTATTCCAATAGCTACTATTGCGCCTTTTGTAACGTTGAAACAAACGTCACATTCTGGCAGATAGTTTATTCCAATAGCTACTACTACGCCTTCTGTAACGATGAAACAAACGTCACATGAATTTACACTTGTCGTGTCCTAGGTAACACTTAATTGCGGCGCCGGTCCGGATCCAGCGTTAAACAAGGAAGATGTTCCGATGGACGCCAGCGCCGTGATGCGGCAAATGTTGCAAACACAGACGGCGGACTGCGGTATTGAGTTCAAACACCCGACGATGAGGGCGCGCAAGTGCAAGTCGCACATATCTCGCTGCGATCGCCAGTGGACAGGAAAGAAGGTAAGTGTACGAAACACCATGTGGTTCATTCAATCAGACGTGGCAACTCGTATGTGTATATATTAGACTAGTGTTTACCTTAGAACATGGGTCTGTGTTTGTAACGAAGTCAGGCAAAGTTGGTTGAGTTAACTAACGACCAACGTGACCGCACTGTAGACTAAGCTTGATAAAACTCATACGAATTGACGTGACGACGCCATAAATTTCAACCGATCCTTTTGATTTAGAAATGTCCTCTCTGTTTGGACGTGAAATAGGAAATGTTTAACTTCATTGTATATATGTGGTCGTTTTTGGTCTTGTAATATTTATGCGATCAGTCAGCAAGTGGTATAGCCTGTCATAAACATTTGTAGGCCAATCGATAACAGTGATCAAACAGATTTGATGTCAAAGTTACTGCTACCCTGTCCTCATTGTTGACATTATCGTCGTCGTCAACGTCCATATTAGTTATCGTCATCAACATCATCATCATCGTTGACATCATATTTTGAGTTTGCTACGACATATACAATCGAATAGACACACGCAAATATCCTATTACAACCAACTGAAAATACATTGTTCTTAAAGGGAAGCGAAAGGTAATTATGTTGGTCTATACACCTAAAAGAGTTAATAGAACCTGACCATTTGCAACAACAATCAACCGCATCACGCCTGTGGCTTACTCAGAATGTATTTTAAAAGTGGGAAATTCTAGTCAAAGCTTACAGTTCCCGGCGGCTGCCATATTGAGACACGTCCCCGTTGCTTGACCAACAAGCGCCTAAAGCATCATTGACCTTGACGGGTCGGATGCCCCTGTTCCCTTGACATGTATATGAACATGCCAGATCACATGTTCGTTTATCGTATTCCCTTCTAGTCAGAGTCACTTGATGTATATGAACATGCCAGATCACATGTTCGTTTATCGTATTCCCTTCTAGTCAGAGTCACTTGATGTATATGAACATGCCAGCTCACATGTTCGTTTATCGTATTCCCTTCTAGTCAGAGTTACTTGATGTATATGAACATGCCAGATCACATGTTCGTTTATCGTATTCCCTTCTAGCCAGAGTTACTTGATGTATATGAACATGCCAGCTCACATGTTCGTTTATCGTATTCCCTTCTAGTCAGAGTTACTTGATGTATATGAACATGCCAACTCATGTGTTCGTTTATCGTATTCCCTTCTAATCAGAGTTACTTGATGTATATGAACATGCCAGCTCATGTGTTCGTTTATCGTATTCCCTTCTAGTCAGAGTTATTTGATGTATATGAACGTGCCAGATCACATGTTCGTTTATCGTATTCCCTTCTAGTCAGAGTTACTTGATGTATATGAACATGCCAACTCACATGTTCGTTTATCGTATTCCCTTCTAGTCAGAGTTACTTGATGTATATGAACATGCCAACTCATGTGTTCGTTTATCGTATTCCCTTCTAATCAGAGTTACTTGATGTATATGAACATGCCAGCTCATGTGTTCGTTTATCGTATTCCCTTCTAGTCAGAGTTATTTGATGTATATGAACATGCCAGCTCATGTGTTCGTTTATCGTATTCCCTTCTAGTCAGAGTTATTTGATGTATATGAACATGCCAGCTCACATGTTCGTTTATCGTATTCCCTTCTAGTCAGAGTTACTTGATATATATATGAACATGCCAGCTCATGTGTTCGTTTATCGTATTCCCTTCTAGTCAGAGTTACTTGATATATATATATGAACATGCCAGCTCATGTGTTCGTTTATCGTATTCCCTTCTAGTCAGAGTTACTTGATATATATATGAACATGCCAGCTCATGTGTTCGTTTATCGTATTCCCTTCTAGTCAGAGTTACTTGATATATATATGAACATGCCAGCTCATGTGTTCGTTTATCGTATTCCCTTCTAGTCAGAGTTACTTGATATATATATGAACATGCCAGCTCATGTGTTCGTTTATCGTATTCCCTTTTAGTCAGAGTTACTTGTAATGACTGTTATAATGTGTCGTACAGTGCACCATGCAGACGTAAATGTTTTAGTAGTTACAAAACAAATTCAGCAACGCAAACTAAAGTAATAGTCTCTGCTTGGCGACTGGCGAATTGGGAAGAGTAGGCATTGGAGACGTCAGACTTTTTATCACAACGGCGCTGTCTTGGCAATTTAAATTATGAGTTTTCTACAAGGTTATTTTGGTAAACTGCTGACGTAATATTTTTTATTGCAGTTGGTAATGGCTAGTTTGTTTTTATTAACTCTTTAAGAGGCATATGCCCAAACAGATGCCTTTTATTTTCCTTTAAACTAGACTATGGCTTAGTATTCAATATTAGCAATAGCAAGTGATTGCTCCCACTTTACTAGATCTTACGGGGTTTTTTTTATACGATTGATCATTCAGTCCTTTTTTTCAAACTTTCATGTACGTTTTAGCACTTCAGCTATAGTTCTTCGGGGTTTAAATTTAGAATTTCAGGCCGAAAGTAACGGTTTAATATATCTGACTCATTGTTCTGCCCACACTATCTTCCATTTGGAGTTGCATAAGGACCCGTCCTTGGCTCTATGAACATTGTTTATGTACTGTCTACCTTAGTCAAGGCTTTACCAATCATAACATTATATGTCACTTGTTTGCTGATGACACACACATTGGAGCTGAATGCAGGAAAGCGTGCTTTCTCTGTAACTGCAGCCACAATCACTAATGAACTCCCAGTGCTTTGAAATAATTTGTAACTGAAACTACCTTTAGTATAAACTTAAGATGTATATTAAAATGCTGTTCGAAATTGCATTCCAACCCCTAATTTTCGGCGATTCTTACTCGAATGATGACTTTTACGTATCCCTGTCAATAATATGTACAGAACAAGTCTTGTTTTTTGTGCTTCTCAGTTCACGGAGCGGAGGTAATTGAAATAAGTTAGTATCGGAGTAATTAACTCGCTGATTGTAGGTGAGGCAGAAGTGTAAGACGGCCCAGACCGCCTACGTGTACGTAGGGCTGACCGTCTACAGGAACAAGCACTGCGCTACCTGCAACTTCGTCAACGCCAGTCAGTTGACGTGTGTCGACCCACGTACGCCGCAGTGTGAGTTCGAATGCAGGTAAGAACAACCGTGTTTTAATGCAGGTAAGAACAACCGTCAACCGTGTTTTAATGCAGGTAAGAGCAACCGTGTTTGGTTGCAGGTAAGAACAGCCGTGTTTGGATGCAGGAAAGAACAACCGTGTTTTGAATGCAGGTAAGAACAGCCGTATTTGAATGCATGCAAGAATAGCCGTGTTTGGATGCAGATAAGAACAACCGTGTTTTGAATGCAGGCCGTGTTTGAATGCAGGTAAAATAGCCGTGTTTGGATGCAGGTAAGAACAACCGTGTTTTGAATGCAGGTAAGAACAACCGTGTTTGAATGCGAGTAAGAACAACCGTGTTTGAATGCAGGTAAGAATAGCCGTGTTTGGATGCAGGTAAGAACAACCGTGTTTTGAATGCAGGTAAGAACAGCCGTGTTTGAATGCAAATAAAAATATCCGTGTTTGGATGCAGGTAAGAACAACCGTGTTTTGAATGTAGGTAAGAACAGCCGTGTTTGGATGCAGGTAAGAACAACCGTGTTTTGAATGCAAGTAAGAACAACCGTGTTTGAATGCAGGTAAGAACAACCGTGTTTGATGAATGCAGGTAAGAATAGCAGTGTTTAGATGCAGGTAAGAACAACCGTGTTTTGAATGCAGGTAAGAACAGCCGTGTTTGAATGCAGGTAAAAATAGCCGTGTTTGGATGCAGGTAAGAACAACCGTGTTTTGAATGCAGGTGAGAACAACCGTGTTTGAATGCAAGTAAGAACAACCGTGTTTGAATGCAGATAAGAACAAACTTGTTTGATCGCAGATAAGAACCACATGCGCTCGCGTCATTCTGTCTGTTTACATGACATATAAGTGAATGAAAGCCTAGCGGCCACTCGCTAAACTTTTAACAACATAATTGCTCCGTTGCGACGCCAACTCTGATTATCACGGTCACAAATAAATCCTCCAACCAATCCCTCGACTCGTTCACGACCCTCGCGACACACCGTGTTTGCTGAATATTCACCCCTATATAAATGTCGTCGCTCGATCAAACACGCTGTTCAGTACAAAGCTACCTCCTCCATTGCAAGGGGACCACACCATGACTGACAGGTTAAGTAGAAAGAGAATGTTTCCATAGCTGTCACCGCCGGGAGGGGCTTCAATGCAGACAAAAACAACTCTAGTTAAGTGTAGGTAAGAACAATTGGATTTGAAAGTACAAATATGAAGAACAGTTATATGAGTTAAACCGCCGCGTGTGTTGTTTGGGTGAAACAAGGCGGGTGAAGTAACCCGCCGCGTGTTTTGTTTGGGTGAAACAAGGCGGGTGAATTAACCTGTCCCGTGTGTTGTTTGGTTGAAACAAGGCGAGTTAATTAATCTGCCCCGTGTGTCGTTGCAGTGTCGGCACCCCGATTACCTCTCCCCCGGTCTTCTCCGTGCTGGTCGACGTGAACGGAGGCAGTGGCTCCGTGACGGACAACAGAGTCGGCGTGGCCGGATACAGGAGCTACGTGCAGACGGTTATCGACGTGCTGCAGTGTCCAGACAACAACGTCTATGACCCGTTTGCCGCCATCTGCCGACCGATCTACTGCGGAGCTGGTCGGGTGTTTGTTGACGGAGACTGCCAACCTCAAGACGAACACGTGTCACCGATAATGTCGTCATCATCGACAACAACGATGACTATTACGACAACTTCAAAACGACCAACTAATGTGGTGATTACTACTAAATCAGCAGCAGCAAGTGAACAAGGCTCAGATAATGACAATTTAAACGAAATCAACGAATTGAACGGTGTGACATTACACGGCGACTCGGTAACACACCCGACGAGCTCAGTGCTGCCGTCTAGTTTCGGGCCGCGCCTCCTGTGTCCGCTATTACGACTGAACGCCAGCGAATACGTGATGCTCGACAACAGCTCTGTATTTCTAACGGCAGTCGGAGCGCTGTATACGCCCCACCAGTATCGCTTCGACGACGGCGCCCTACTCGTCTGTTCGCCTTACCTCAACCAGACGTACGAAGTGCGGCATAACGTCACCCGTACTGTCGTCATGTTCAAGTTTGGTCGACTTCAGAGTCTAGTCTCCATTATAGGCCTGCTCATATCGCTCACCGCTCTCGCCACCCACTTCATCGTTTATATCATGCTGCCATCGTTACGCAACATTCCCGGCAAATGTCTCCTTTGTCTCGTCGCGTCGCTCTTTATCGCCCAGTTCTTGTTTTTAGCCGGTAGCGCGCTCACCGAGCTACCGGAAGTGTGTCTGTCGTTCGGCGTCGCCATGCACTACTCGTTCCTCGCTGCCTTCTTCTGGATGAACGTGATGGCGGTTGACATCTGCCGCACGTTCTCGAGCAATCGTGTCGTGCTGCCGACCGATGACCGCTCGTCTCGGTTCGTCTTCTACTCGCTCTACGCCTGGCTCACACCCGCCGGCGTTGTCGGCGGCTCGCTCGCTCTCGACCTCCTCGACCTGCCGGCCCTCGCCGACTACCGCCCGCACTATGGCGACGGCCTGTGTTGGATCACACGTCGCTGGCCTCTACTCATCATGTTTGCCCTACCTCTCGCCCTGCTCCTGGCCGTCAACACTGTTCTCTTTGGGGTGACTGTTAAGAACCTCTGTTTAATCTCGCGAGACGCGAAACGCGCCCGCGGCACCGAGCGAGGCCAATTCCTTCTCTACGTTAAGCTGTCCATCATCATGGGTCTGACGTGGGTGTTTGGCTTTGTCGCGTCGTTGGCCGAGCTCCCCGTGCTCTGGTACGTGTTCGTCGTGTTCAACACGTTGCAGGGCGCCTTCATCTGCTTCGCGTTCATCTGCACGAAGAAGGTGTTCCGCCTGCTGCACGAACGAGGCCGCACGCACCGAGCCACCATCGGCAGCGGTCACAACGGCAGGTACTACTCGTCGTCGACCAGCAGCAAGTCTACGCGACCGACGTACGTGTCTGAAGGCGAAGCCCTCGTCATTTCACAGGAGACCAGCATCTGACATCTCACTTAGTTAGGACGGCGAACACCATCGGAATACCACGGGTGCCATGACGTCAGTACGACACGGTGTTACTGACTTAGTGGGTATAGTAGGTGCACTAGCGAGAGTACGATGTGGGTACTACAGCGAGAATACTACGTGGGTACTACAGCGAGAGTACTACGTGGGTACTACATTGTTAGTACGACCTTGGTATAACAGTGAGAATACGATGTGGGTTCTACATTGAGAGTACGACCTGTGTATTACATTGTTAGTACGACCTGGGTATTACATTGTTAGTACGACCTGTGTATTACATTGTTAGTACGACCTGGGTATTACAGTGAGAGTACTACGTGGATACAACAGTGAGAGTACGACATAGGTACTGCAGTGAGAGTCAACGTGGATACTACAATGAGAATACTATATCAATACTACAGTGAGAGTACTACATGGATACCACAGTGAGAATACTACATGGATATTACAGTGAGAATACTACGTGGATACAACAATGGGAATACTACATAGGTACTACAATGAGAATACTACATGGATATTTCAGCGAGAGTACTACATGTGTACTACATTGTTAGTACGACCTGAGTATAACAGTAAGAGTACGACCTGGGTTCTGCATTGTTAGTACGACCTGGGTACTACATTGTTAGTACGACCTGGGTACTACATTGTTAGTACGGCCTGGGTTCTGCATTGTTAGTACGGCCTGGGTACTACATTGTTAGTACGACCTGGGTACTACATTGTTAGTACGGCCTGGGTACTACATTGTTAGTACGGCCTGGGTACTACATTGTTAGTACGACCTGGGTACTACATTGTTAGTACGGCCTGGGTACTACATTGTTAGTACGGCCTGGGTACTACATTGTTAGTACGACCTGGGTACTACATTGTTAGTACGGCCTGGGTACTACATTGTTAGTACGACCTGGGTACTACATTGTTAGTACGACCTGGGTACTACATTGTTAGTACGACCGGGGTACTACATTGTTAGTACGACCTGGGTACTACATTGTTAGTACGGCCTGGGTACTACATTGTTAGTACAGCCTGGGTACTACATTGTTAGTACGACCTGGGTATTACATTGTTAGTACGACCTGGGTACTACAGCGAGAGTACTACATGGATACAACAGTGAGAGTACGACATAGGTACTGCAGTGAGAGTCGACGTGGATACTACAGTAAGAATACTAGATGGGCACTACAATGAGAGTACTAGATGGATACTGCAGTGAGAGTATTATATGGGCACTGCAGTGAGAGTACTAGATGGATACTGCAGTGAGAGTATTATATGGGTACTACAGTGAGAGTACTAGATGGATACTGCAGTGAGAGTACTACATGGGTAATATAGCGAGAGTACTACACGGATACAACAGTGAGAGTACGACATAGGTACTGCAGTGAGAGTATGACGTGGATACTACAGTGAGAGTACTATGTGTATACTATAGTGATAGTAGATAAGTACTACAACGAGGGTACCATGTGGGTACTGCATCGAAAATACAACACTGGTACTAATTAGCACAGCATACATATTAGTGCGAGAGTACGGCAAGTATTATGACATTTGTGCCGACACAAAGGCGTGACGATATGAAATCATAATGTTGAGGTAATGTTAAGGTAAGTAGGATGATACATAACATGTTCATGGCGTTCACCCGTAGTTAGTCTTCTAACACACACACGTGTGTGACAAATGTTACATTATATTTATTAAGAAAACAATTAAATATTCGTATGCGTTGAAGTTTATTGCAACGTGCGCTGCATAACGAGTCAGCGTATAACGAATACAGGCAGGACACGTAGTTTGTCGTGGATATAATTATTTCGTGTTAGCTTAATATTCCAACTAATGCAGTTAGAATATAATAGGTGCAATACAGGCACAGAGACCCAACCAGCATATACGTCCAGCTACGCCCAGCGATAAATCATCTACAGATTTGCCAATTATCTCCACATACACACCTGCCCGCATGCATACACGCGCACGCGTTCTCACACACACAATCATTCACACGCACGCACGCATGCAGACATGCATATACGGAGACACACACCCATTTACAACAATGCATCATGTACAGACACATCAATTATCCAGAGATAAGTGTTAATCATCTACGGCGAATTTTAAATTATCTCCAGTAACGTCAAACACCTATAGACACCTGTCAATCATCTACATATATTCAACAACTATTTACAGATACATACCAGTTACCTATAGGGATTTAGCAGTCATCTACATACATAATAATTATATCAATTATTTACTGAGATAAGCCAATCATCGATAGAGACTCGTTAAGCATCACCAGACAACTGACTAGCATCAATCATCTACAGAGACCTGTCTCAGTCACCTATATATACCTGTCAGTCATCTACAGAGACCTGTCAGTCATCTACAGAGACCTGTCTCAGTCACCTATATATACCTGTCGGTCATCTACAGAGACCTGTCTCAGTCACCTATATATACCTGTCAGTCATCTACAGAGACCTGTCAGTCATCCAGAGAGACCTGTCAGTCATCAATAGAGACCTGTCAGTCATATACATACACCTGTCGGTTATCTACATAGACCTGTCGGTCATCTACAGATACATGTCAGTCATTTACAGAGGCCTATCAGTCATCTATAGAAACATACCAGTCATCTACAGAGACTAACCTGTCAGCCATCTACTTGTTAACATCAACATATATTTGTTAATCATATATATATACTTATCAAGCAGCCTTATGCATATTCCACTAAAATACACAATAGTCATAACCACCAATATAGCTAAGACGCAATTAAGTTTCCGTCCAATTGCATTTATCGTGCAGAGTGCAGTTGTGGTCAGAAAGTCAATCGCGGTTCCAAAGTATGAACGTGTGATTACGAACAACGGATGAGTGACACTTTCAGCCGAAGACACCGCACCATAGGTTCGGGAACAGAGGGGGCGGGGGGCAGCTGCCCCAGGAATTTCTCCGGGGGGCAGACATATGGTTCTGCCCCCCAATAAATGTGAGCGTGAATGTTTTTTTATGGCGAGCGTCAATGGCGGGTGGAAATGTAAATTTTATAAGACGATTAATGTGTATTTTTTTATTGTGAAAGGCGTGTGTAATTGAATGAATGAACGTGTGTAATTGAATGAATGAACGTGTGTAATTGAATGAATGAACGTGTGTAATTGAATGAATGAACGTGTGTAATTGGAGGGTAGACATGTTTTTCTGCCTTTCCCCAGTAATAGGCGGCGCCGAACATTTTTTCCAAAGCTGAAATCGGGTTTTGTTTCACATAACTACTATCGGTCTCTGTCTCACACGACGCTATGATCGGGCCCTATGTCACATGACGCTACTATCGAGTCATGTTTCACATAATTCTACTATATGGTCCTGTCTCACATGACTCTACCACCGGGTTTTGCCTCACATGACTCTACTATCTCGTCCTGTCTCACGTGACTACTATCTGGTCCGATATCACATGACTCTATGCTATCGGGTCCTATCTCACACGACTCTATTCTATCGGGTCCTGTCTCTTATGATTCTACATTGTCGGGTCATGTCTCACACCGTCACACGGCAAGAAATTTGAATTGTTTGCAAAAGGGTCCGGACACCTCAGCAAGGTTAGGGTAACCCTAACCCTAACACCTCAGTAGCACAGATGAGAACTTGCGGAAAATTACTATGTCTGCCATCCCCCAATAGTCTGCTTCTATCGATGTGCGATAGAAGCGCTGATTGCGCCGTGTTATCACTTTTTACCAATTACACCGACATGTGTTAAGTGGATAAATAGTTTCTGTACTGAATGATTACCAACTCCAGTCGCATATTTGTGGAGCATTCTAATTGCGTAAATAGATCGAATTTTGCGGTCATCTACTTTCCCAGCATGCGTTCCAACAATACCAGTATAGGTGTGGTATATGCAAACTATACGGTTAGTGGAGTTGGGTGATGTGTGCAGTGTCTATACAGTTTGTGGTTCTATGTGTGGTATGTGCAGCATTGATACACCTAGTGATCTTATGACATCAGAGTTGCAATGACACAAGTACCGTAGTATCTCATCACAAGAGTTGCAATGACACAAGTACCGTAGTATCTCATCACAAGAGTTGCAGTGACACAAGTACCGCATTATTATATAATCACAAGAGTTTCATAAATCAGATTATACAAGAATGTTCACGAAATTTACCAAATATGAATCTTTATGCGCGTGTGTGTGTGTGTGTGTGTGTGTGTGTGTGTGTGTGTGTGTTTGTGTGTGTGTGTGTGTGTGTGTGTGTGTGTGTGTGTGTGTGTGTGTGTGTGTGTGTGTGTGTGTGTGTGTGTGTGTGTGTGTGTGTGTGTGTGTGTGTGTGTGTGTGTGTGTGTGTGTGTGTGTGTGTGTGTGTTTGTGCGTATGCGTGCGTGTGCGTGTGTAATTTAAGTTGACTATCATCATGTCTCAAACCTTCACGAAATAGTTGATCCCAAAGATAACGCAAGAATGCGCGGCAGTGTTGACATTGTCGACATCGCAGGCAGTACGTGTCTGCCGCTAGTACAGCCAGTGATTCGGTGACCTGATGTTTACAACGTGTCTGCCGCTAGTACAGCCTGTGTATTTTTCTCCTGGAGACGCTCTCGTCTTTATCAGCTGCATTCTGTGAAGCATCGTCAGACATCTGGCTGACGTTACCATGGCGATGCATTTACTAATCTAAATAGTGTATTTATGTGCACAAGATGGTACTCAAAATATTGTAGTGATCTTAACAATTATCGTATTTTACGTCCTACCTTGCCCTCGTATGTGTGTGTGTGTGTGTGTGTGTGTGTGTGTGTGTGTGTGTGTGTGTGTGTGTGTGTGTGTGTGTGTGTGTGTGTGTGTGTGTGTGTGTGTGTGTGTGTGTGTGTGTGTGTGTGTGTGTGTGTGTGTGTGTGTGTGTGTGTGTGTGTGTGTGTGTGTGTGTGTGTGTGTGTGTGTGTGTGTGTGTGTGTGTGTGTGTGTGTGTGTGCATGCGTGTATGGATGCGTGTATGTGTGTGTATGTGTTATGAGTATGTGTGTATGAATGGGTGTGATTGTATGTGTATATATGTGGGGGAAGGCATGTGAATAATGGTCTGTATATTGCCAAAATGTTCATTAGAATGACGTGCCTAATTAACGACCAAAGAAGTATGTCCAAAACAAATAAACAGTTTAAGTTATAACAACTTTTCAATAACATCTCCCCCTCTCACCGACTGCCCGTCTCACCGTCTCTCCTTCTCCCCGGCTCAGCGTCCCCCCTCGCTCCTCTCCCCGTCCACCCCTTTCCCCCTCTCCCCGTCCGCCAATCTCCCCTCTTCCCGTCCACCCGTCTCCCCTCTCCCCGTCCACCCCGTCCACCCCTCACCCCGTCCAAACTACTCCTGCACCGCCATTACCGGCAATGCACCATCTGACTCGTCCTTTCAAAACATCAAGCTCTGTGCTGCAACTCCACGTTTCACTTTGACCCCGCCAGCCAACATCGGTTGAGCGGGCGCCGGGCGCCGGGCGCCGGGCGGGTGTATTTGATTTTGAGAGTAACGACGCCATCTGCGTGCCAGCTGTTCCGCAGCTGCCGTCTCGAGCCTCTGCTCGAACGTGGGAACGTTAACCGCGTTGCCATTGGAGACCAACCTACTTTTTTCAAGTCTTGCCAAATATAGCTACGCTGACGCCGTCATAATCCTTGTAATGAGGTCAGCCATAAAAAGGTATTTAACTATGTAATACGTCAAATGTCTATAGTAAACAGCAGCTTCTTGTGCGTGAGAAGCTTTGTATCCGAGAATCTGCTGAAGTGTATATTTCGAGAATGTGTGGATTGAAGACTATGTCACGTACACGCAAGAGAGGGCTGTCATCAAGTGATATACTGTCAATGTCATCAACAAAGGTCGTACACCCACGCACACGCACACGCGCACACACATACATACACAGTCAATCTCATCAACACATGATGCACGATCGATGTACAAAAAAACTAATTATACCCGTGTAAAACAGTAGTTTGCACGTCAGTTAAAATACTGTCTACGAGCCTAGGTGCCACATAATTACAAGAGGACATATTAAGACCATGGCTATATAAGAGAGGCCACCGCAAATCCCAGAACCGAGAGAACGTGTCGCCAAAAAATCGCCTAGAAGAATGTTTTAATAAATTTGCTTAATAACTACTTACTAAAATAAGTGCAATGCTGCGAGAAATGAGGTTTGAACAGTAGAGCCCTCATTGAGTCTAGACAGTAGAGTCCTCATTGGGCTAGACAGTAGAGCCTCATTGGGTCTAGAAGTAGAGCCCTTATTGGGTCTAGACAGTAGAGCCCTTATTGGGTCTAGAAGTAGAGCCCTTATTGGGTCTAGACAGTAGAGCCCTCATTGAGTCTAGACAGTAGAGCCCTTATTGGGTCTAGAAGTAGAGCCCTTATTGGGTCTAGACAGTAGAGCCCTTATTGGGTCTAGACAGTAGAGCCTCATTGGGTCTAGAAGTAGAGCCCTTATTGGGTCTAGACAGTAGAGCCCTTATTGGGTCTAGACAGTAGAGCCCTTATTGGGTCTAGAAGTAGAGCCCTTATTGGGTCTAGACAGTAGAGCCCTTATTGGGTCTAGAAGTAGAGCCCTTATTGGGTCTAGACAGTAGAGCCCTTATTGGGTCTAGACAGTAGAGCCCTTATTGGGTCTAGAAGTAGAGCCCTTATTGGGTCTAGACAGTAGAGCCCTTATTGGGTCTAGAAGTAGAGCCCTTATTGGGTCTAGACAGTAGAGCCCTTATTGGGTCTAGACAGTAGAGCCCTTATTGGGTCTAGACAGTGTAGCAATCATTGGGTCTAAACAGTAGAGCCCTCAATGAGTCTAGGCGGTAGAATCCTCATTGGGCTAGACAGTAGAGCCCTTATTGCGCTAAACAGTATAGCCCTCATTGGGTCTAGACAGTAGAGCCCTCATTGGGGCTGGACAATAGAGCCCTCTTTGGGTCTGGCAAAAAAGGCCCGAGGTTGGCGTCTCTCATGAACTATCAACAAACAACATCATTTTTTACTTCAGATAAAAATCAAAACATTTAACTAGCTGGTTATGGCATGTTAGGTGTGTGTCTCCAGTTCCCCATGGTTCAAGTAGTACCGGAACTCCAATAAACCCCTTGGTTGAACTTACCATGTGATTCAAATGTCCCCATCACTCAACTAAACAAATAGCGCCGTAGTTCAGATCGCGGTTTCGTGTTGTTGAAATAGCCACGTGGTTCAATTAGCTGAGTTGTTCAATTACCACAGTTCATCCAGCCCCATCCATGGACCAAATAGCCCAAGTTCAAATATAACCGTGTCTCAAACAGATCAGTGGTTTAACTACTCCATGATTAAACTGCCCCGGGTTCAACCGTCCCCCTGGTTTAATTGTCCTCATGTTTCAACTGTCCCCAGAGTTCAACTATACCCGTGGTTCAACTGTACCTGTGGTTCAACTGTCCCCATAGTTCAACTTTCCAGTGGTTCAACTGTCCCGTCATTCAACTGTACCGGCGGTTCAACTGTTCATGTGATTCAACTGTCCCCGTGGTTCAACAGTAGCAGTGTATTAACTGTCCCCGTGGTTCAGCTGTCCCATGGTACAACTGTCCCCGTCATTCAACAAAACCCGTGATTCAACTGTCCCCATGGTTCAACCGTCCCGGCGGTTCAAATGTTCCTTTGGTTCAACTGTCCCCGTGGTTCAACTGTCCTCGTGGTTCAACTGTCCCTTTGTTCAACTGCCCACGTGGTTCAACTGTACCCGTGGTTCAACTGTCCCCGTGGTTTACCTCTGATCGCGGTTCAATTGTCCCCCTGATTCAAATGTACCCGTGGTCCAAATGTGCCCGTGGTTCAACTGTCCCATGATTCAACTGTACTCTTGGTTCAGCTGTACCCGTGGTTCAACTGTACCCGTGATTTAACTGTACCCATGGTTTTACTGTCCTCGTGGTTCAACTCCCCGTGGTTCAACTCCCCGTGGTTCAACTGTTCCGTGGTTCAACTGTCACCGTCATTAAACTGTACCCGTAGTTCAACTGTACCCGTGGTTCTACTGCCCCCCCCCCTTGTTCAACTGTCCCCGTGGTTCAATTGTATCCGTGGTTCAATTGTTCCATGATTCAACTGTCCCCGTTGTTCAATTGATCCCGGTGATTCTATTCTCCCCCTTGTTCAACAGTCCCCGTGGTTCAACTGAAATCGTAGTTCAACTCTCCCTGGTTCAATTGTACCCGTGGTTCAACTCTCCTCGTGGTTCAACTGCCCTCCTGGTTCAACTGCCCCCTTGTTCAACTGCCCACGTGGTTCAACTGTACCCGTGGTTCAACTGTTCCCGTGGTTCAACTGTCCCCGTGGTTCAACTGTCCCCGTGGTTCAACTGTCCCGTGGTTCAACTGTCCCCGTGATTTAACTGTCCCCGTGGTTCAACTGTCCCTGTGGTTCAACTGTCCCGTGGTTCAACTGCGCCGTGGTTCTCCTGTACCCGTGGTTTAACTCTCCCCGTGGTTCAGCTCCCCGTGGTTCAGCTCCCCGTGGTTCAACTGTCCTCGTGGTTCAACTGTCCCCCCTCGTTCAACTGTCCCCCTCGTTCAACTGCCCACGGTGGTTCTATTGTCCCCCTTCTTCAACTGTGCCCATGGTTCAACTGTCCCCGTGGTTTAACTCTCCTCGTGGTTCAGTTGTTCCCCTGATTCAAATGTACTCGTAGTCCAACTGCGCCCGTGTTTCAACTGTTCCATGGTTCAACTATACCCGTGGTTCAACTGTACCCGTGATTCAACTGTTCCCGTCGTTCTACTGCCCCCCTTGTTCAACTGTCCACGTGATTCAACTGTATCCGTGGTTCTACTGTCACCGTGGTTCAACTTCCCCTGGTTCAACTGTTCCGTGGTTCAACTGCCCCCGTGATTAAACTGTACCCGTAGTTCAACTGTACACTTAGTTCAACTGTACCCGTGGTTCAACTGGTCCATGATTCAACTGTCCCCGTTGTTCAACATTCCCGGTGGTTCTATTCTCCCCCTTGTTCAACTGTCCCCGTGGTTCAACTGAAATTGTAGTTCAACTCTCCCTGGTTCAATTGTACCCGTGGTTCAACTCTCCTCGTGGTTCAACTGCCCTCCTGGTTCCACTGCCCCCCTTGTTCAACTGTCCACGTGGTTCAACTGTTCCCGTGGTTCAACTGTCCCAGTGGTTCAACTGTCCCCGTGGTTCAACTGTCCCGTGGTTTAACTCTCCTCGTTGTTCAATTGTCCCCCTGATTCAATTGTACCCATAGTTCAACTGTGCCCGTGGTTCAACTGTCCCATGATTTAACTGTCCCCGTGGTTCAACTGTCCCTGTGGTTCAACTGAAAACGTAGTTCATTTTCCCGTGGTTCAACTGTTCCGGGGTTCAACTGTCACCGTGATTCAACTGTACCCGTAGTTCAACTGTGCCCGTGGTTCAACTGTCCCATGATTCAATTGTCCCTGTTGTTCAACTGTCCCGGTGTTTCTGCTGTCCCCGGGGTTCAACTGTCCCTGTTGTTACACTAGCGCGGTGGTTTTACTGGCTCCGATATTGAATAAACGCCGGGCTGCCGCATGATACGTTAAGCGTTCAAAACACGTAATCAATCCTCGCTGCCAACTAGACACTAAGGACGTATAAGGGGTAAGACCACATTAGATTTTACATAGGCGGCCATTATGACGTTTCCTTCATTTCCTGCAAAGTTTTCATAACAATCTTCTTGACAATTTCACATCATATTTAACCTTCATTCACACAAGTGCTGTAAAAAAAGTTCGTGAAATTATCATACCTCGTTTTTCAGAAAAATTCACCCAAACCTGAAACCCCTCAATTTCACCCAAACTGGTGACGGATTTTGAAATATTGGTGCATTCTACAAAATAGCCACCGCGCGAATACGCGAGCGACTAGCGAAAAAACAAGTGGAAATATTGACCAATAAGTATTATTATTACCTTACTATTATTCATGAAGTAATACTAGATATATATTGAATAAAAGTTGTGCTTAAAGTTAGTTAGTTAAAGTATTTTAGAACACTTTAGTATAGTGAGTGATAATAGGGTAACTTAGCCTTCGATAAGTTGTAAACAAGATTTAACAAACCTGATTATGTGGTAGAATATATAGGAGATAAAGTAACAACCATAAAACTACTTACATAAGATAATATCTGTGTAAGCCAGTATTTGCTAGATATTTTGATTTGGTAGCATTGTTGTTAAAATTAAGCAAGGGCGATAGTCGGGCTAACTCTAGATTGTTTATGTAGATAATGTCCCACGTATTCGCTAGGGCGCGGCGTAACCTAAATGAATAAAGCAACCTCACGTAACGTAATTGATTGTATTTAAATTAGGTTACTACCGGTAATGTTAGCGTTCGTGATAGGATAGATAGTCAGCTGTGTAATTAAAATATGTAACATAAAGTGTTCTGTAGTACACAGGAAACAGTCTTTATAAAGACTAAGTTAATTAAGTTATTAAATAAATTCTGATAGTGATATGGCGCCTTGCAAGCGGCAAGTCAAGGCAAAGCGACACTTGGTGTGCGATCACTGCCACAGCTGGGTAGATTTTGCATTGTCCGGCTGTGGGAAGTCATGGGCAGCAACCACGGAGGAGGGATTCACCTTTCAGTGCATGGGGTGTTGGAAGGTGGAGTGTCTGCATAAGGAGATAGTTAAGTTGACAGATATTGTGATGGGAATTAGGAAGAAGACAGGTGGAATGGAGAGAGACGATAGGGAGAGAGGTGGGAATACCGCAAGGAAAATAGCAGTGGCAAGAAGACTGAAGAATGGAGATTGAGAGGAGGGAAGGTGATTGGAGGGGAAGAAATTGGAAAATCGACGACAGAAAACGTGACAAACGTGAAGATGATAGGGGAGAAAGTGACCGCAGAGAAGGAGGGAGAGAAGAGCGGGCGGGAGTGGAGAGAGGAAAATGAGATGGGAGGAAAGATGAAGGGACGAAAGGAAGTGAGAGCAAATGTAATAGAAAAGAAGTCAGTAAAAGGGACGATGACAGGAGGAAAGGTGACAAGAGACAAAACGACAGGAAAGAATGGATAGGAAGAGAATGTGACTGGAGAGAAGACGGTAGGGGGAAACGAAAACAACCAGACAGATGCAGACCGGAGAAGGAGCTATTCTGAGGCAGTGATTGAGGGTGCAATGAGGAAAGAGAGGGTGTTTATGGGCGACTCCATTATGAGAAAGACGGACAAGATACTAAGCGAGGGGAAGGACCCCGTTGTTTGTCAACCGGGGGCTAGGATAGAACATGTGACTGAAAGGGTAGAGAAGGTATTGCGGCATGGCAAGGGAGGGTTTATACTAGTACAGGTAGGGACACATAATGCAGACAGGGAGGGAACAACTGGGATAGTAGAGAAATAAAGACAGTTAGTGAGGAAACTAAAGAAGACAAGAGTTGAACAGATTATTCTCTCAGGAATTTTGCCAGTAATAGGTGGAAGGGGGGCAACGTATAGAAACTGCAAGAGGATGGAGATCAACGCACTAGCTGAGCAGATGTGTGAAACTGGAGGCATAGATAAAGACAGCACAGAATGTTGGAATATCTTAGAGTGAAATTAAGTGCAAAGTCGATACATTTGTGCCCTTCAAAAAACAAGGGAAACGGTCCAAAAAGAAACACATCGAATGAAGCCATTAGACAAATTAAGTATAAACAAATGACGTGGAAGTCATATAGATGTACTGGAAATGATGAAGACTACAACATTTATAAAGAAGCACTTAACCAAGCTACAGCTGAAATTAGAAATTCAAAGAGAAGCTATGAACAAAAATAAGCTAGTAATATAAAACATGACAGCAAGAGGTTGTATGCATATGTAACAGAAACTTCAGGATAAGGTCGGTCCTCTAGAAGCTAGTGCTGGTAATATAATATCAGAGGGATTCTTAATGGCAGAAGACCTGAATGAGTATTTTAGTTTAGTGTTTACCACGGAAGATATTAGTTCATTGCCAGTACAGAGACTAAGTTCAAGGGGGCAGATTCAGACTATTTAAGACAGTTAATTGTAACCCCGGAAATGGTAGCTAAGAAAATAAGGGCTATGAAGGATAATAAATCACCTGGAGTGGATGGGATTCCGCCCAAACTACTATTGGAAATTGTAGATCAAATTAGCGTACCGCTTGCAACAGTTTTCAATATGTAATTAGAAGAAGGAGTGGTTCCTTTAGAATGGAAAGAGACAAACATTATACCGTTATTTAAAAAAGGTTCGAGAAACAAGTCGGACAACTTTAGACCAGTGAGTTTTACATCAGTGATTTGCAAATTATCAGAAATACTAATTAAAGATCACATGGTGGATTTTCTTGTTAAACATAACTTGATAAACCCATCTCAACATGGGTTTTTAAAAGCGAGGTCATGCTTAACAAATATGTTATGTTTCTTGGAAGACATCACTAAGTGGATAGATGAGGGTTCACCAGTAGATAACGTCTACTTAGATTTTCAAAAAGCTTTCGACAAAGTACCACATCAAAGATTACTATTAAACTAAAGGCCCATGGCATAGGAAATGGTATAATAAACTGGATAGAAAAATGGCTGATTGACAGAAGACAAGGTGTAGTAATTGACGGGGAGGCTTCAAACTGAAAATCGATATTGAGTGGGGTACCACAGGGATCAGTACCAGGACCTATATTATTCTTAATATATATCAACGATTTGGACAATGATATAACAAGCAAGGTGTTGAAATTTTCGGATGATACAAAAGTGTTTAGAAGGATTAAAAGTGATGGAGATAGACAGCATTTACAAGATGATCTTTACAAATTGATCAAATGGTCAGAAAACTGGCAAATGCTGTTCAATTTTGGGAAATGTAAATTCCTCCACGCAGGACATGGGAACGAAGAGGTAGAATATACAATGGGGGGTACTGTAGTAAGTACTACTGTAAAAGAAAAGGACTGTAGTAAGTACTACTGTAAAAGAAAAGGACTTAGGGTTAACCATTAGTGCTGATATGAAGGTTTCAGAGCAGTGCGGAATTGCAGCTTCAAAGGGAAATCAAATCCTTGGATTAATTAGGCGAAATATAGCGTATAAGGAAAAAGAACTAATAATACCGCTGTACAAAACAATAGTGAGGCTTCATTTAGAATATTGTATACAATCGTGGAGGCCATGTTGCAGGAAGGACATAGATATGCTAGAAAGAGTACAGAGGAGAGCGACTAAAATTATTCCAAAACTGAGGGATCTTAGTTATGAAATTCGCCTAAAAGAATGTGGTTAACAACACTAGAGACCAGGAGATTGAGAGGAGATCAGATAGAAGTGTTTAAAATAATGAATGGTTATGAAAATATTGATAGAAATATTTTTTTCTCAGTTAAGAAAAATAGAAGGGTTAGATGACGTTACATTAGCAAAGGAGTAGTGTAGATTAGATATAAGAAAGTTCGCTTTTTCACAAAGAACTGTAAATCAATGGAACAGATTATCTGTTGATTGTGCGGGTGATAGTAGCTTGAATATGTTTAACAATAAAATCATACACAGATAAAAGGGTTGGACTCTCGATAAGCCAAAGAGCTTCCTTGTCCACCTGCCACCTAGAGTTAATTCTCTGGGTGGCAATCTTGTTCAATCTTGTTAAATATATATTGCTACCTCTTGGGAGACCTAATGCAGTAGTACATTCAGTATTCATTCGACCAGCGAGTCTCATGTAATAGTGCTCAACAAAAATCCACACATCACACCGAAACGGTGTTTTCAATGGCACTCTAACTGAGTAATAGCGGACGAAACCTTAAGGTGGTCTTACCCAAGAAACGTTATTTAATATGCTCCCCCATCACTGTAACCTTGCCCTTTCACCAGACCGTCCAGTCGAAGCCAATATTAGCGTACCCGCAGTCATTAACTAGAGTTGCTGCCTACAAAATGTCACGATGGTGTAAACATGCTGGTGTCATTAGCTATAACACTGGTGGTGCGACAATACCACGATTACAAGTTCGTTCACATCAACATCTCTCGACGCCACTAAACTGCAACAGACGTCACCAGGCTTCAGTAGAAATCACAATCTACAATAAAAATAATTAGACTAATGTAGAAGTCAGAAGACTTTAATAAAAGTCACTAGGCTACACTAGAAGGCTGCATTATAATCATTAAACTAATTAGAAGTCGCTAGGCTTTAGTAGAAGTCACTAGGCTTAAGTATAAGTCACTAGGCTACAGTAGAAGTTACTAGGCATCAGTGGAAGTCACTAGGCTTCAGTAGAAGTCACATACAGTAGACGTCACTAGGCTTTAGTAGAAGACACTATGCTTCAGTAGACGTCGCATATCGTAGAATTCACTAGGCTTTAATAGAAGTCACTAGGCTTCAGTACACGTCACATACAGTAGAAGTTACTAGGCGTTAGTAGAAGTCATTGGGCTTCAGTAGAAGTCGCACGTTAACTGTAAGAGAACGTGAAGTATCCTGCCCCGATCGAGTATGCAGCCATAAATCCATAATGTGTCTTACCAATTGTACGAGATGTATCAATTTTATTGGCATTTTAATGTGTATCTAAAGGAAAAGTTTCGCATTAATGCAATGTTTTAAACGGACAATAAAGTTATTGAATCTTGAATGTTGCAAATATAAAAGAAATTTACGTTCCCGTCTTTTATGACCCAATCCCGTCTACATCCCAGTTATAAATGTATACATCTTTACGTTTCAGTCTTGTACGGCCCCACCTTGTTTACGTGCACGTATGTTACAACTGTAAGACCACCTTAACTTACAGTCGTGTTCGATGCCACGAGTCGACGTTTACGTTACACTGGCGCCCGTTGCTGCACGGAATCAACCAGCACGGGGGTGAACCGCTCGGAGGGGTGGGTGCTGACGAGATCAACAGATGGTGCGGCGTGGCGAGTTATGCTCACGGCCGACCACACGCTGGGCTGGCCTGCCTTCCTGGAATGTACTACTCACATCTGACAAATTCACTGAGTTCGGTACGTTGCCTGGGTAACGTAATTATCTTCATGTTTCTGGAACTCGTGACTTTGGCATGATTCATGGCAAACGTTCTTTTGGTGGAAGTGTTGGTAATACGCTAGGGGTCAGACCACAATTACAAGTTTGGCCACATCGCCGGAATCACACTAAAGGTAGTGTTTATATGATTCAATGATTGACCAATTATATTAATCAGCGCCGTAATTACTTCCGGTTTGTACGACCAAAATAATACTTTGAAAAAAGATTTCCTTGAAAGAGTTTAAGTTCTATGAAGGGCTAACATTCATCCTTGCTCCATCTTTGAGTGTTTCGATCGTTTTAGTTTAATATATTCCACATTAGTCAAGAATCTATGATTGCCCAACTATCTCTTTTAAAGACTAAGTTATAAAAAAAAATTCTTTGAAAATTCTTAATACATAATACGTAAACGTGATCCTCTTGTACAATAATGTGCCAAATATGAAATGTGTTGATTACGAACTCATGTCACCAAGTCTCCTCAAACACGGTCATTTGCGTGTCACAAAACAACGAGCTCGTCAGACTTTGTTGACACCAAACAGCTTCTTCGCAATCTACTTCTCTTTCTAATTTTATTTCCAATGCCTGGATGGATTCTTTAACATATAAAATAACTCCACCTCCCCTTCTTCCTATTCTATCTTTCCTAAACATTACATATCCTGTCAGTCCCAATTCGGCATCTGAGATTTCGGTGGTGGTCCATGATTCGGTTATACCTATTATGTGAGGGTCAATATCGTCTACCATAATGTTTAATTCATTTAATTTGTTTAATATACTCCTTGCATTTAAACAAACGTAATTTATATCCAGCTTCAGAACAGTTTTCCAGTTTTAATTGAATTTTAGAATAATTTGTTTTGAGAAAATGGCCATCAAAGATTGCATAATTAATTTATTTTGTTTACTATACTCCTTGTATTTAAACAAACACATTTATATCCAGCCTCAGAAGAGTTTTCCAGACTGTTCTTTGCTGATTTATTTGTGCTATCTTTGTCTATGCCTCCAGTTTCAGGCTTCTCTGTGAGTCCCCCCTGCGAATTTAGTTTAAATAGATGCAACATGTCCCACTGTCAACAGATCGCAGCTTCCTCACTAACTGTCTATACTTCTGTACTATCTCAGTTGTTCCCTCCCTGTCTGCATTATTTGTTCTTACGTGTAGTAGTATAGATCCTCCCTTGCAATACTCCAGTACCTACTCTATCCTTTCAGTCATATGTTCTATCCTAGCCCCCGATAGATAAACAACGACGTCCTTCCCCTCGCTTAGTGTCTTATCCGTCTTTCTCATAATGGAGTGGCCATAAACACCCTCTCTTTCCTCATTGCCCCCTCAATCACTGCCTCAGAGTAGCTCCTTTTCTGGTTTGCATCTGTCTGGTTGTTTTCTTTTCCCCCGCCGTCTTCTCTCCTGTCATATTCTCTTCCGATATATTCTTTCCTGTCACTTTTTCTCTTGTCACCTTTCCTCCTGTCATCGTCCGTTTTATTGACTTCTCTTCTAACACATTTGCTCTCACTTCCCTTCATCTTTCCTCCCATCTCATTTTCCTCTCTCCTCTCCCGTCGCACCTTCCCCCTCCTTCTCTACGGTCACTTTCTCCCCTGACACCTTCACGCTTGTCACGTTTTTTGTCGTCGATTTTCCAATTTCTTCCCCTCCAATCACCTTCCCTCCTCTCAATCTCCTTTTCTCAGTCTTCTTGCCACTGCTATTCTCCTTCAGTCTTGCAGTATTCCCACCTCTCTCCCTGTCTTCTCTCTCCATTCCCCCTGTTTCCGTTAGTGATTGTCTAATCGATGAGGTACTGGTATCATGATTCACGAATCATAGACGGTTAACGATGGCATTTGATTGTAACTAATAATTATTATACAAGATTCCAACTAACTTGTTTACTGTAGGCCTGGATGTGAGCACTATCGTGATCGCTAGGGGTCAGCACCAACTCACACAATGTCCACTGTAATTACTAGGCTTTTAATGTGGATTGATGTCATAATTAGTACAGACAGAGCTTCCAAGTCTCCCGATTCGGCGGGAGATCTCCCGAATTTTTACAAAATCTCGAAAATCTCCCGATCTCCTGAATTTGAATAGAAATCTCACAATTTTATTCGAAAACTTTATTTTTTTAAACCAGAGCCAAAAACTGCACTGCAGCGCCCTCTTTTGGTGATGCTCAAGTAGACCCCACAGCATAAATTTTGGTTCGCTCAAAACTTCCGGTCGACGCCATTTTGTACTATACTTTGCGCGATCGAGACTTTTACTCTTTAGTGGAAATTGAAAATACAGAACGTGAAGTGTCAGGCAGGCAACGATTGTATTTAGATTTATGTCATTAAAACAGTAAAAGTATTCACCAAGTATTGCTGTTTATATTTTAAATTTGGCCAAATGACATTTAAGGGCTGTTCGGGCTGGTTATACTGCAGCAGTGGAGAAACTACTGAAGAAATTGCCATTTGAGAGTGAGGTGCTCAAGGCTGTACCTCTGCCAAGATCCTCCAGGTGAAGCCGACTTGTGTGTATGCTTATCTTTGGATTCAGAGATAGTGTAAAACTCGACAGAAATATCATGGCAGAGTACTGATTTCCATAATTTATTCATCCCCAACGAACACAAAAATATAAATATTCACAAATCAGTTTGGATAGAATATTAACTTCTCATATCACTTTTAAAATACTCCTTATTGCGACTCGTCAGCCTCAGACTCTTACCATCGAAGAGACATGTACATAGGTTTCTTACGTCGCAACATCAAGATCAGCGCCACCCAGCTGAAGGAGACAGCATACAAGACCTTCGTTCGTCCCATACTGGAGTATGTCTGCTCAGTCTGGGACCCTTACACACAGCGCAACATTGACAAGATCGAGGCAGTCCAGAGAAGAGCCGCTCGGTTTGTGGTCAACCAGTACCAGAAGACATCTAGTGTCACCACAACGATCAACAGACTCAAATGGCCTTCCCTCCGGTACCGCAGAAAGGTGGCAAGATTGACCATGTTACATAAAATCCTTAAAAACGAAGCTGTAGTCGATCGCTCTAAACTCCATCCTGCTCCGATCAGACAAAGAAGAGGGCAATCACAGCAGCTTTGCCAGATCCAGTGCAGAACCAAGTACAGACAACATTCTTTCCTCCCCAATACCATCAAAGACTGGAACGATCTGCTTGAAACAGCTGTAGCTGCCAGCACCCTTGACACTTTCAAAGCAAGGGTGCCACACAACTAGATATTACATAGTTAGATTAGATATAGAGGTATGGATTTAAATTTTCACTTCATTATTTATTTAATTGTTTTACATTTGATTTCATTTGCGTTTTTCTTTTGGGGGGGGTTATTTTATTATTAATTTAAAACTTTTATAGTGATCGAATGTTCTCCATACGTCTGTCACTCTAGATATTCTCTTGGCAAAATCAAATTCTGCCTCCTCGCAACCCCCAAAGAGCGGCAGAATAATCAGCAAGTTGATTGTGGCCGCCAAAAGGATGATGATGATATAAACATATCTTCCAAGTTACCACTTATATATACAGGTTATAAAAAATCCACCATCATAGTTAACACAAACAATCATGACGGACAAATACAACATTCTGCGATCACTATAATGAAATATCTGGGTACTGTTACCCTCGAATTAATCGTTTCGTAAATATAATTCGAAGAATGTTCGAGTCCAACGATACCCTATTTCACCACGGATGTCAACTTGAGCCGTCCGTAACCTTCCGAAGTCGACTCGGCTCAGTTTGAAGGAACTTCCCTCTTCTCGGGGTTATTCACTCATGACGCTGATAACGCCTATTCGCGTGTAACATCGCTATATGTCTCTCGGCCTCACGTACAAACATGTAGACGTTGCTGGCCGTCACTCTGATCCGACACTACAATAAATGTTAACTAAAAAAATAAAATATTCCTACTCAATGGTGTGAACGATCCACCCCTTAGAATATATGTCATTTCCATCAACACAAAACACAACCATAATACCTATATGTATCTTCGACGTATACATATCAGCGCAAAATATTCAATTTGTCTAAACAGTGAAGTGACCCCAAATTATTCTACGTTTCATCAATCTATGCACCCGTGAATATCATCCGTGACAACAATATTACAATCCACATTCGATTATCGTTACTACATAACAATCGCATAGCTGAGCAATGATCCGCTATCCCGTATAATATGCGCGACATTAGTATCGTCGCACTAACCAAGGTTCATTTATCCTCGGCCACACCCTTTTCAACCTTAACAATATAAAACAGATAACCAATATAATACCTATAAGCTAACATTCACTCATACACAGAACATGTATTTTACATATCTCCGGTATTCTCTTCTAGAATGGGCATGTATATAAGACTTTGTTGTCTATTTACTCAAACACTCGGTATGACTTCTCTGTCTTGGTTTGACCACCACACAGTAATAATATCTGGTTAGAATACACGGAGGCACGATTCCGACGCCATCTTGACCTAGATCAGAGATGCGAGTAAATAAACGCACGTGGGTACGAGAACAAACAAGGCAAAACAAAGGCTACAAGACGTTGGTGTTGCTCATTCAAGTGATTAAAGCTAAATATTTTATGACATAAAGTAGACGTACGAGATATCATGGTGTATATAAATGAACACTGCATTATTGTATCTTATTCTTAAGCGAATATTCGATCTTATCTTTTCATTTAAGGCTATTTAAAGCAGTTTAATTTAATAGTATTTTTTACAACCACTCTATTTGTTTTGACCATGGCACAGGTCACAAAATCCTCTAGCTAGTTGGGCCCTATATATGAACCCCCTTCACTACCCAGCATAAGGGGGGGGGGTGCAATTCCAAATTATCATTTCATCCTCCCATCGGCCCCATGAACCCCAAGCCTGCAATCAGCGAATCGCAGAATCCCTCTAAACTCTTCAAGTTGTCAGTTTCGGTTACTATTTGTGCTTAATATGCACTAGGCAGTTTTTAAATCAGTGAAACTTGTTCTCGATAATGACGATATGGCATAAACTGTGCCACCGATTGTTGGGGAATTAGGCCTACAGTATATGTGAATCTTGGTCAATGAATGGATGTAAAATATCCCACTAAGTTAACCTTTAACAGGAAATGAGGCATAACGATGTTTGCGGGACATTAAATTAATGTTATGCAAAACTACGTATTTATATTAGCGGCAACTAATGACGGTGTAGCACATTCGCTGTGTTGGTATAAACCTACGACATATTTCACGTTATCGGGTGAAACTATACGAACCTATTCATAATAGTCAACTCATGCAAAGCTGCCAATACATACGTTTTGCCATGCTGTGAGCTTTCAACTATCGGCGGTGGCGTCCTTTATTTATTGTTTTTTACCATTCCATAGTGGTAAACTTTCCAATAAAAAACAACCTTTTCAATTTTTTTTTAAACAAAATCGCACGAAATTGTATCAACTTAATACTATAAACAGATAACTGTCTAAACGTATAGGTACCTACGAATGTATATATGTCTCAAAACGTGTTTGTAACTGACATAAGAAAAGGCACATTAACATAGAAATGGCTATCTGTATCAACGCACGTGTCTTTATTTACTCGAAGTCTCGTTTTCGAAAACTTATTTAAGATGGCGGATGCCTATATATGGTAGAACCGTGTTTTGCTCTATACATCTACATTTTTTAATGTTGCAGGTTTTGCTGGTATGTGTGTGTTTTAGTTTAGGTGGCTTTCGATAAGCGTTCCCTTTTTTAAATCACCGGTAAAATCTCCCTATTGTGTTTTGATACTATAGGGAGACCTCCCTATTTTTGGTTCATTCAACTTGGAAGCTCTGTACAGATAGTAAACATGTATTTGTTTTACAGCCATCACAGACATCCTCGAATTGTGAATACTGTCGTCAGTATTCGACATGCAGTGGACAGGTATATCATATTTAATGTAGTACTGATATATGAAATTATCAGCATGTGCATTATTTGTCATAGTGGCCACACTGAACATTACCATAAGTGAGTGTCTGGAATAATAACCGTTTCATTATTTAGTATTGCAGAGTGTTCAATTTGTTAGTTTATTGTGATATATGGCTTTGTTATCATATTGACAAGGTATAGCTTAGCTATGTACTACTGGTGTCAACATGTGAACGTCAGGGAATGAGACGCTATACATTTGTATAGTTGATGACACAATAGAATTATGATAGTTTGGGGAGATATCTTGGTTCTTGTTAAATGTGCAGGGTACATACGTGTAATCGTGAACATTGAAAATGCTAGTAAAAGACTATGTTATTGTTATTTATGCCTACTATTGCATGCAATATAGCTAAGCTGTATATTAATACAGCTTAGCTATATTGCATGTTTGTATATGTGGTGCGCCCTGGTCAATAAGTTAATAGTAATGTGGATTCATAGGCTTATATATATTGTGTGTGTGTCAGTGAGTGTAACACGGATGTTGCTTTACTGTGTGGGCTGGTCGCTGTTGAGGATTGTTTCTCAGTTGAGATGTATTTAGTGTTACCGATCTTGTTTTGACAACAGGAAGGTCTTTGTATTGTGTGTAATGTTGTTTTAGGTTTCTGGTTGTGTTATGTGTAACATTGTTTACTGTAACATATGTCATTGTTACAGGTGTCACAGATGGGCGTCGTCTCCAAAACTAGATGGCTCAGGTCTAGTAGGATTCAATGTTAATTACGTCAACGCTTGTGAATGCGGGCAGCTACCGTGGTCAACACAACAAGGAACATTGGAAATTTTATTAATTTTATTACATATATGAATACCAAAACAACTCGTTTATAGCAACAATAAACACAACAATTTCTACCCTGTAGTCTACCCTACCTCGGCTCTCTAATAAACTTTGAAACCCCAAAAAATATTAGAACTGCCCGTTCAAAAAACTAATTATTATTCACACTCAAGAGAATTTCACTTGTCAACCCAACACAAGATCTGGTCCGGTCGGACTAAAATAAATGGCATAGAAGAATCTACACCATCTCCAGTATAAGAATCTACACCATCCCCAGTATAAGGAAAACTAACATGTTAATTACATATATGTATCGGGAATCTATACTATTCCCAGAATACAGTGAGGCAATCTGTTAATCACATATAATATATGGTCAGTTCACAGTAGTCTAGTCGGTTCTAACAGCAAGATATACTATTGAATTGTCACTTCCCTACATACGTTCTCACTGCGTAGTCGAACGAATGTTCGTCGATCACGCTCCGCTAGTCCGACTTGGCTAGTTCTTCACGAGATCATACAATGGACGTTCGACGGAAATTTCCATCTTGTTGCCTTCCTCTTCTAAATTTCACACTGCCTACCTCTAGACATCAGGGTGGCAACTCGCCATTACAGTCCTGTATCTCTTCTAAATTTCTTCACGTGCTCCGATCTTTGCAAGACCCTTCTGGGCACCGGGGTGAACACCACGCCATTACAGCCCCGTTATGTTCTCCGAACTACACATGCCCTGATCTCTGCCAAAGGTGATCTTTCTTACCTGTCATTTGACTTTTAGAACTAGTCCAAAAGGCATAACACATGATCGGATTGAACCAATGAAATCAACAAGAATGCGGTAATGAGCCATGCCTAATTTATGCATCATGAAAACACCCCTACAACTATAATAATGTACTCGTCCACGACGACGCCAGTTAATTAAAGGCTAAGTATAACCACACTTACCACGCTTCAGTTGGCACACCTGCGATAGTCTATGATTAATTACGCTGCCTAATTACTCCTGCCTGACCTTTCTACATTAACAAAATACCGAGGTAAAATGACCCGGAAATAGATTCAGAAAATACATAAATATACATCAGGGTCTTCTTCTTCGTGCCTGTGTAATAAAGAATTGAAGAAAAAAAAACTTGTCATCTTTTATCAATAGAAGGGAATCCATCCTGACATCTGGGTAGGAGCGCCTCGTGACATTGTGTACACATTTTTTGCTGGAATTTGTTTTACTTTTTTGAGTTATTGCCGTTTGAACATCGCGTATGTTCAAACTTTCATTAGATTCGCGGCCACGTATAATATTGCAAAGTTAAGCATTCGCGATGTTCAAATGGTAATAACTCAAAAATAAATCGTGGGTACATCTAGCGGCGTATTTGTAGATACGATTATTATGTTTAGGCTGCTATAAAAAGATATCATTGCAAATTTAAACATACGCGATGTTCAAACGGCAATAGCACAACGAGGAATTCCTGCGTACATCCGGCGACACATCAGCAGGAAACATTAGTATATTTATGGTGATATATATATATATATATATATATATAAATTCTGCGATTGCTTTTTCAAATATACCTCTACTGCTATACCACCACCTTCATACTGCTCAAGACCACCATCCTCATGCTGCTCTATCAATCTCAGGCGAGGATTCTGTAACTAGATGGTTCAAGTCTAGTAGGGTTCAATATTAATTATGTCAACGCTTGTGAATGAGGACAGCAACCGTGAACAACGCAACAGGGAACAATGTAAATTTTATTAATTCTATTACATATATAAATAACAAAGAAATATTTTATATTAACGATAAAAAACATATACCCTCTTACGTTACCCTACCTAGGATCCCATCGATTGCTATCAAAACCGTAGCTATCCCCAGCTATTCCTTAATACTCGAGAAAAAGAATAGAATGGCTCGTTCAAAAAACTACGTACTATTGGCACTCTCAAGGGAACTTCAAATGCCATTATAAGTTCAGGTCCGGTCGGACTCAGGTAAGTAACATCGAGTAATCTATACCGTCCCAAGTATAGAGAAAAAATAGTCTCTTAATTACATACATGGGGTTCTATACCATCCCCAGTATAGAGAACAACCGTCTCTTGATTACATACAATACGTTGAGACAATTCAAAGAAGTTTAGTCGGCAACTTAACATCTAAACATAACATCAAATTGTCACTTCCCTATGTACCGTCTCGCCGCGTAGTCAAGCGAAAGTTCGTCACACTCGCTCCGATTCGTCCCGTTAGCCCGACTCGGCTAGCTCGCCACGAGATTGCACCACGACTCGACGACCGTCCGCTGGAAGTGTCCTTCTCTGTTGCCCGCACGATCTGATCGTCGTCACAGGCGTTCGTAAGGTTCCGTTGACCAAGCTCGACTTGACCCGGCTACGTGGAGTCGCTCTCATCTCGATAATCGCAGTCTGTAGACGACGCTCGTCTCCGCCGTGATCGCCTGACACGTGTCTCCGCCACACGCTCGGTTTGATCGCCACCGCACAACTCGGTCCGCTGCCGGCAGCACGCTAGATCCGCTGTTACACCGCCGCTGCCCGCCCTCGCACGTGGAGTCGCTGCCGCACTCGGTTCGCTGCCACACGCACTCGATCCGCTGTCACGCCGTTTTATATTGGGAACATAACCTTATTACTGCTTCCCATACAATTCGGCACGTTTATTCTGCCTACCTGTAGATAGCAGGGTGGCAATCGCCATTACAATCCTGTTACTAACGATCTCTCCTGATAGATGCTGCCTCCTACCTGACTGCGTCATTTATACCTAGTCTTAAACAGCATAACACATCGCCGGATTGAGCCAATAAGATGCGTGGCAATGAGCCATACCTAATTTATGCATCGTGAAACCCCCCTACACAACAATGTTATCGTCTACAACGCGAGTTAATTATCAGCTAATTATAGCAGCGCTCCACTGAGTGCATCTGCAATCGTCTGTAAATTATTATGAACACAATCTGCTCAGTCTACGACAGGTGTGTACTAGCCTGACCTTTCCACTTTAATAAAATTAAAAGGAAAAAATATGTAAATAGCAGAAATGTTACAACTACCACCCTCATACTGCTCTACACCACCACACAAATATTGCTCTACACCACCAACCTCATACTGCTCTAGACCACCACCCAAATATTGATCTACACCACCACCCTCATACTGCTCTAGACTACCATCCTCATACTGCTCTAAACCACCACCCTCATACTGCTCTAGATCACAACCTACATACCGCACTAGACCAACACCCTCATACTGCTCTAGACCACTACCCTCATACTGCTCTAGACCACCACCCACATAATGCACTAGGCCACCACCCTCATACTGCTCTAGACCACCACCCTCATATTGCTCTACACCACCACACTCATACTGCTCTATCACTGGACCACCACCCTCACACTGCTCTAGACCACCACCCTCATACTGCTCTAGACCGCCACCCTCATATTGCTCAACACCACCACACTCATACTGCTCTAAACCACCACCCTCTTACCGCTCTAGACCATCCTCTCACTGCTCTACCAATAGACCCCCACCCTCATAATGTTCTAGACCACCATTCTCATATTGTTCTAGACCACCACCTTCATTCTGCACTAGACCACCATCCTCGTACCGCTCTAGATCACCATGCTCATACTGCTCTAGACCGCCATCCGCATTCTGCTCCAGACCACCATCCTCATACTGCTCTAGACCACCATCCTCATACTGCTCTAGACCACCGTCCTCATACTGCTCTAGACCGCCATCCTCATACTGCTCTAGACCACCACCCTCATACTGCTCTAGACCACCTTCCTCATACTGCTCTAGACCACCGTCCTCATGCTGCTCTAGACCACCACCCTCATACTGCTCTAGACCACCTCCCTCATACTGCTCTACACCACCTTCCTCATACTGCTCTAGACCACCGTCCTCATGCTGCTCTAGACCACCACCCTCATACTGCTCTAGACCACCATCCTCATACTGCTCTAGACCACCATCCTCATACTGCTCTAGACCACCATCCTCATACTGCTCTACACCACCTTCCTCATACTGCTCTAGACCACCGTCCTCATGCTGCTCTAGACCACCATCCTCATACTGCTCTAGATCACCATCCTCTTACTGCTCTACACCACCTTCCTCATACTGCTCTAGACCACCGTCCTCATGCTGCTCTAGACCACCACCCTCATACTGCTCTAGACCACCACCCTCATACTGCTCTACACCACCATCCTCATACTGCTCTAGACCACCGTCCTCATGCTGCTCTAGACCATCATCCTCATACTGCTCTAGACCACCACCCTCATACTGCTCTAGACCATCATCCTCATACTGCTCTAGACCACCACCCTCATACTGCTCTAGACCATCATCCTCATACTGCTCTAGACCACCGTCCTCATGCTGCTCGAGACCACCACCCTCATACTGCTCTAGACCACCACCCTCATACTGCTCTAGACCACCATCCTCATACTGCTCTAGACCACCGTCCTCATGCTGCTCTAGACCATCATCCTCATACTGCTCTAGACCACCACCCTCATACTTCTCTAGACCACCATCCTCATACTGCTCTAGACCACCTCCCTCATACTGCTCTAGACCACCATCCTCATACTGCTCTAGTCCACCTCCCTCATACTGCTCTAGACCACCATCCTCATACTGCTCTAGACCACCTTCCTCATACTGCTCTAGATCACCATCCTCATACTGCTCTAAATCAACATCCTCATACCGCTCTTCATCACCACACTCATACTGCTCTACCAATAGATCACCACCATCATACCGCTCTAAACCACCACCCTCATACTGGTCTAGACCACCACCCTCATACTGCTCTAGACCACCCCCATCATACCGCTCTAGACCCCCACCCTCATACTGCTCCACCACTAGACCACCACCCTCATTGTGGTCTTGACAATCACCCTCATACCGCTTTAGACCATCACCCTCATACGTCTCTAGACCACCATCCTCAAACTGCTCTAGACCACCACACACGTACTGCTCTAGACCACCACCCTCATTCCGCTCTAGACCACCATACTCGTACTGCTCTACCAATAGACCACCACCCTCATACTGCTCTAGACCACCTACCGCCCTCATACCGCTCTAGACCACCACCGTCATACTGCTCTACCTCTAGACCACCACGCTCATTCTGCTCTAGGCCACCACCCTCATACCGCTCTAGACCACCATCCTCATACTGCTCTAGACCACCACCCCCATACTGCTCTAGACCACCAGCCTCATACTGCTCTAGACCACCTCCCTCATACTGCTCTAGACCACCACAATCATACTGCTCTACCAATAGACCACCACCCTCATACAGCTCTAGACCACCTCCCTCATACTGCTCTAGACCACCACCCTCATACTGCTCTAGATCACCATCCTCATACCGCTCTAGATCACCACCCTCAAACTGCTCTACCAATAGACCACCACCCTCATACTGCTCTACCATTAACCCAACACCCTCATACTCCTCTAGACCACCGTCCTGATACTGCTCTACCGCTAGACCACCGTCCTCGTATTGGTCTAGCGAGCTGCGGCATAGCCAACATTTACTAAATAAATTGGAAGCTGCCTTACAAAAGAAACATCTTAGATCGGTCGAGGTTATAGCAAAGAGAGATAACATAGCTCCGGACGGTTTGTGATACAAGTCAACGTCAAGTGGTCATGGATGTCAGTTCAAACACATAAATGACTTATCTTCTCGTGTAACATTTCTCACGACCATGTAAAATATGTTGGCGATGGAGATTTTTTATATATTTTGTAGATAATGTAATAAAAAAAATATTCCGTTGGTATGTATTACGTACTCCATTCGCCAGAGGGCGACACGTCTCGAACGCGGTTGCACGTTCTTGCAAGATACCTTGGCTGGCTGGATGGCTGGCTTGCTGGCTGGCTGGCTGTTTCGCTGGCTGGCTCGCTGGTTGGTTCGCTGGCCTGGATGGTATTGCTGGCTGGCGTTTCGTTTGACTTAATGTAGTGTCTTGTTTGTATAGTTTGGTGCCCTTTGGTATTCAAAAACATTTAATGTTACGATGCATATAATTTGTTCAAACATTCATACACGAATCTTCTGTTTGTACTATTTGTACTGTTTGTCACTATTAATTCTAGACTAGACGTAATTTCCGTTACTCTTGGATGTGTAAAAGGCTACAATTGCTGTTACAATAGTTAGTATAGGACGTCCCTGACTGACCTGAAACAATGAAATCTTGACATACAATACACAGTGAACTCTTGACTCGATCACAACACATCCCTGACGGTAATACAACAATGAAGTTTTGTCTCAAAACACGTCCCTAACAGACATAAGAGTGAACTCTTACCTAAAAACACGTCTAGGACGGACACACGACAATGAACTCTTGATTCAAGACGGTTGTTTTTTTGTGTGTCAGTCTGGGGTCTTTTACTCCAGTTGGCCTAGACACCACATAGAATGGACCATTGATTTTGTTCTCTTCTCGAAACAGACGGGCAAAGTAGAACGAACAAAATTACAAAAGTTTCAAAAGGCCAGCATATAGAACGGAATCAGTCCGGCACTGTACCCGCAAGAACACTGTGTCGTCTGTCGAAAGACCGGCACTGTACTGAAGGTAAGGTAATTAACAATATCCACCACTATCTATAACCAGGTATTCATTCATACAGCTAAGTGAACTGGAACAACGTAGAGGAGAGAACGAACTTGTCCCAGGTTCGACACAGCTCCATAGGATTCGAACTCGGGTTGTCTTGGTCGAGAGTTCGTTGTCTAGCACTCGGCTACTGCGCTCTACATGACATGTGAAAATCTCTCTCGCTGACAGTTGGTTGGTTCTGCCCGTAGGAGTCTTCTCCAGGTCGGTAGGTCTTGTGCAGGTGTGTACTACTGTCTGCAATCTATTCCTTATTTCTTCAGGTTTCGTTTTATAGTCTTTGTATCTTAGTTTGAGGCGGCCTCTGTTCCTACTTCCTTCTGATAGTTGGAGAAATAGGGTTTGTTTTGGGAGTCTCTTGTAGTCCATGCGCGTCGTGTAGAGTCCAAGTTTCAGCTCCGTAGAGCAGCATGGTGAGTACTATAATTCCTCTGTACACCTGACAGTTCACCCTGATTGCTACAAGGTGAGTCTTCCATAAACGGCTGCGCAGTCGACTAAACGTTGATGATAACCTCGCTATGCGCTTCTCAAATTCCGTGTCTAGTTTCGCCTTTTTGAAGATGCTATATTTTAAAGATAATTGAAGCAATGGACATTCTGAAGTAGCTGGCAAAATAAGAAGACGTGACTACGATTAGGTTCGACCCTTGATGGTTGGTAGAGAACTACCGTTCTCTTCAGGTTTATGCTTAAACCGCAACAGCGTGTTGCATCTGCGAACTTGTTAATTCAGGTTTGCATGTCTTCAACGTTGTTGGCAACAATGGCTCTATAGTTTACATAAAGTAGACAACGAACTGTGCTCTGGTTTTGGCTCAGATCTGGGATACATTAAGCAGGTTTGTTTCTATAGATACATCAATGCAAATAAGTAAATATAGCTTCGGAGGCTGCTGTTGGAGGACGGGGCAGATAATGGCAAGGGACTCATTAACATGGGGCAGTGTTCGTGTTGACGGCTGGGGGATGATGATGGCATCAGCGAGGTCATTATTGTTGACGGCTTGGGGATGAGCGAGGTCAGTATTGTTGACGGCGGGGAGATGAGCGAGGTCACTATTGTTGACGCCGGGGGATGAGCGAGGTCACTATTGTTGACGGCGGGGGGATGAGCGAGGTTGCTATTGTTGACGGCGGGGGATGAGCGAGGTCGCTATTGTTGACGGCGGGGGGATGAGCGAGGTTTCTATTGTTGACAGCGAGGGGTGAGCGACGTTGCTAGTGTTGACGGCGGGGGCATGAGCGAGGTCATTATTGCAGGGGGTGAGCGACGTTGCTATTGTTGACGGCGGGGGCATGAGCGAGGTCAATATCGTTGACGGCGGGGGCACGAGCGAGGTCACTATTGTTGACGGCGGGGGCATGAGCGAGGTCACTATTGTTGACGGCGGGGGATGAGCGACGTTGCTATTGTTGACGGCGGGACTTGATGGATCCCGCGCTATTCTGGTTGAGAATAAGGTAGTGGCAGACCATCGACATCGGCGGTGTTAATGGCGGTGTCAGTGGCGGCGTCAGTGGCGGTGTCAATGGCGGCGTCAGTGGCAGTGTCAGTCGCCTGGTGTCAGATATGCCGTAGAAATGTAATGCTAGCATGAGGTGTCCATTGCGTCGTGACGTAACGTTATCAGCATAGGTCAGCCTTACATCATTGTGCGAGTTACGGCTTAACGTGCGTATGCCTTCATGGTCATTATTTCGTATGTCGTCATGTTCATTGCCTCGTATGTCGTCATGCTCATTGCCTCGTATGTCGTCATGTTCACTTTGTTGCCAGACAGGTGATGGTTGACAGTGCTGCAGGCGACACTAAAACATTGACACCCTACTTGCCCACACACTATTTGCCAACATTCACCTAGAACAGCACTGATGTTGTTGCCAACGAGTTGATCCAGCCTCTAATGCGGCCGAAGGAGCCACTCCGCCCTCTTCGGCCTACGCGACCCCGGCCAATAAAAGCTGATTACCGCAGCCCCGTGCAAACACCCAGTGTTTAGACATAGTAAATTAACAACGTTCGCACACACACGTTTCCTGGTGTCGGCTAAGTTCATGGTCAGTGACAGGTGAGTGGATGGACGTGTCCGGTCACCTCCAGGCTGCTATACTAGCACACAGTACAGGCTGGTAGAGACAACATCAACGCACGCGATGACTGACATACTTGATGGGTAAGGAATAGAAGACATACACATCTATAGGTGTATATACGCACACGCACGCACACGCACACGCACAAACACACACACACATAATGTAAAACAACTGTTATGTATAGTTTTTTCAGGACACCGGCTGACGCGGGTGTCGTGGGCGACAATGATGACCGGAAGTGCCTCAGTGCGCGTGAGACGGACGGCACCACTGAACAAGTCAAACAAAGAAACCATAGGAAGACCTTCGTTAATATTAAACTATGGGTGGCATTTATGACATTGAACGCAACATTTCTGGCAACAGACGCAATTTTGCGGTATGCCGTGCTGACGACATTGGAGAAGAGATTCGGCTTCACGTCTGTCTACAATGGAGTCCTTGTGTCCGCTTACGACATGGGTCACGTGTTGGCTCTCGTTGTCCTTAGCATCGTTGGTAAGTGGGTCACGTGTTCGGTCACGTTGTTCTTAGCATCGTTGTAGCTCTTACATTTTTTGGGCGTTAAATTTTATCCGGGATACGTTTCTGCGCAAGCGCGAATCTAGAGGATATATTTAGCATCAGCTACGACTGTCGCGCTTACATTTATCCGGGAGTTAAATTTTTATCGGGATGATGTTTGTGTGCATACTATTTGGTACCAGTAGTTCAGTTGGTGATAATTAAATAATATCCGGCCGTTAAATATGTTCCGTTCGATGTAAAAGCACGTGCATTACCAGTTAGAGTACATTATTACTAATTGTAATTAGTGTATAATAGTTAGCGCATGTACATAGAAATAGAGCACAGGACCGATCACGTGTCACCACGGCGCAATATTCTAACATGACATCGCTGAGTGTGTGTGTGTGAGTGCGTGTGTGTGTGTGTGTGTGAGTGCGTGTGTGTGTGTGTGTGTGTGTGTGTGTGTGTGTGTGTGTGTGTGTGTGTGTGTGTGTGTGTGTGTGTGTGTGTGTGTGTGTGTGTGTGTGTGTGTGTGTGTGTGTGTGTGTGTGTGTGTATGTATGATTGCGTGTGTATGTGTGTGTGTGTGAGTGCGTGTGTGTGTGAGTGCGTGTGTGTGTGTGTGTTTGCGTATGTGTGTGTGTGTGTGTGTGTGTGTGTGTGTGTGTGTGTGTGTGTGTGTGTGTGTGTGTGTGTGTGTGTGTGCGTGCGTGTGTGTGTATGTATGTATGTGTGTGCGTGTTCGTGTGATGTGTGCGCGTGTGTTCGCACGTGTGTGTTGTTGTGTATATGGTGTGTGTTGTTTTTAATATGATAATATGGTTAAATAAATTATTGTCGTTCTTCAATTAGTAGGTGTACACGAGGAGGAAAGTAATTTACGGAAGATAGTGATAATTCACCCTGTGTGTCCCAAGCCATACACACTGATATAATTAATTATTATTATGAAATACCTAGGCGTCGGGACCGGGAGGGAGAGCTTGGGGGTTAGGGTTAACGCCACTGACCGCTATTTATAAATCAAGGTCAGCTGGTAGCACCGCCGAAGTGTCCAGTTATTGCGGAAACGACTGTCCGGAAGGAACTATTTTAACGGGAGGTGCCGCGGTGTGGGACATTGACGGCAACGTAAACGTACCCTATGGCAACTAATGTCAGCAACTGACTCGCGCTTGCGCAGAAACGTCAACCGGATAATATTTAACAAGATTACAGCCCAGGGCTACAAGCTCCAGACGGCATGCGGACAAGTAAACCTTTGCCTTGTCGAGTCCAAACATTTTCCAAATACGTATAGCTGTCAATTTTATATTTGAACACATTCACACTGCTAGCATTAACAAAATCATCAGATAATTTGTTCCAGTCATTTATTATCCTCTGGGGAATGAGTATTTTCTCACATCTAACCTACACTGTACTTTGACTAAGACCGCATTGTGCCCTCTGGTTCTACTGCCTTCTTTAAGTTTGAAGAAAATATTTTATCAAAGTCTTCATAACCATTCAATATCTTTAAAAAAACTTATATTTGGTCTTCTCTTAGTTTCCTAGTCTCTAGTGTTGTCAACCCGCATTTTAATAGGCGTCTTTCATAACTAAGTTCATTCAGTTCAGGAATCAGCTTAGTTGCTCTTCACTGTACTCTTTCTGGCTTATCTATGTCCTTCTTACGATATGGCCTCCATGCTTGTATGCAGGATTCCAAATGAGGTTTAACTATTGCTTTGTACAGTAGTACAATTAGCTGTTTGTGATATTTCTACTAATTAGCCCTAGTATTTGGTTACCCTTTGAAACAGCAATTCCACACTGCTCTGAAACTTTCATGTCAGCGCTATCTGTTACTCCTAAATCCTTTTCCTTTACTAATTACCTAATATGGTAACCCCTATTATGTATTCTTTGTCCACATGTTCATGTCCTATGTAAATGCATTTACATTTTCCAAAATTGAATAACATTTTTTCAGACCATTTGAATAATTTGGTTAGATCATCTTGTAAACTGTGTTTATCTGCATCTGTTTTAATTCTACTGAACACTTTTGTATCGTCTACGAATTTCAATACTTTGCTTGATATATCATCATCCAAATCATTTATATATATCAATAATAATATCCCAACACTGACCCCTGTGGCACACCACTCAAAACTGGTTTCCAGTTTGAAATCTCCCCCTCTACTATTGATTTCTGTCTTCTGTCTGTCAACCATGTTTGTATCCAACTGATCACACCATCCCCTATACCATGGACTTTCTGAACATTTAAGTAGACAACATCCACTGGTGACCCACCGTCTACCCACTTTGTATGTTCTTCCAAAAAACACGACAGATTGGTTAGACAAGACCTAGCCTTTAAGAACCCATGTTGAGATTCATTTATTAATTTTGTGTTTTACAAGGAATTCCACCATGTGGATTCTTATAAGTGTTTCTAGTAATTTGCATAAAACTGATGTTAAACTAACTGGTCTGTAATTTTCTGTGTTGCTCCTCGATCCCTTTTAAAATAATGGCGTAATGTTTGCGTCTTTCCATTCTAATGGAAAGATCCTCTCTTTAAATGACGAGTTAAAGAATATAGCAAGGTAATATATATCATTTCTGGAGTAACAAACAACTGTCCTAAATGATCTGATTCATCCCCCTAAAATTTAGTAACTGGTAATGGCAGTGAACTGATATCTTCTGTGGTAAAGTCTGAGCTGAAATACTCATCTGCCATCTGAAGCACATCAGATATTACGTTTCCTGCGCTGTTTTCAAATGGTCCCATTTTATCTCGAACCTTCTGTAGCTGGGTCGAGGGCCTCTTTGTAGTTGTTGTAGTCTTCTAAATACCCAGTGTCTCTATAAACTGTCCACATAATCTGTACGCAATCTTATGTATATCCTCCTTTGAAAGGTATTTCTTCCTGGATCGTTTCGCTTTTTCAGGGGAACAAATATTTCAATAATGCCGTCAATGTTGTCTCTCAACATTGTGTTGCTGTCTGGTTCTTCATTAAGATAGTTTAGTCTATGTGTGCTAAATATGTTTTCATCTGTTTACATTTGCTTCTGTTGAAATGTTGTCCTCCGTTGCTTTTTACCATTATTCCCTGATTGTACTTTTATACCAAAATGGATCTGATTATGATCACTAGATTCCAGAGGTCCATATACTTTCACATTATCAACTAACTCGTTCTGAGGAGAAAACATTAAATCCAACACATTCCCACCCCTGGTTGGTTCCAAAACATGTTGAGTAAGAAAACAGTCCAGTATTACAAGCAGAAACTGTTACTCATCACCTCCACCACTTTCTGGTGATTTCCACTGAATGTGTCCGTTATTAAAATCACCCATTGTAACACATTCCCTTTTACTCATCTCCTTTATAGCACTGGGCAGTTTACACCATCCTCTTGTCATATGCTAGGACTATAATAAACTAATCCTATTGTTAATGTTGACTTTCTGGTAACCATGTTGCACCAAATAGCTTCCTCGTAATCTGCTTCACTTTTCAGTCGCATTTCATATGCCTGTGTAGATTATTTAATATACAGAATGACCCCGCCTCCCCTTCTCTCTTGTCTGTCCTTTCTAAACATGACATAATCTGATAGAGCTAGTTCAGCATCTACCATGTCTTCGTGTGTCCATGATTCTGTGATGCCTATTACACCTGGATCAATATCTGCTACCATGATTTCTAAATCGCTTATCTTATTTATATGCACATCTAAGTTTATTTCTATGAACTTTTCCTTGTAGATTTGCTTGTACCATCTCTTTGAGGTGGCTCTATTGTGCCTGTACCTTCACATATGCACCTGATGAACTCACTCCCTAGAACTGTTGCTCTTTTTCCTGTCACATGAAGCCCATCACTCATAAACATATCTTCCTGCCCTACAAAGCTGCCTTCGTCGTACCTTCCTTCTCAGTATTATTCCACCTGCACAAGAATAGATTCCCCGTAGCCACCCATGACCTGATCTACTCGTTCTATGACATCCTCTATCTTCGCCCCTGGTAGACGTACTGTCATACCCCCCTTGTTTATTGTCTTGTCCAATTTCCTGATAATAGAATCCCCAATAACCACTCGCAGTTTTGCCTCTTTCCCATTAACTACTGCATCTGCATAACTCTTGCCTTCCTTCTGTTGCAGCTCCTCAACACCGACCTGTTTATATTTCTTTTGCTGAACACTCTGTCATCTTCCATCTGCTTTCTTCTCTGTCCTTTGTTTCACAGCCTTACCAGCTGTCTCTGTAGAATCTACCTCTTTATCACCTGTATCGCTATCGCCTCCCTCTACAATGTGCCAACATGGTAATCTGCCCCCACTGGCACGTTTATCTTTCCTCTGCCGAGCACTTTTTCTACGTCCCTCTGTCTTCTTCGTCTCCTCTTGTTCCTTCTGTTTCACGGTCTCACCAACTGTCTCCCTGGCATCCCCCACCACACGACTGTCTCCTTCGTTTTCATTGTCACCAGACTTTCCTTCCTTGTTTGTGTTTCCCATCAACACCCTAACTATATCCTTTAAATCTACTTCCTTCTTTAAACTTCTAACGTGAGCACAACACCGACATTAAAAATCTTCCAACTTTGCCTCAGCCCACGTCTTATCGGAGCCGGACATCGCAAAGTCAATCAAACTGCTACAAGCGACACACAACACCAAATGTCGCGTTGCCTTTACTTTCTGTTTGCACGGCTCCATGCTAGATATAATTTACTTGTATTTTTATGATATAGTCAACTTTGTTTACGCTATTCACTATGTAGTCTTTAAGAAGACTGTTTACAGTGCCCAAACCTGACAATTTACGCTAGATTGCTGTGTTTATTTCGGTTTTACCGCGCCCTAGCGAATACGCGGGACACTAGCCACATCAACAAACTCGATTTCCCCG
>OZ023210.1:247500-415000 GCA_963995525.1 Escarpia spicata
TATTGAATCAAAAGCACAACGAATCTACATCTACACACAACGAGCTAATTGCAATCTAGTCAGGCCATATCACAAGAAGACCTATAAATATGCTATGTGTCTGTGCGCTGTGTCACTGTGTAGGGTGTCGTGAACATTTCATATAGATTCTTGCCAATGTGGATTTCTAGATGCATTTTAATATGAACGTTTCTGAAATTGTAGTTGTCATTTTCTTTTTGGCGTGTTGGGGTCATGGCAACCAATTAGAAATGTTTAAAGCTGATAGCTTAACTGTCGTTCAAACGGTGGCACGAGCATGAACGATAGCATGGATATTCTCAATGAGTCATTCTTCAAATCCCATCGATTAATCACCAATAAACCCAAGATGGCCAACAAATTATCATGCCTAAATCCACATACTATTGATAAAGTTGTCAGATCTGTGTGACCGTTGTGATCAATAAAAGTTGATTTTAGGTCAATATTCTATATTATTTACATTACTGTAGCATTTTTCTTGTGCACGTTTTGCCTATTTGTACCCATTTTAAAATGGGTATGTTATTGTTTTCTCAAAAATTGTATAACAACTGTCATTCAAGGGGTGATATAAACATGAAATCCGGCATGGATGTGTCAATTGCGTAATTCTTCAAAACCGATCGATTAATCACATTTTAAGTCAAGTTGGCAACCATTATTATTATAAAACTTTTCGATATGGCCACAATTAATCCAAGATGGCTGCCAAAAACGACAACCACGAATGTTGTATGACTTGAACCAAAATCAAAATGTCACCAAGACATAAAGTAATAGTAACGTTCATGAATGGCGCAACGTGTTTATCGATAATGAAAATGCTAGTAGCATGAATACATTATGTTTAAAAGCAAAATTTCTAAATATATCGAAAGGGCGAATGAACTATTTAAATGAAAATTCGTAGGACAATCGGTATGAATGACTCCCTCGTTTACTTGCCTTCTGTGTGTTTTGCATTGGGAAATAATAATATATAATGTTGTTAATATTAATACACGTGTATACATGCCAGTAACGTTAACTGTAATATTTCTTTAAAACTGTAGTTGTGTGACACGACTCTAGCTGATGCATCATCTCGTTGCAGCCATTACGATAGCGTTCGCTAACGCAGCTGGGACGTTCAGCGGCGGCGTGCTGGCGGCGGAGCGAGAACTCGGGCCTCGGGGCCTCGTCAGACTCATAGTCGTCGGCCTCTTCCTCGGCAGCTGCTGTTTCATCGGCACCATGTTCCTCGGGTGTCCTCAATCCTCCCTCATGGGAACACTGCATGATGGGTAAGGACAATGTTCCTCTGCCTCTTTTACGGGCACATTGTACATATATGTAGCAAGGTAGCTACGGGAGTCTTAGGCAATAGTAATACATTGTCACAAACATTAACATTACAGAAACGTTGTTTTTTATTAACCAGTTAGTACTTACATGATTCAGTTATTCGAATGATGTTAACCATGTTTACGCAAATCATGGATTATTGTAATTAATTACTCAGACGTTAGACGTCTGATGTTAGCGTTGTGCAGAATGAGACTACTTTATATTCAGCATAAGTTCATATTCACTCACACAATATCATTATTGTATCAGGGCTTGGAATGCGACTGGTGTTTGTAACGCCAACTGCGCATGTCCATCTGACTTTGGACCGGTTTGCGGGAGCGACAATGTCACCTACTTGTCCGCCTGCTACGCTGGGTGTCAGTCGACAGTGCAGGCAGCTGGAGCGGCTGGTTTGAAGGTAGGGTGCACAATCCTATACGAATCACCCATACTGACTTCTCCTAGTTGTAACCAAGAATATTACATAAAATGTAGGAATAATAATGATGACTGCGAAATCGGAATATTATACGAATTTAATATCAACAAGTTCTGAAAACCATCGCCAAAATTTGGAAATCCATCGAAAGTATGCTCTCCAAAAGTACGTTCTTCGGGAGAAACCAAAAGTGTTGTCTGATACCTCTTCATTGGATATGTAACCCGTCAAGATATGTAGTTGTTTGTTAGCAAAAATGTATATTAACAGTCCCGTAGTCTGTATTTCCAACAAAATCCAGTTCGATAACAAGTTAAACTGTTAAGAAATATGTACAGATATAAACTACGGCAACATCAAACTAAACTAATAATTAATCGAACTACATAAACAACTCCAATCCAACTTCCAATTTCGAAATTAAATCCCGTGAACTTTCACTGCGCACTCAATTTTCTTCCAATGTATTCATGCGCACTGCTGCTAGAGAACTGCATGCTGTAAATAGCTTTCGAACGGTATGCCATATATGGGCATGGAAACTTCTATCCTAGGTTCTAAGCGTTCGCAAAATAGTGCGCTCTTAATTCTAAAACCCTGCAACTTAGAACGAACTTCACGGTTACAAAAACACAAAAAGTACACCTTTCACTTAGGCAATCAGGACACTACTTGGTGAACTTATAAATAAGTATATTAGCTAAAAGATCGCAGTGAAATCTCAAAATCAACCCAAAGACGCAACATCAACTTTATGACTTGTTTACCGGCAATTACGCCTGGCGACTTCCGACTGGTTTTCCTTGGCCGCCACACATATAACTGGCTCACTGTTTTGTCCAGAACATCTTCCATTTGGTGTTCCACAGGGTTCTGTTCTTGGCTCTGTTCTGTTTAGCTTTACTTTCACCAACTGATGCACAGGCATCTCTATCAACTTTAAATTATTGTCCAACTAACACCATTACGTGGATGAAAGCAAGTATATTGAAGCTAAATCCAGATAAAACAGATATAATTATTATTGGCACAAAACAACAACTAAACAATGCAGGAGCAATCATTTATTTGAAATAGTATTCCCACAGTAACCGCCGGCGGTCCCTTGCTCAAATGTTGACTCTTGCTTGTCCCTGTTCACGACTCTGCCTAATGATTCTTGTATGTTGCGCCTGTGAGCTCAGATTCCTGGGATATAGGCGCTATCGAAGTTTATGATTATTAGTATTGTGCAATCTACATTGCGCCAGTAGTGTTTCTCGTAGTAGTCGTTGTCGTCGCTGACGTAACAGTATTAACAAGAATAATTGAAAAACCGGACGAGAACTACAAGAAAGGACTCGTACTTGTTGCATCACAATACTTTGACACTGTCCTAGCAGACGTATGGCAACTGCAGCTGTGTCGGAGATTTCGTTACTTCCGGGATTGCGCAGTCTGGGTGGTGCAGCAACGAGTGTTCGACACTTGTGCCTTACGCTACACTCACATTCATGGCGATGTTCTTTGTCTCCCTGGGGGCGTCTCCAATGATGGTCACTTTAACCAGGTATGTTGACGTCTCCAATGATGGTCACTTTAACCAGGTATGTTAACGGCTTCAATGATGGTCACTTTAACCAGGTATATTAAAGGCTCCAATGATGGTCACGTTAACCAGGTATGTTAACGGCTCCAATGATGGACACTTTAATCAGGTATGTTAACGGCTCCAACGATGATTACTTTAACCAGGTATGTTGACGTCTCCAATGAGGGTCATTTTAACCAGGTATGTTAACGGCTCCATTAATGGTAATTTTAACCAGGTATGTTAACGGCTCCAGTGATGGTCACTTTAATCAAGTATGTTAACGGCTCCAATGGTGGTTACTTTAACCAGGTAGGTTAACGGCTCCAATGATGATCACTTTAACCACATATGGTAACATTTCCAATGATGGTCATTTTAACCAGACGGCCGGAGGATGTTTTTGCAGGACGTTTGTAAATATGGTTAGTCCCAGCCCCATCCCGCCCCCAATAGCTGTATAGGCATTTATTATGTGCATATTCCACTGTGCAGCTTGTGATAATAATTGATAACCGCGTGGTTCCTTTGGTGGAAATGGGGTGGAGGTTCCTTTGGTGGAAATGGGGGTGGAGGTTCGAGAGTGGGTTCGCTTTCGAAGGTGTTTGTCCTTGGAGGAAGCTTGTAGTAAGGGATGTAGGGATGAACTCCGTCTGGTTACGTGCCTGTCTCTATCTCGCAATACACGTCACGTAGGTTTCTGATAGTTGTAGCCAATCTCGATCGTATGTCCAGTCCGACAATCGCGCCATATATATATATTAATTATATTCTCTTGCATATATAATACATCTGTGTGGTGACCGGTTGTTCCATGACAGAGTCTATTCTAGAAGCTAGTGTAAGTATGTAGACGTTGTGAATCGCTGCGTCGTCTTCCATCCTCCCACCTCTCCTGTTTCACTCCGTTGTCTTCCATCCTCCCACCTCTACTGTTTCACTCCGTCGTATTCCATTCTCCCACCTCTCCTGTTTCACCCCGTCGTCTTCCATCCTCCCACCTCTACTGTTTCACTCCGCCGTCTGCCATCCTCCCACCTCTCCTGTTTCACTCCGTCGTCTTCCATCCTCCCACCTCTACTGTTTCACTCCGTCGTCTTCCATCCTCCCACCTCTACTGTTTCACTCCGTCGTCTTCCATCCCCCCATCCTCTCCTCTTTCACTCCGTCGTCTTCCATCCTCCCACCTCTACTGTTTCACTCCGTCGACTTCCATCCTCCCACCTCTCCTGTTTCACTCCGTCGACATCCATCCTCTCACCTCTCCTGTTTCACTCCGTCGACTTCCATCCTCCCACCTCTACTTTTTCACTCCGTCATCTTCCATCCTCCCACCTCTCCTGTTTCACTCCGTCGTCTTCCATCCTCCCACCTCTCCTGTTTCACTCCGTCGTCTTCCATCCTCCCACCTCTACTGTTTCACTCCGTCGTCTTCCATCCTCCCACCTCTCCTGTTTCACTCCGTCGACTTCCATCCTCCCACCTCTCCTGTTTCACTCCGTCGTCTTCCATCCTCCCACCTCTACTGTTTCACTCCGTCGTCTTCCATCCTCCCACCTCTACTGTTTCACTCCGTCGTCTTCCATCCTCCCACCTCTACTGTTTCACTCCGTCGTCTTCCATTCTCCCACCTCTCCTGTTTCACTCCGTCGTCTTCCATCCTCCCACCTCTACTGTTTCACTCCGTCGTCTTCCATCCTCCCACCTCTACTGTTTCACTCTGTCGACTTCCATTCTCCCACCTCTCCTGTTTCACTCCGTCGACTTCCATCCTCCCACCTCTCCTGTTTCACTCCGTCGTCTTCCATCCTCCCACCTCTACTGTTTCACTCCGTCGTCTTCCATCCTCCCACCTCTACTGTTTCACTCCGTCGTCTTCCATCCCCCCATCCTCTCCTCTTTCACTCCGTCGTCTTCCATCCTCCCACCTCTACTGTTTCACTCCGTCGACTTCCATCCTCCCAAATCTCCTGTTTCACTCCGTCGACATCCATCCTCTCACCTCTCCTGTTTCACTCCGTCGACTTCCATCCTCCCACCTCTACTGTTTCACTCCGTCGTCTTCCATCCACCCACCTCTCCTGTTTCACTCCGTCGTCTTCCATCCTCCCACCTCTCCTGTTTCACTCCGTCGTCTTCCATCCTCCCACCTCTACTGTTTCACTCCGTCGTCTTCCATCCTCCCACCTCTCCTGTTTCACTCCGTCGACTTCCATCCTCCCACCTCTCCTGTTTCACTCCGTCGTCTTCCATCCTCCCACCTCTACTGTTTCACTCCGTCGTCTTCCATCCTCCCACCTCTACTGTTTCACTCCGTCGTCTTCCATCCTCCCACCTCTACTGTTTCACTCCGTCGTCTTCCATTCTCCCACCTCTCCTGTTTCACTCCGTCGTCTTCCATCCTCCCACCTCTACTGTTTCACTCTGTCGTCTTCCATCCTCCCACCTCTACTGTTTCACTCCGTCGTCTTCCATCCTCCCACCTCTCCTGTTTCACTCCGTCGTCTTCCATCCTCCCACCTCTACTGTTTCACTCCGTCGTCTTCCATCCTCCCACCTCTACTGTTTCACTCCGTCGTCTTCCATCCTCCCACCTCTACTGTTTCACTCCGTCGTCATCCATCCTCCCACCTCTACTGTTTCACTCCGTCGTCTTCCATCCTCCCACCTCTACTGTTTCACTCCGTCGTCTTCCATCCTCCCACCTCTACTGTTTCACTCCGTCGTCTTCCATCCTCCCACCTCTACTGTTTCACTCCGTCGTCTTCCATCCTCGCACCTCTACTGTTTCACTCCGTCGTCATCCATCCTCCCACCTCTACTGTTTCACTCCGTCGTCTTCCATCCTCCCACCTCTACTGTTTCACTCCGTCGTCTTCCATCCTCCCACCTCTACTGTTTCACTCCGTCGTCATCCATCCTCCCACCTCTACTGTTTCACTCCGTCGTCTTCCATCCTCCCACCTCTACTGTTTCACTCCGTCGTCTTCCATCCTCCCACCTCTACTGTTTCACTCCGTCGTCTTCCATCCTCCCACCTCTACTGTTTCACTCCGTCGTCTTCCATCCTCCCACCTCTACTGTTTCACTCCGTCGTCTTCCATCCTCCCACCTCTACTGTTTCACTCCGTCGTCTTCCATCCTCCCACCTCTACTGTTTCACTCCGTCGTCTTCCATCCTCCCACCTCTACTGTTTCACTCCGTCGACTTCCATCCTCCCACCTCTACTGTTTCACTCCGTCGACTTCCATCCTCCCACCTCTACTGTTTCACTCCGTCGTCATCCATCCTCCCACCTCTACTGTTTCACTCCGTCGTCTTCCATCCTCCCACCTCTACTGTTTCACTCCGTCGTCTTCCATCCTCCCACCTCTACTGTTTCACTCCGTCGTCTTCCATCCTCCCACCTCTACTGTTTCACTCCGTCGTCTTCCATCCTCCCACCTCTACTGTTTCACTCCGTCGTCTTCCATCCTCCCACCTCTCCTGTTTCACTCCGTCGTCTTCCATCCTCCCACCTCTACTGTTTCACTCCGTCGACTTCCATCCTCCCACCTCTACTGTTTCACTCCGTCGACTTCCATCCTCCCACCTCTACTGTTTCACTCCGTCGACTTCCATCCTCCCACCTCTACTGTTTCACTCCGTCGACTTCCATCCTCCCACCTCTACTGTTTCACTCCGTCGTCTTCCATCCTCCCACCTCTACTGTTTCACTCCGTCGACTTCCATCCTCCCACCTCTACTGTTTCACTCCGTCGACTTCCATCCTCCCACCTCTACTGTTTCACTCCGTCGTCTTCCATCCTCCCACCTCTACTGTTTCACTCCGTCGACTTCCATCCTCCCACCTCTACTGTTTCAGATGCGTCGACCAAGAGAAGAAATCGCTGAGTCTCGGAGTCGCCAACGTTCTCACAAGTCTACTGTGTAAGCGGACTACACAACCTCTCGTCCCTTTTAGACACATTAGCACCATTATCCTTTCGGTACTTCATACAATTATGTGAATGTGTGTGCAAGTGCGTGCGTGCGTGCGTGTGTGTGTGTTTGTTTGTGTGTGTGTGTGTGTGTGTGTGTGTGTGTGTGTGTGTGTGTGTGTGTGTGTGTGTGTGTGTGTGTGTGTGTGTGTGTGTGTGTGTGTGTGTGTGTGTGTGTGTGTGTGTGTGTGTGTGTGTGTGTGTGTGTGTGTGTGTGTGTGTGTGTGTGTGTGTGTGTGTGTGTGTGTGTGTGTGTGTGTGTGTGTGTGTGTGTGTGTGTGTGTGTGTGTGTGTGTGTGTGTGTGTGTGTGAGCAAACTTGTCTTTATACGTATGTGCGTGTATACGTATGTGCGTGTGTATGCCAGCATCATCTTGCGGTAATGTCATCCATTTTGGCACGGAGACAAAAATTTATATTGATCTCTTAAATAACGAAATTGAGCTCGTCGTATATTCCTAACAACTTAACTCAAATGTGCGTTATTTCAAAGATGCTATCCGAATTCTGCAACAAGTCGACTTTCTATAAAACGTTTACAATGAATGTTGCGTGTGTGACTGACAGCTTCCATCCCGGGTCCCATGCTCTACGGCCGGCTGGTAGACCAGACGTGTGTGGCAAGAGAAAGGACGTGTGCAGGGGACAACAGCGCTGGAGTCTGCATCATGTACGACAACGCCGCCTTCAGGTGCGTGGAACACATACGAAAGTACGTACATGCGTACATACACACATACGTACATGCATACATACACACTTACGTACATACGTTCATACGTACATGGATACATGGATGATTATATACCTGCACGCACGCACACGCGCATACGCGCACACGCGCACATGCGCACACGCACACATTAATATATGCATACACACATACATACATATATATATACATACGTACATACATACATACACACCCATACATACACATACATACATACACACACACACATACACACGCACGCACGCGGACGCGCACACACACGTACGCAGCTTATTTGCTGATAATACTAACATGTTCTACAGTAATAGTGATATTGAATTAGTAATTACACGACGTGTGGTTAAGAGGTTCGACCACACTACTTGTTTTTTCTCTGAATTACTTAGTTTTAAAGTACAATACATTGCTGAATTACGAACAGCATTTATAGTCAGGGAGCTTGTGTGATCCCGTGGGAATTTAGTGGTGAATGCAAACCATCAGTGTAGTCGACTAAAGGGTACCCCAAAGAACAAAAATATCTACAACATATGTTGTGTTGTAACTATAACAGCTCGTTTTCATATATTGGTAAATATGAGCTTTATTTTAATAAAACATATTATAAAAAACAAAGTTTTTTTTTTCGTTATTCCTAAATTATAAATACATGCAAATTGTTATAATTATCATTTTGTATTTGTGTGGAGAACGTAATACTGAATACAACATTCTAATAGTGACTGTCCTGACATTTATATTACCCGAGACCCGCAAAACCAATACATTACATTTCCTGTAAATGACCGGCAAAAATTTAACAATGGGATTTATTTCTTGATAGAGACATGTTTTGTAAAAAAATTAATGTGATATAAATGTATTTCGTTGTTATAAAAGTGAACTATCATGATAGGAAATGCACAAAACTCTTGGAATATGGCGGAAACTAATTTAATAATAATTGGTTTTATTTAGCGCCAGTATCAGCCTCTAACAAGGTGCTCGTGCTTCTTACTAGGCCATCAATCAAAACAAGTATTTTGGCAGTAGGTATTGCAGCGCTCAAGCCTGTTTCTGTAGATAGAGACCATTAGGGCTGTGATTCCATGAGCGGGTTTTGCCATTGCTTGCAGAGGAAACATATGCATCCCTTTGCATAGACACCAGGTAGAAGGTGCCATGCAGTGGATTTCGGTGTCTCTTCCGACCACCGAGATACACGGTTTGGGCGTTGCAGGTCATCCACCGCACCGAACTTAACAGTAACCGTAACAGCAGCAATAACAATAACTTATACATTACACACCTCAATCTCCGTGGATGAATATATGGCATGATAATGTGGTATGTATATATATAGGTATATCACCACGGAGGTTGTATTTCTGCAGTCGACATGGGTGGCAGTAAAGACATGTACCGTCCCTCACAGTCAGACACTTCTCACATGTTCACTTGTTCCTCTTGCACATCCCTACCTGGATTGTGTTCGAGTAGGATATAGGGTTTAAATATTAAGATCTTAACTGGTCAAGTCACCAAAACACGTGTTTGCTTTTGGATAGTCTCCATATCCATATTGATCGTTCGCCGGTGAATTCCGAGACGTATCGATCTCTCGGATCTTCGGAAGTCTTATTTTGACAGATGATATACGAGGAATACTGTAGTATATTTCGTATCTCGCCGCCACGTGGCGCTACAGCCGAGCAACATATAGGAACATATGCGTTCCACGTGGCGCTACAGCTGAGCAACATATAGTAACACATGCGTTCCACGTGGCGCTATAGCTGAGCAACATATAGTAACACATGCGGTCCACGTGGCGCTACAGCTGAGCAACATATAGTAACATATGCGTTCCATGTGGCGCTACAGCTGAGCAACATATAGTAACGCATGCGTTCCACGTGGCGCTACAGCTGAGCAACATATAGTAACACATGCGTTCCACGTGGCGCTACAGCTGAGCAACATATAGTAACACATGCGTTCCACGTGGCGCTACAGCTGAGCAACATATAGTAACACATGCGGTCCACGTGGCGCTACAGCTGAGCAACATATAGTAACACATGCGGTCCACGTGGCGCTACAGCTGAGCAACATATAGTAACACATGCGGTCCACGTTCATGTAAAGTACAAAGTACACAACATTAAATATGTGTGATCTACAGCACATAAGCTTATGTTGTTGTTACTGTTAATGTTAATGCTGTGTGTGATCTACAGCACATAAGCATATTTTTGGTTTAAATGGCAAAGATGGAGCTGGGGTGATTTTGTAGGTTTGCATTCTAGAACAATAACTACACTAGTTGTCACGTGATGAGTAGGTGCTCTCTCGTTTGATTGTTCACCGGGTTATTATCGTAGCACTAGCTATAATGGGGAAAAACTAGGCCTACACCTAAATGGCATTTTTTTAAACATTTACTGAAAATGAGTTTTCTCCATATCCCACAAGATTCACGTGTTTCCTATCAAGAAAGTATATTTTTATAGCAATAGCATACATCAAACTCACATTTATTCGTTGGCAATCCATGCGTCTAGCAGGTAATACATGCTATTGTTCTATCTTTGCTGGCCATTTACAGGAAATGGAATTTGTTGGATTCGCGTTCAACACAGCTCAGGTAATATTGATGCCAGGACAATTATGTTTAGAATATTATTTTCTAAATCACATTCTTCATAACACTGCAATGAGAAATTTGTATTAAGATGCATAATTTGTTTGCGATTTAGGTATTTATAACAAAACAAACATCGATTATTTGACAATTTGCTATTATTAAAAATAAAGTAATGCACGGTTTCACTAACGGCGCCATATTCTACTTGTAAATTCTACTTGCACGGTCTCACTACCGGCGTCATACTTCTACTTGTAGGTTCTACGTGCACGGTCTCACTAACGGCGCCATACTTCTACTTGTAGGTTCTACTTGCACGGTCTCACTAACGGCGCTGTACTTCTACCTGTAGGTTCTACGTGTACGGTATCACTAACGGCACCATACTTCTACTTGTAGGTTCTACTTGCACGGTCTCACTAACGGCGCCGTACTTCTACGTGTAGGTTCTACTTGCACGGTCTCAATAACGGCGCCATACTCCTACTTTTAGGTTCTATGTGCACGGTCTCACTAACGACGCCATACTTCTACTTGTAGGTTCTACTTGCACGGTCTCACTAACGGCGCCGTACTTCTACGTGTAGGTTCTACTTGCACGGGCTCACTAACGGCGCCATACTTCTACTTGTAGATTCTACGTGCACGGTATCACTAACTGCGCCATACTTCTACTTGGAGATTCTACTTGCACAGTTTCATTAACGGCGCCATACTTCTACTTGTAGGTTCTACGTGCACGGTCTCACTAACGGCGCCATACTTCTATTTGTAGGTTCTACTTGCACGGGTTCACTAACGGCGCCATACTTCTACTTGTAGATTCTACGTGCACGGTATCACTAACTGCTCCATACTTCTACTTGGAGATTCTACGTGCACGGTCTCACTAACGGCGCCATACTTCTACTTGTAGGTTCTACTTGCAATGTCTCACTAACGGCGCCATACTTCTACCTGTAGGTTCTACTTTCACGGTCTCACTTACGGCGCCATACTTCTACGTGTAGGTTCTACTTGCACGGTCTCACTAAAGGCGCCATACTTCTACGTGTAGGTTCTACTTGCACGGTCTCACTAAAGGCGCCATACTTCTACGTGTAGGTTCTACTTGCACGGTCTCACTAAAGGCGCCATACTTCTACGTGTAGGTTCTACTTGCACGGTCTCACTAAAGGCGCCATACTTCTACGTGTAGGTTCTACTTGCACGGTCACACTAACGGCGCCATACTTCTACTTGTAGGTTCTACGTGCACGGTCTCACTAACGGCGCCATACTTCTACTTGTAGGTTCTACTTGCACGGTCTCACTAACGGCGCCGTACTTCTACGTGTAGGTTCTACGTGCACGGTCTCACTAACGGCGTCATACTTCTACTTGTAGGTTCTACTTGCACGGTCTCACTAACGGCGTCATACTTCTACTTGTAGGTTCTACTTCCACGGTCTCACTAACGGCGCCGTACTTCTACGTGTAGGTTCTACGTGCACGGTATCACTAACGGCGCCGTACTTCTACGTGTAGGTTCTACTTGCACGGTCTCACTAACGGCGCTGTACTTCTACGTGTAGGTTCTACTTGCACGGTCTCAATAACGGCGCCATACTCCTACTTGTAGGTTCTACGTGCACGGTCTCACTAACGTCGCCATACTTCTACTTGTAGGTTCTACTTGCACGGTCTCACTAACGGCGCCGTACTTCTACGTGTAGGTTCTACTTGCACGGGCTCACTAACGGCGCCATACTTCTACTTGTAGATTCTACGTGCACGGTATCACTAACTGCGCCATACTTCTACTTGGAGATTCTACTTGCACGGTCTCACTAACGGCGCCATACTTCTACTTGTAGGTTCTACGTGCACGGTCTCACTAACGGCGCCATATTCTATTTGTAGGTTCTACTTGCACGGGCTCACTAACGGCGCCATACTTCTACTTGTAGATTCTACGTGCACGGTATAACTAACTGCGCCATACTTCTACTTGGAGATTCTACGTGCACGGTCTCACTAACGGCGCCATACTTCTACTTGTAGGTTCTACTTGCAATGTCTCACTAACGGCGCCATACTTCTACCTGTAGGTTCTACTTTCACGGTCTCATTTACGGCGCCATACTTCTACGTGTAGGTTCTACTTGCACGGTCTCACTAAAGGCGCCATACTTCTACGTGTAGGTTCTACTTGCACGGTCTCACTAAAGGCGCCATACTTCTACGTGTAGGTTCTACTTGCACGGTCTCACTAAAGGCGCCATACTTCTACGTGTAGGTTCTATTTGCACGGTCACACTAACGGCGCCATACTTCTACTTGTAGGTTCTACGTGCACGGTCTCACTAACGGCGCCATACTTCTACTTGTAGGTTCTACTTGCACGGTCTCACTAACGGGGCCGTACTTCTACGTGTAGGTTCTACGTGCACGGTCTCACTAACGGCGCCATACTTCTACTTGTAGGTTCTACTTTCACGGTCTCACTGACGGCGCCGTACTTCTACGTGTAGGTTCTACGTGCACGGTCTCACTAACGGCGCCACACTTCGACTTGTAGGTTCAACTTGCACGGTCTCACTAACGGCGCCATACTTCTACGTGTAGGTTCTACGTGCACGGTCTCACTAACGGCGCCATACTTCTACTTGTAGGTTCTACGTGCACGGTCTCACTAACGGCGCCATACTTCTACTTGTAGGTTCAACTTGCATGGTCTCACTAACGGCGCCGTACTTCTACTTGTAGGTTCTACAACATATGTTGTGTTGTAACTATAACAGCTCGTTTTCATATATTGGTAAATATGAGCTTTATTTTAATAAAACATATTATAAAAAACAAAGTTTTTTTTTTCGTTATTCCTAAATTATAAATACATGCAAATTGTTATAATTATCATTTTGTATTTGTGTGGAGAACGTAATACTGAATACAACATTCTAATAGTGACTGTCCTGACATTTATATTACCCGAGACCCGCAAAACCAATACATTACATTTCCTGTAAATGACCGGCAAAAATTTAACAATGGGATTTATTTCTTGATAGAGACATGTTTTGTAAAAAAATTAATGTGATATAAATGTATTTCGTTGTTATAGAAGTGAACTATCATGATAGGAAATGCACAAAACTCTTGGAATATGGCGGAAACTAATTTAATAATAATTGGTTTTATTTAGCGCCAGTATCAGCCTCTAACAAGGTGCTCGTGCTTCTTACTAGGCCATCAATCAAAACAAGTATTTTGGCAGTAGGTATTGCAGCGCTCAAGCCTGTTTCTGTAGATAGAGACCATTAGGGCTGTGATTCCATGAGCGGGTTTTGCCATTGCTTGCAGAGGAAACATATACATCCCTTTGCATAGACACCAGGTAGAAGGTGCCATGCAGTGGATTTCGGTGTCTCTTCCGACCACCGAGATACACGGTTTGGGCGTTGCAGGTCATCCACCGCACCGAACTTAACAGTAACCGTAACAGCAGCAATAACAATAACTTATACATTACACACCTCAATCTCCGTGGATGAATATATGGCATGATAATGTGGTATGTATATATATAGGTATATCACCACGGAGGTTGTATTTCTGCAGTCGACATGGGTGGCAGTAAAGACATGTACCGTCCCTCACAGTCAGACACTTCTCACATGTTCACTTGTTCCTCTTGCACATCCCTACCTGGATTGTGTTCGAGTAGGATATAGGGTTTAAATATTAAGATCTTAACTGGTCAAGTCACCAAAACACGTGTTTGCTTTTGGATAGTCTCCATATCCATATTGATCGTTCGCCGGTGAATTCCGAGACGTATCGATCTCTCGGATCTTCGGAAGTCTTATTTTGACAGATGATATACGAGGAATACTGTAGTATATTTCGTATCTCGCCGCCACGTGGCGCTACAGCCGAGCAACATATAGGAACATATGCGTTCCACGTGGCGCTACAGCTGAGCAACATATAGTAACACATGCGTTCCACGTGGCGCTATAGCTGAGCAACATATAGTAACACATGCGGTCCACGTGGCGCTACAGCTGAGCAACATATAGTAACATATGCGTTCCATGTGGCGCTACAGCTGAGCAACATATAGTAACGCATGCGTTCCACGTGGCGCTACAGCTGAGCAACATATAGTAACACATGCGTTCCACGTGGCGCTACAGCTGAGCAACATATAGTAACACATGCGTTCCACGTGGCGCTACAGCTGAGCAACATATAGTAACACATGCGGTCCACGTGGCGCTACAGCTGAGCAACATATAGTAACACATGCGGTCCACGTGGCGCTACAGCTGAGCAACATATAGTAACACATGCGGTCCACGTTCATGTAAAGTACAAAGTACACAACATTAAATATGTGTGATCTACAGCACATAAGCTTATGTTGTTGTTACTGTTAATGTTAATGCTGTGTGTGATCTACAGCACATAAGCATATTTTTGGTTTAAATGGCAAAGATGGAGCTGGGGTGATTTTGTAGGTTTGCATTCTAGAACAATAACTACACTAGTTGTCACGTGATGAGTAGGTGCTCTCTCGTTTGATTGTTCACCGGGTTATTATCGTAGCACTAGCTATAATGGGGAAAAACTAGGCCTACACCTAAATGGCATTTTTTTAAACATTTACTGAAAATGAGTTTTCTCCATATCCCACAAGATTCACGTGTTTCCTATCAAGAAAGTATATTTTTATAGCAATAGCATACATCAAACTCACATTTATTCGTTGGCAATCCATGCGTCTAGCAGGTAATACATGCTATTGTTCTATCTTTGCTGGCCATTTACAGGAAATGGAATTTGTTGGATTCGCGTTCAACATAGCTCAGGTAATATTGATGCCAGGACAATTATGTTTAGAATATTATTTTCTAAATCACATTCTTCATAACACTGCAATGAGAAATTTGTATTAAGATGCATAATTTGTTTGCGATTTAGGTATTTATAACAAAACAAACATCGATTATTTGACAATTTGCTATTATTAAAAATAAAGTAATGCACGGTTTCACTAACGGCGCCATATTCTACTTGTAAATTCTACTTGCACGGTCTCACTACCGGCGTCATACTTCTACTTGTAGGTTCTACGTGCACGGTCTCACTAACGGCGCCATACTTCTACTTGTAGGTTCTACTTGCACGGTCTCACTAACGGCGCTGTACTTCTACCTGTAGGTTCTACGTGTACGGTATCACTAACGGCACCATACTTCTACTTGTAGGTTCTACTTGCACGGTCTCACTAACGGCGCCGTACTTCTACGTGTAGGTTCTACTTGCACGGTCTCAATAACGGCGCCATACTCCTACTTTTAGGTTCTATGTGCACGGTCTCACTAACGACGCCATACTTCTACTTGTAGGTTCTACTTGCACGGTCTCACTAACGGCGCCGTACTTCTACGTGTAGGTTCTACTTGCACGGGCTCACTAACGGCGCCATACTTCTACTTGTAGATTCTACGTGCACGGTATCACTAACTGCGCCATACTTCTACTTGGAGATTCTACTTGCACAGTTTCATTAACGGCGCCATACTTCTACTTGTAGGTTCTACGTGCACGGTCTCACTAACGGCGCCATACTTCTATTTGTAGGTTCTACTTGCACGGGTTCACTAACGGCGCCATACTTCTACTTGTAGATTCTACGTGCACGGTATCACTAACTGCTCCATACTTCTACTTGGAGATTCTACGTGCACGGTCTCACTAACGGCGCCATACTTCTACTTGTAGGTTCTACTTGCAATGTCTCACTAACGGCGCCATACTTCTACCTGTAGGTTCTACTTTCACGGTCTCACTTACGGCGCCATACTTCTACGTGTAGGTTCTACTTGCACGGTCTCACTAAAGGCGCCATACTTCTACGTGTAGGTTCTACTTGCACGGTCTCACTAAAGGCGCCATACTTCTACGTGTAGGTTCTACTTGCACGGTCTCACTAAAGGCGCCATACTTCTACGTGTAGGTTCTACTTGCACGGTCTCACTAAAGGCGCCATACTTCTACGTGTAGGTTCTACTTGCACGGTCACACTAACGGCGCCATACTTCTACTTGTAGGTTCTACGTGCACGGTCTCACTAACGGCGCCATACTTCTACTTGTAGGTTCTACTTGCACGGTCTCACTAACGGCGCCGTACTTCTACGTGTAGGTTCTACGTGCACGGTCTCACTAACGGCGTCATACTTCTACTTGTAGGTTCTACTTGCACGGTCTCACTAACGGCGTCATACTTCTACTTGTAGGTTCTACTTCCACGGTCTCACTAACGGTGCCGTACTTCTACGTGTAGGTTCTACGTGCACGGTATCACTAACGGCGCCGTACTTCTACGTGTAGGTTCTACTTGCACGGTCTCACTAACGGCGCTGTACTTCTACGTGTAGGTTCTACTTGCACGGTCTCAATAACGGCGCCATACTCCTACTTGTAGGTTCTACGTGCACGGTCTCACTAACGTCGCCATACTTCTACTTGTAGGTTCTACTTGCACGGTCTCACTAACGGCGCCGTACTTCTACGTGTAGGTTCTACTTGCACGGGCTCACAAACGGCGCCATACTTCTACTTGTAGATTCTACGTGCACGGTATCACTAACTGCGCCATACTTCTACTTGGAGATTCTACTTGCACGGTCTCACTAACGGCGCCATACTTCTACTTGTAGGTTCTACGTGCACGGTCTCACTAACGGCGCCATATTCTATTTGTAGGTTCTACTTGCACGGGCTCACTAACGGCGCCATACTTCTACTTGTAGATTCTACGTGCACGGTATAACTAACTGCGCCATACTTCTACTTGGAGATTCTACGTGCACGGTCTCACTAACGGCGCCATACTTCTACTTGTAGGTTCTACTTGCAATGTCTCACTAACGGCGCCATACTTCTACCTGTAGGTTCTACTTTCACGGTCTCATTTACGGCGCCATACTTCTACGTGTAGGTTCTACTTGCACGGTCTCACTAAAGGCGCCATACTTCTACGTGTAGGTTCTACTTGCACGGTCTCACTAAAGGCGCCATACTTCTACGTGTAGGTTCTACTTGCACGGTCTCACTAAAGGCGCCATACTTCTACGTGTAGGTTCTATTTGCACGGTCACACTAACGGCGCCATACTTCTACTTGTAGGTTCTACGTGCACGGTCTCACTAACGGCGCCATACTTCTACTTGTAGGTTCTACTTGCACGGTCTCACTAACGGGGCCGTACTTCTACGTGTAGGTTCTACGTGCACGGTCTCACTAACGGCGCCATACTTCTACTTGTAGGTTCTACTTTCACGGTCTCACTAACGGCGCCGTACTTCTACGTGTAGGTTCTACGTGCACGGTCTCACTAACGGCGCCACACTTCGACTTGTAGGTTCAACTTGCACGGTCTCACTAACGGCGCCATACTTCTACGTGTAGGTTCTACGTGCACGGTCTCACTAACGGCGCCATACTTCTACTTGTAGGTTCTACGTGCACGGTCTCACTAACGGCGCCATACTTCTACTTGTAGGTTCAACTTGCATGGTCTCACTAACGGCGCCGTACTTCTACTTGTAGGTTCTACAACATATGTTGTGTTGTAACTATAACAGCTCGTTTTCATATATTGGTAAATATGAGCTTTATTTTAATAAAACATATTATAAAAAACAAAGTTTTTTTTTTCGTTATTCCTAAATTATAAATACATGCAAATTGTTATAATTATCATTTTGTATTTGTGTGGAGAACGTAATACTGAATACAACATTCTAATAGTGACTGTCCTGACATTTATATTACCCGAGACCCGCAAAACCAATACATTACATTTCCTGTAAATGACCGGCAAAAATTTAACAATGGGATTTATTTCTTGATAGAGACATGTTTTGTAAAAAAATTAATGTGATATAAATGTATTTCGTTGTTATAGAAGTGAACTATCATGATAGGAAATGCACAAAACTCTTGGAATATGGCGGAAACTAATTTAATAATAATTGGTTTTATTTAGCGCCAGTATCAGCCTCTAACAAGGTGCTCGTGCTTCTTACTAGGCCATCAATCAAAACAAGTATTTTGGCAGTAGGTATTGCAGCGCTCAAGCCTGTTTCTGTAGATAGAGACCATTAGGGCTGTGATTCCATGAGCGGGTTTTGCCATTGCTTGCAGAGGAAACATATACATCCCTTTGCATAGACACCAGGTAGAAGGTGCCATGCAGTGGATTTCGGTGTCTCTTCCGACCACCGAGATACACGGTTTGGGCGTTGCAGGTCATCCACCGCACCGAACTTAACAGTAACCGTAACAGCAGCAATAACAATAACTTATACATTACACACCTCAATCTCCGTGGATGAATATATGGCATGATAATGTGGTATGTATATATATAGGTATATCACCACGGAGGTTGTATTTCTGCAGTCGACATGGGTGGCAGTAAAGACATGTACCGTCCCTCACAGTCAGACACTTCTCACATGTTCACTTGTTCCTCTTGCACATCCCTACCTGGATTGTGTTCGAGTAGGATATAGGGTTTAAATATTAAGATCTTAACTGGTCAAGTCACCAAAACACGTGTTTGCTTTTGGATAGTCTCCATATCCATATTGATCGTTCGCCGGTGAATTCCGAGACGTATCGATCTCTCGGATCTTCGGAAGTCTTATTTTGACAGATGATATACGAGGAATACTGTAGTATATTTCGTATCTCGCCGCCACGTGGCGCTACAGCCGAGCAACATATAGGAACATATGCGTTCCACGTGGCGCTACAGCTGAGCAACATATAGTAACACATGCGTTCCACGTGGCGCTATAGCTGAGCAACATATAGTAACACATGCGGTCCACGTGGCGCTACAGCTGAGCAACATATAGTAACATATGCGTTCCATGTGGCGCTACAGCTGAGCAACATATAGTAACGCATGCGTTCCACGTGGCGCTACAGCTGAGCAACATATAGTAACACATGCGTTCCACGTGGCGCTACAGCTGAGCAACATATAGTAACACATGCGTTCCACGTGGCGCTACAGCTGAGCAACATATAGTAACACATGCGGTCCACGTGGCGCTACAGCTGAGCAACATATAGTAACACATGCGGTCCACGTGGCGCTACAGCTGAGCAACATATAGTAACACATGCGGTCCACGTTCATGTAAAGTACAAAGTACACAACATTAAATATGTGTGATCTACAGCACATAAGCTTATGTTGTTGTTACTGTTAATGTTAATGCTGTGTGTGATCTACAGCACATAAGCATATTTTTGGTTTAAATGGCAAAGATGGAGCTGGGGTGATTTTGTAGGTTTGCATTCTAGAACAATAACTACACTAGTTGTCACGTGATGAGTAGGTGCTCTCTCGTTTGATTGTTCACCGGGTTATTATCGTAGCACTAGCTATAATGGGGAAAAACTAGGCCTACACCTAAATGGCATTTTTTTAAACATTTACTGAAAATGAGTTTTCTCCATATCCCACAAGATTCACGTGTTTCCTATCAAGAAAGTATATTTTTATAGCAATAGCATACATCAAACTCACATTTATTCGTTGGCAATCCATGCGTCTAGCAGGTAATACATGCTATTGTTCTATCTTTGCTGGCCATTTACAGGAAATGGAATTTGTTGGATTCGCGTTCAACATAGCTCAGGTAATATTGATGCCAGGACAATTATGTTTAGAATATTATTTTCTAAATCACATTCTTCATAACACTGCAATGAGAAATTTGTATTAAGATGCATAATTTGTTTGCGATTTAGGTATTTATAACAAAACAAACATCGATTATTTGACAATTTGCTATTATTAAAAATAAAGTAATGCACGGTTTCACTAACGGCGCCATATTCTACTTGTAAATTCTACTTGCACGGTCTCACTACCGGCGTCATACTTCTACTTGTAGGTTCTACGTGCACGGTCTCACTAACGGCGCCATACTTCTACTTGTAGGTTCTACTTGCACGGTCTCACTAACGGCGCTGTACTTCTACCTGTAGGTTCTACGTGTACGGTATCACTAACGGCACCATACTTCTACTTGTAGGTTCTACTTGCACGGTCTCACTAACGGCGCCGTACTTCTACGTGTAGGTTCTACTTGCACGGTCTCAATAACGGCGCCATACTCCTACTTTTAGGTTCTATGTGCACGGTCTCACTAACGACGCCATACTTCTACTTGTAGGTTCTACTTGCACGGTCTCACTAACGGCGCCGTACTTCTACGTGTAGGTTCTACTTGCACGGGCTCACTAACGGCGCCATACTTCTACTTGTAGATTCTACGTGCACGGTATCACTAACTGCGCCATACTTCTACTTGGAGATTCTACTTGCACAGTTTCATTAACGGCGCCATACTTCTACTTGTAGGTTCTACGTGCACGGTCTCACTAACGGCGCCATACTTCTATTTGTAGGTTCTACTTGCACGGGTTCACTAACGGCGCCATACTTCTACTTGTAGATTCTACGTGCACGGTATCACTAACTGCTCCATACTTCTACTTGGAGATTCTACGTGCACGGTCTCACTAACGGCGCCATACTTCTACTTGTAGGTTCTACTTGCAATGTCTCACTAACGGCGCCATACTTCTACCTGTAGGTTCTACTTTCACGGTCTCACTTACGGCGCCATACTTCTACGTGTAGGTTCTACTTGCACGGTCTCACTAAAGGCGCCATACTTCTACGTGTAGGTTCTACTTGCACGGTCTCACTAAAGGCGCCATACTTCTACGTGTAGGTTCTACTTGCACGGTCTCACTAAAGGCGCCATACTTCTACGTGTAGGTTCTACTTGCACGGTCTCACTAAAGGCGCCATACTTCTACGTGTAGGTTCTACTTGCACGGTCACACTAACGGCGCCATACTTCTACTTGTAGGTTCTACGTGCACGGTCTCACTAACGGCGCCATACTTCTACTTGTAGGTTCTACTTGCACGGTCTCACTAACGGCGCCGTACTTCTACGTGTAGGTTCTACGTGCACGGTCTCACTAACGGCGTCATACTTCTACTTGTAGGTTCTACTTGCACGGTCTCACTAACGGCGTCATACTTCTACTTGTAGGTTCTACTTCCACGGTCTCACTAACGGTGCCGTACTTCTACGTGTAGGTTCTACGTGCACGGTATCACTAACGGCGCCGTACTTCTACGTGTAGGTTCTACTTGCACGGTCTCACTAACGGCGCTGTACTTCTACGTGTAGGTTCTACTTGCACGGTCTCAATAACGGCGCCATACTCCTACTTGTAGGTTCTACGTGCACGGTCTCACTAACGTCGCCATACTTCTACTTGTAGGTTCTACTTGCACGGTCTCACTAACGGCGCCGTACTTCTACGTGTAGGTTCTACTTGCACGGGCTCACAAACGGCGCCATACTTCTACTTGTAGATTCTACGTGCACGGTATCACTAACTGCGCCATACTTCTACTTGGAGATTCTACTTGCACGGTCTCACTAACGGCGCCATACTTCTACTTGTAGGTTCTACGTGCACGGTCTCACTAACGGCGCCATATTCTATTTGTAGGTTCTACTTGCACGGGCTCACTAACGGCGCCATACTTCTACTTGTAGATTCTACGTGCACGGTATAACTAACTGCGCCATACTTCTACTTGGAGATTCTACGTGCACGGTCTCACTAACGGCGCCATACTTCTACTTGTAGGTTCTACTTGCAATGTCTCACTAACGGCGCCATACTTCTACCTGTAGGTTCTACTTTCACGGTCTCATTTACGGCGCCATACTTCTACGTGTAGGTTCTACTTGCACGGTCTCACTAAAGGCGCCATACTTCTACGTGTAGGTTCTACTTGCACGGTCTCACTAAAGGCGCCATACTTCTACGTGTAGGTTCTACTTGCACGGTCTCACTAAAGGCGCCATACTTCTACGTGTAGGTTCTATTTGCACGGTCACACTAACGGCGCCATACTTCTACTTGTAGGTTCTACGTGCACGGTCTCACTAACGGCGCCATACTTCTACTTGTAGGTTCTACTTGCACGGTCTCACTAACGGGGCCGTACTTCTACGTGTAGGTTCTACGTGCACGGTCTCACTAACGGCGCCATACTTCTACTTGTAGGTTCTACTTTCACGGTCTCACTAACGGCGCCGTACTTCTACGTGTAGGTTCTACGTGCACGGTCTCACTAACGGCGCCACACTTCGACTTGTAGGTTCAACTTGCACGGTCTCACTAACGGCGCCATACTTCTACGTGTAGGTTATACGTGCACGGTCTCACTAACGGCGCCATACTTCTACTTGTAGGTTCTACGTGCACGGTCTCACTAACGGCGCCATACTTCTACTTGTAGGTTCAACTTGCACGGTCTCACTAACGGCGCCGTACTTCTACTTGTAGGTTCTACTTCCACGGTCTCACTAACGGCGCCGTACTTCTACGTGTAGGTTCTACGTGCACGGTCACACTAACGGCGCCATATTTCTACTTGTAGGTTCTACTTGCACGGTCTCACTAACGGCGCCGTACTTCTACGTGTAGGTTCTACGTGCACGGTCTCACTAACGACGCCATACTTCTACTTGTAGGTTCTACTTGCACGGTCACATTAACTGTGCCATACTTCTACTTGTAGGTTCTACGTGCACGGTCTCACTAACGGCGCCATACTTCTACTTGTAGGTTCTACTTGCACGGTCTCACTAACGGCGCCGCACTTCTACGTGTAGGTTCTACGTGCACGGTCTCACTAACGGCGCCATACTTCTACTTGTAGGTTCTACTTGCACGGTCTCACTAACGGAGCCGTACTTCTACTTGTAGGTTCTACTTGCACGGTCTCACTAACGGCGCCGTACTTCTACGTGTAGGTTCTACGTGCACGGTATCACTAACTGCGCCATATATCTACTTGTAGGTTCTACTTGCACGGTCACATTAACGGCGCCATTCTTCTACTTGTAGGTTCTACTTGCACGGTCTCACTAACGGCGCCGTACTTCTACGTGTAGGTTCTACTTGCACGGTCTCACTAACGGCGCCATACTTCTACTTGTAGGTTCTACGTGCACGGTCTCACTAACGGCGCCATACTTCTACTTGTAGGTTCTACTTGCACGGTCTCACTAACGGCGCCGTACTTCTACGTGTAGGTTCTACGTGCACGGTCTCGCTAACGGCGCCATACTTCTACTTGTAGGTTCTACTTGCACGGTCTCACTAACGGCGCCGTACTTCTACGTGTAGGTTCTACGTGCACGGTCACACTAACGACGCCATACTTCTACTTGTAGGTTCTACTTGCACGGTCTCACTAACGGCGCCACACTTCTACTTGTAGGTTCTATGTGCACGGTATCACTAACTGCGCCGTACTTCTACTTGTAAGTTCTACTTGCACGGTCTCACTAATGGCGCCATACTTCTACTTGTAGGTTCTAGGTGCATGGTCTCACTAACGGCGCGATACTTCTACTTGTAGGTTCTACTTGTCCTTTCTCACTAACGGCGCGATACTTCTACTTGTAGGTTCTACTTGCACGGTCTCACTAACGGCGCCATACTTCTACTTGTAGGTTCTACTTGCATGGTCTCACTAACGGCGCCATACTTCTACTTGTAGGTTCAGAATCAGAATATATTTATTATTGGCAACTTTTCAGTTGGATTGTACATGCATCCATGATAACAACACAACAAATTATGTTAAAATAATTACAGACCATTTTGTACACTATAAACGTAAAGCAATTACACTAAAATTACTCTTACATACATTCACCAAAGCGATCCGTGACCACAACATACTCAATGAGACGCTTTATATTAAAACTTGTGCATTGTAATACTTATTGCATTACTACCTTTATTTTCACTTAAGATAAATTAATTACATTAAAACGAAATAAATTACTTTAAATATTATAATTATCTGCAAATGTAAGTGTTCTGACAGTGTCATAAACACCAAAGATATTAATGAGTGTTTGTAGCGATGTGTGCTCGCCATTGGTGCAGGTAACTCGTTGAATGATCTAAGCGCACATGGAACATTTCGAGTGTCTGGTAGTAAGGTAAATTGAATATTTGTGGTCACCACGCTTCATTTCAACCAAATACGCTTTACACAAGTAATTGCGCCTATCGTGCAACGTTGACAGATTTGCCATCTGCAGAACATCCTCGTACGTATAACCAGGATGTTTCTCGAACCTTTTAAAAAAGGTTCGAGAAACAAGTCAGAGAACTATAGACCAGTGAGTTTAACATCAGTGATTTGCAAATTATTAGAAAGACTAATTAAAGATCACATGGTGGATTTTCTTGTTAAACATAACTTGATAAACCCATCTCAACATGGGTTTTTAAAAGCGAGGTCATGCTTAACAAATATGTTATGTTTTTTGGAAGACATCACTAGGTGGGTAGATGAGGGATCACCAGTAGATATCATCTATTTAGATTTTCAAAAAGCTTTCGACAAAGTACCACATCAAAGATTACTCCTTAAGCTAAAGGCCCATGGCATAGGAAATGGTATAATAAACTGGATAGAAAAATGGCTGAATGACAGAAGACAACGAGTAGTAGTTGATGGGGAGGCTTCAAACTGGAAATCGGTATTGAGTGGGGTACCACAGGGATCGGTACTAGGACCTATATTATTCTTAATATATATCAACGATTTGGACGATGATATAACAAGCAAGGTGTTGAAATTTGCGGATGATACAAAAGTGTTTAGAAGGATTAAAAGTGATGGAGACAGACAGCATTTACAAGATGATCTTGATAGGTTGATCAAATGGTCTGAAAAGTGGCAAATGCTGTTCAATTTTGGGAAATGTATATGCCTCCACACAGGTCATGGGAATGAAGAGGTAAAATATAAAATGGCGGGTACTGTTCTAAGTACTACTGTAAAAGAAAAGGACTTAGGGTTAACCATTAGTGCTGATATGAAGGTTTCAGAGCAGTGCGGAATTGCAGCGTCAAAGGGAAATCAAATCCTTGGATTAATTAGGCGAAATATAGCGTATAAGAAAAAAGAATTAATAGTACCGCTGTACAAAACAATAGTGAGGCCTCATTTAGAATATTGTATACAAGCATGGAGGCCATATCGCAAGAAGGACATAGATATGCTAGAAAGAGTACAGAGGAGAGCGACTAAAATGATACCAAATCTGAGGGATCTTAGTTACGAAATACGCCTAAAAGAATGTGGTTTAACAACACTGGAGACCAGGAGATTGAGAGGAGATCACATAGAAGTGTTTAAAATATTGAATGGTTATGAAAATATTGATAGAAACATTTTTTTCTCAGTTAAGAAAGATAGAAGGACCAGAGGACATGAAGCTACATTAGTAAAGGAGCAGTGTAGATTAGATATAAGAAAGTTCTCATTCTCACAAAGGACTGTAAATGAATGGAACAGATTATCTCCTGATTGTGTTGGTGCTAGTAGCGTGAATATGTTTAAAAATAAAATCGACACACACCTTAAAAAGGCGGGATACATGTAGATAAAAAGTATTGGACTCTCGATAAGCCAAAAGGCTTCCTTGTCCAACTGCCATCCAGAGTAATTTTCTGGATGGCAATCTTGTTAAATCTTGATGTATTGGTTTAAGACACCGTTTAAAAATTATCTCGACTTTGTCCGATAAGTATTTACGCAAATTCGTGTGCCATGCCGGACAAGCATATTGCACTACTGGTCTAATCTCTTTAGTCTCACTACTTGCGTCATACTGCTACTTGTAGGTTCTACTTGCACGGTCTCACTAACGGCGCCATACTGCTCGGTATGATCTTCATGTCCATTGCCTATCTGCGATTACGCAAAACGACCAACTTCGATGGGGCCGGGCGAACGGCCGAACGGACGACAGACACTGCGAGTCCAACGGAAGAGCTGCCGATGACGGAAGTCGATCCACTCACCAGGCATTAAACTGGAGACAACAGTTACTGACTGCTCGACTGACGTTTGTTCCAAAGATTGTGTCAACTAAATAGCTGAGTGTTTGAGATGTGGGTGAATATTTGACAACTGATCAAATTAAGGTTTTTTATTACTTTTTTTCTTCAAATAAGATAATAAACTTAGCTTGTAAGTCATTGTATAATATATGTACTATATATAAAATTGTCCATGTCCACGCCGTACCTTGAATACTGGTATTCATGGAGGATAAAACGTTTGGACATACATGTAGACCCTGGTGTCATTAGCGTTACTTGCTTATCTTTCACCATACAATGGTTCATGCGATACAATCTTTATCTACATTTTGTATTTATTTTAATCAAATTTAGACATATTTCAATATGTTACCGAAAAGCTCTCGGGAATGGTTCGATTAGATCAGATGAGTTAGCAGCCGAAGTCGAAAGACTGCACAATGGAACCAAGATGTACCGCGCAGGCAGGATGTTAACTCGTAAACCTTAAGTTCAGGCCACGATACACGACGAAGAAGGTCGAATAATTACAGATCCGGCCGAGTTTGGAGCAATGGTCAGTGAACACGAAGGGGTCCCTGCATATGAAGGCCCCCCAACAGCGCTGACCACACCTGTTGCAACTAAATAAGTGTTAGCAGCGATTGGCAAGCTCAACAACAACCGAGCAAGTGGCTGCGGCTGCATCCCGACAGAGCTACTAAACTGTGCTTCGTCTGACAAACTCCATTGCGAAAATATTCAACGATGTGCTGAAACAATATGAACCACTGCAGCTTGGTAGAGGTGCCTTAATACTGCTACCAAAAACCGGTAAGACATGGGGCCCGTAACGAGTTTGAGACCGATCGTTTTACTGACTATCCTGCGCAAAACGCTGCCGCTTGTGATTTTGTTTTGAATTGCATCGAAAGTCGACGAGTTCCTTTCGCCTGGTCAGAATGGATTCCGTCGAGGTCGAAGTACGGCTGACGTAATGTTCGGTACCGGTGGTTGTAATAAATAATAAATACCGCGTATCAGTCGAGATTCTTGGCATAGACGTGAGTCGAGCATTTGATACCATCTGACGAGACAAGCTGATGGAGATACTTTCAACCTTGAAGAGTCAGAAATTCGAATGATAAGATCTCTCCCTGCAAACACATCAGTCGTACCGCACATCGGTCGGTGAATGTCGTCATTCGTGACAACAATAGGCATGCCTCATGGTGAGAGCCTCAGCTCACTGTTGTTTGTGATCTACCTCGAGGCGGCCCTGAGACGTATCCGGTCACAGCTGCCTCCACAACAAGTCACTGACATCGGTCTGCCACTCGACATCGAATACGCTGATGTTACAGACATTGTCAGCTATTCCCGTGCTTTCCGGAATGAAATTGAAAGGCAGCCTGGCAGAATGGTTTCTCACCATCCATTAATCAAAAACGGAGACAACATCTATCCAGAGACAAACAGACCGTATATCCGAAGAATAACGAATGACAACAAAATTAGGTTCTCTACTAAGAAATGCAGATGATATGGCACGCCGTAAACAGCTCGCAAATGTAGCATTTCGTAAGCTGTGGACAGTCTGGTTCAGGTGAAATCAAATTAGTTTACCGTTACGGCTCCGCCTCTATACATCGTTCGTTGTGCCTGTACTGACCTACAACTTGGGCACATGGGATCTCACTCAGACGGAGTTGAACAGGCTATACCATCGCTGGCACTTGCGTCAGATCGTTAGCGTTCACCGTCCACAGAAGATGACATCAAAAACTTTGTATCGTCGATGCCATGCAGTGCGAGCAGATCAGTCGGTTGGTCCGGAAAGCACGGTGGCGACTCTTCGGCCACGTGTAACGTCTACGAACGTCCTTGCTCAACTTGCCATTGACTAGTACTTCAGACCAGATAAGGGCGGCTTTCGCGGGCGACCACGGGTGACATTACCAACTGTGTTAAACGGCGACTTGGTTAGAGCTGGGTTAAAGCTTCGCAGTTGCGAGGATGTCGAGATGCTGCGTGCCCTCAGCAGCGTCGAATGGCGGGGACTGACGGGCCAGATCGTTGAAATAGCATTTAAGCGAATCCTACATACCTCGGTAGTTTGAAACGCGAACATGCGTATTATATAATTATACCAAATTAAAAAGGCACACTTGATAAATTCATTTCTTGTACTTAATGGTAAAACAAAATCATTTCATTTATTGCAAACATATTTTTACTTTTAAATTTCTTGAAACGCATTATTATCAGAAACGAATAGTTGACCTAGCAACATGATACAGTAACGAATAGTTGACCTAGCAACATGATACAGTAACGAATAGTTGACCTAGCAACATGATACAGTAACGAATAGTTGACCTAGCAACATGATACAGTAACGAATAGTTGACCTAGCAACATGATACAGTAACGAATAGTTGACCTAGCAACATGATACAGTAACGAATAGTTGACCTAGCAACATGATACAGTAACGAATAGTTGACCTAGCAACATGATACAGTAACGAATAGTTGACCTAGCAACATGATACAGTAACGAATAGTTGACCTAGCAACATGATACAGTAACGTTTCCAAAAATATTTCCACTCTAATGACACAACTGCGATGCTAAAGACACGGGATGCTAATTACTTTTCGGGTGATATTTTGTCCACGAGACCGAAACGTTTTATTACTTGCAACTAGAGTAGCTTGGGCCATAGCGCCTAGTTTTTTGGGACATCGGATACCAGGAAAATCCTTTAGGTATACAAGGTTTATTGTCTCTGGATGATCTAGTCCATTATCTTAGGTTTTTGTTAAATTGTGGGACATGTGTTTCTCAATAGATACACTAGCTTGTGTTTAGTGTTAGTCCTTTGCCATTGTTTTTGATCTTGGAAGACTAATGCATATTTTACTAAAAACTAATCGAACATAATCTGAATAGTTCTGATATTTCTTGTTTAGGTAGTGTGACTTCAGAAATTTTACTTTGTACTGTTCTGGTTATGTGTGTAATTCAACCCGTGTAGACACTGTTATAATTCAGAACTTTATGACAATTATTTAGCGTAGAGAAAGACTTCAACCAACTCAGGAATAACTTGTTGACGTTCACGATACCCACGCAGCATGTCCATTCATCAAAGACTCAATCATTCGTTTGCGTGGAAAGACGAATATCAGAAGCAACTGTCTGTATTGTCCAAAGAACATTTCCACAGCTTCTTTATTAAACCCTTTCACACGTGCAATGCTAGTTCCATTTCTTTCACGTGCATCACCAGTTCAGCCTCAAATAGCGGTGAGAACGTTGTTGTTTTACTGCCCAGTATAATTCAGCCGGGATGTCTCACCATGTCTCTGGTGTGTCTGACAAGAGTTCGCCGCGGTACCCCGCAGTCACCTTAAACAGAAGCAAATGTGCAAATGTGTCAAATACAAATACTACAACAATAATGCATTAATACCAATGTAAACTGAGTCTAGAATATATCTGCCAACAATATGTTACATATATATATATATATTCAGTAATATTACAAATATCAACACTTCACAATAGTTATAGTAGACGAACACATTAGACACATGACACACCTACCTGACGCCTTGTTCACGGAGTCCTCATTCTTCACTACGTCAACTGCTGTACGTTCTCTTGTAATTGCGTACCATCTGGAGTGAGAAAAAGGAGTGAGTTTACCTTATTGTATTTCAATGTATTTTAGGTTGTTGAATGAACCGTTTGTAGATTCTATCCTTATAAGTCCTGTTAGCTAAAATAATTGTAGATTATAGACTCAGTCAGTGCCATGACCTATAATATGGATGACGTATATTACATATATAAATGATTAAGGTCTAGAATGACTAGGTCCTGTATTTTTATTATAGCGTCTATATATAATTTAACATAACATTTTATATTTAAATATAATGTATATATTACGGTCTATAAAGAATGTTTATTAAAATAATCGGAGCAACATATGTTTTGCAAGGTCATGGGGCATATCGCCGCACACTGTGCGTTTTGTCCCTATTATGTTTAGCCTTTTCGCCCCACATGTGCAATATTATAATGTCTTAATTTTAATAATATTCTCATGTATCGCCCGTAACTTACACATTTATACAACTATTATAAGCACGTTTGTCTGCTATACATGAAAATCTTTGTCACAGGTTCCCGTGGTTACTGTATAAAGTCCTACTTTGGTAGGAACAACTTCATATATATAATTATAATTTTATAATTCCGAAGTTGATTTTTAATGAGAACAGTTTACCGTGCGTTTTTCTTCTGCGGGAATCTCCGTTGCGTCAAAAACGAATGTCCATATATCAGGCAATCTCGAAATTGTTATTTTCGAGCCTTGTAGCTAGATACAGGGTAGGCGTTATGCCGCAAAACTGTGCGTTATTCCCCAAGCTACTCGATGTCTTGGTAAGATCTTTCATTCACACCGAGTACACATTCTAGCGATAATTTTGGGAACAAAATCGCTTTAGTTTGTGAGATCTAGATGCCGTTCTCTTATGTCACACTGGCGACACGCAAATTCGATTGGGACCACCAGTCGTATTGTTCTCTTGGTATATGACAATTTCCAAAAAGGCAAAAACATGCAATGATAGACATGTGGACACATGTACAATAATTATAACACACATATGCGCACATGCGCGCGGACACGCACACACTCATTCATTCAATGCGTTAAAAAAAGTTGAGTGTTGGCGACACCGTTTTTCCACATTGTCAAATAGACCCATGTAATAAAAGACGAATTGTTTAATAAATAATGTTAATGATTGCCGCACCAGGCAACTACTTGCAGTAATTAATGTTGGAGTGAGTACAGAGGACATCGTCCAGGTGTAATGGACACAGTCGTAGTGTAGTGAGTATATTGTGGATACAGTCGTAGTATAGTGAGTATATTGTGGATACAGTTGTAGTGTAGTGAGTATATTGTGGATACAGTAGTGAGTATATTGTGGATACAGTAGTGAGTATATTGTGGATACAGTCGTACTGTAGTGAGTATGTTGTGGATACATTCGTAGTGTAATGTGTATATTGTGGATACATTCGTAGTGTAGTGAGTATATTGTGGACACAGTCTTAGTGTAGTGAGTATATTGTAGACACAGTCGAAGTGTAGTGAGTATATTGTGGATACAGTCGTAGTGTAGTGAGTATATTGTGGACACAGTCGTAGTGTAGAGAGTATATTGTGGATACATTCGTAGTGTAATGAGTATATTGTGGATACATTCGTAGTGTAGTGAGTATATTGTGGACACAGTCGTAGTGTAGTGAGTATATTGTAGACACAGTCGTAGTGTAGTGAGTATATTGTGGATACAGTCGTAGTGTAGTGAGTATATTGTGGACACAGTCGTAGTGTAGTGAGTATGTTGTGGATGCAGTCGTAGTGTAGTGAGTATATTGTGGATACATTCGTAGTGTAGTGAGTATATTGTGGACACAGTCGTAGTATAGTGAGTATATTGTGGACACAGTCGTAGTGTAGTGAGTATTTTGTGGACACAGTCGCAGTGTAGTGAATATATTGTGGACACAGTCGTAGTGTAGTGAGTATTCTGTGGGCAAAGTCGCAGTGTAGTGAGTATCTTGTGGACACAGTCGTAGTGTAGAGAGTATATTGTGGATACAGTCGTAGTGTAGTGAGTATATTGTGGAAACAGTCGTAGTGTAGTGAGTATCTTGTGGACAGTCGTAGTGTAGTATATAGTAAACATAGTTTTAATGTAATTAGTATGGTTCTAATTTATTTCACATTTACGCGAGCTAAGAATGTATTATTGCAACCAGAAAGCATTTATGTAAACACTTAAAAAAGTGAATTTGGTGAATAAAAATAGTTTGGTTTACGATCATCGATCTTGACATATCTTGCATGAAATAATGCATCGCTACATTGTTCACGTAGAATGCAAACAATGCTGCTGTCGAATAATCTAGACGACGTAGAGAACCAGTTCTACAATTGACCCGAGTTACAATTGACCCCGGGTCTCTCCTACACTGTCGTACATCGACTGTCGTTAATTGACCCCGGGTCTCTCCTACACGTTCTCTCCTACACTGTCGTACATCGACTGTCGTTAATTGACCCCGGGTCTCTCCTACAATGTCTTACATCGACTGTCGTTAATTGACCCCGGGTCTCTCCTACACTATCGTATATTGACTGTCATCAATTGACCCCGGGTCTCTCCTACACTATCGTACATCGACTGTCTTCAATTGGCCCCGGGTTTCTCCTACACTGTCATACATCGACTGTCGTCAATTTACCCCGGGTCTCTCCTATATTATCGTACATCGACTGTCGTCGGTTGACCCCGAGTCTCTCCTACACTATCGTACATCGACTGTCGTCAATTGACCTCAGGTTTCTCCTACACTGTCGTACATTGACTGTCGTCAATTGATATATATATATATATCTATAAAGTATTGCGAAAATTGTGAATTTGGCCAACATTAGCACAATATTTCCAAGAATAGTATATATTTATACACATGGTATGCTTAGTATGACTTCTTCCTTATTTGTTGTCTCCTACCCTGTGCCTAATCTTTGATTGCAGAGGCTTGTTGAGCTTAAAATGAGTGTTTGGTCGCCGCCTCCCTCCCTCCCTTTTTTTGGTGTAGGTAACAAATGAGTGTCCAACCATCGCTTATTGTGCCATCGTTATGTTGCTACCATTTTCGACAACATGCCTGTGTGAGGTCAGCTTCTCGACCTCAACACTTACCATGACAAAGAAGAGGTCATGTCTAAAGAACCTGGATCAGAAATTTCGTCTAGGTTTTTCTAGCATAGAGCCGAACATTAAGCGTTTCTGTTCCACAATACAGGCGCAAGTTTCTCACTAGTGTCAAATAGACGTCCCGGCCTATATATTATTTGCTTAACATGTGGTCTATTGTGATTATTTGAGAGACGTGTTTGGAAACAGGTTACGTTTATAATCTGCTTGAAATATTGTATGCTAATAAAGATTTATTTATTTCCAAAATAAAAGTACAATTCGTATTAATTTATAGTTTGTAAGGCACTTGGAATTAAATGTTTTCGTGTGCAATGTTTGTTTTAAATGTTCTTATCCGTGGGGAAAACGATAATTCACCTTTCTATCTGATGACTAGTAGGTGATAACAACACAATACGCTGTGATATAGACAAATATGGCTCAGCCCGCCGCGAGGATCGATCGAGCTAACTATAAAGTGTGCCGCGAACTTAAAAAGGTTGAGAAGCACTGCTGTAGAGCAACAGTCCGATGCGAGAGAACTACCGCATTTCAGAGAATGTTACTGGCCTTGCAAGATGTTGTCATAGTTAACGGAATTTTCCGTGTTATATACATTTGTGCTGCCAAGTTCAACAACCCCCTAAGTCCATATACATTTGTGCTGCCTAGTTCAACAACCTCCTAAGTCCATATACATTTGTGCTGCCTAGTTCAACAACCCCCTAAGTCCATATACATTTGTGCTGCTTAGTTCAATAACCCCCTAAGTCCATATACATTTGTGCTGCCAAGTTCAACAACCCCCTAAGTCCATATTAGTGCTGCCAAGTTCAACAACCCCCTAAGTCCATATACATTTGTGCTGCCTAGTTCAACAACCCCCTAAGTCCATATACATTTGTGCTGCCTAGTTCAACAACCCCCTAAGTCCATATACATTTGTGCTGCCTAGTTCAACAACCCCCTAAGTCCATATACATTTGTGCTGCCTAGTTCAACAACCCCCTAAGTCCATATACATTTGTGCTGCCAAGTTCAACAACCCCCTAAGTCCATATTAGTGCTGCCAAGTTCAACAACCCCCTAAGTCCATATACATTTGTGCTGCCTAGTTCAACAACCCCCTAAGTCCATATACATTTGTGCTGCCTAGTTCAACAACCCCCTAAGTCCATATACATTTGTGCTACCTAGTTCAACAACCCCCTAAGTCCATATACATTTGTGCTGCCTAGTTCAACAACCCCCTAAGTCCATATACATTTGTGCTGCCTAGTTCAACAACCCCCTAAGTCCATATACATTTGTGCTGCCTAGTTCAACAACCCCCTAAGTCCATATACATTTGTGCTGCCTAGTTCAACAACCCCCTAAGTCCATATACATTTACCGTGATATAATAAAATATTAAATCCCACTGCAAGTTTGAGCATTCAGTATTTTCAAACGGAAATATCTCAAGAATTAAAGCAATTCCCGAGTGCATCCAGCGACACATTTGTAGATAAGATTATTATATTTACGGTAATATAAAAATATTAAATTCCACGATTGCAATTTTAGGTAGGGCCTGAAACACTAACCCGAATAGATACGCGCCACGCTAAATTCTAGGGTGCTACCTGCGGTGACGTCACAATGACCACTATCAGACTGAGAATAAGTCTCATTTCACTTAAGGTTTTACATGCTTCATATACAAGTTGTTTTGCTATTTAAACTGACCAGTTGCCTAAGGGCATCTTCCATATACATTTGTGAAGTTTTACTGATTATTAATTGCGCAGTTAAGTAATTAATTAAAAATGCTCATTTTGTGCATCAGACAGTTTTCCCCGACTGCAGCTTCCCAAGGTCGAATCGAGTGGCCGCTTTACCTTTCCCTGTCCGCCCAACATATTCCTTCCCATTGTTCCTGCGCTGTTGACGCACTTACTTCACCTCGGGGTTTCAAACACACTTTCTGCTTCGCTCAGTATCCGTTTCAAACAGTTAAACATTGCACTCGTATAGGCCGCGCCTACACTAAATACCGGTCAAAACAAGAACACATTGAGGCTACAACTGTTGTTGCAAACGAAAGATAGATCACGTGGGGTTTTACTTGCTTGTTCATTGGCTAGAAGTCTGCTACGACCAGCAAGGACTTAACTTCTATAGCGCCTAAATCCCCACGAATCTGAGCTCAGAGGCGCAACATACAAGAATCACTGGGCAAAATCGTTAACAGGGACAAGCAAGAGTCGTCATTAGAGCAAGGGACCGCCGAAGGTTAGGGTGAGAATGCAATTTCAAATAAATAAGTCTAGTTTTTTACGGAAGGTATTTGTAGCCTCAGATGATTTTAAAGCGATAGGGAGTTGATTCCAGACAAGATGGCAACAGTTGACATGTATGCCGAGAGATGACACCAGTTGACACGTGTGCTGAGAGAGATGACAACAGTTGACACGTATGCCGAGAGATGACAACAGTTGACACGTGTGCCGAGAGATATGACAACAGTTGACACGAGTGCTGAGAGAGATGACAATAATTGACACGTGTGCCAAGAGAGATGACAACAGTTGACACGAGTGCCAAGAGAGATGACACCAGCTGACACGTGTGCCGAGAGAGATGACAACAATTGACACGAGTGCTGAGAGATGACAACAGTTGACACGAGTGCCGAGAGAGATGACAACAGTTGACACGAGTGCCGAGAGAGATGACAACAGTGGACACATGTGCTGAGAGAGATGACAACTGTGAGATGAACTCTCCCTGACAGTGGACTTCAGTTGATCCACACAAACCTTGGTCAAGTATAATCAACACAGCAAGTAGTTCTTACACCATTTTAATCATCATAAGTAGTGTAAAAAGAGCTTAGAAAGCTGCCTGAGGTGGTGCCCCTGCAGCCGGCACCCCTAGAGCTGGTCCCCCTGCTGCTGCCCGCTGCATCTTGGCGAGATGGTCAGTGAACTCCTGGTAGGGTGACTTGGTGAAGACTGTCTCTCTCCACAGGTCGGGGGTCAGGTATGCGTACGTGTTGCCGATTGCAGCGTACGTCGCCTTGGCTGCGGACACAAACACGTTACATCAACTACACAATCCAAGCATGTTACACAGTACAAATATGTTACACCAACAACACAGTACAAACATGTTACCCCAACAACACAGTACAAGCATGTTATACCAACACAGTACAAACATGTTATACCAACAACACAGTACAAACATGTTACACCAACAACACGGTACAAACATGTTACCCCAACAACACAGTACAAGCATGTTATACCAACAACACGGTACAAACATGTTACCCCAACAACACAGTACAAGCATGTTACCCCAACAACACAGTACAAGCATGTTATACCAACAACACGGTACAAACATGTTACCCCAACAACACAGTACAAGCATGTTATACCAACACAGTACAAACATGTTACACCACCAACACAGTACAAACATGTTATACCAACAACACGGTACAAACATGTTACCCCAACAACACAGTACAAGCATGTTACCCCAACAACACGGTACAAACATGTTACCCCAACAACACAGTACAAGCATGTTATACCAACAACACAGTACAAACATGTTACCCCAACAACACAGTACAAGCATGTTATACCAACAACACAGTACAAACATGTTACATCAATCACATATGTAGCTAATGACACAATAGTACAAACACATTACACCAACTACCTGTAACTAATGATACAAGCACTATGCACCAATGCTATCTGACGAGGGCAACTCACCAAAGTTGCCGAGAGTGGCGGTCTGGCCAGTGGCTGATGTGTAACAGTCCTCAATGCCAGCCATTGTGAGTAGCTTCTTGGGCACAGGGGCACTAACTATGCCAGTGCCACGGGGTGCAGGGATCAAACGTACCAGTACACTGCCACACTTGCCTGTCACCTGTCAACACAAGCATCAGTACAATGTCACCTGTCATCACAAGCTTCAGTACAATGTCACCTGTCAACACAAGCTTCAGTACAATGTCACCTGTCAACACAAGCTTCAGTACAATGTCACCTGTCAACACAAGCTTCAGTACAATGTCACCTGTCAACACAAGCTTCAGTACAATGTAACCAGTCAATAGATGCACTAGTACAATGACACCAGTCAATAGCAGCACTAGTACAATGACATCAGTCAATAGAAGCACCAGTACAACGTCACCAGTCAATAGATGCACTAGTACAATGTCACCAGTCAATAGAAGCACCAGTACAATGACATCAGTCTATAGAAGCACCAGTACAATGTCACCAGTCAATAGAAGCACCAGTACAATGTCACCAGTCAATATAAGCACTAGTACAATGACATCAGTCAATAAAAGCACCAGTACAATGACATCAGTCAATAGAAGCACCAGTACAATGACATCAGTCTATAGAAGCACCAGCACAATGTCACCAGTCTATAGAAGCACCAGTACAATGACATCAGTCAATAGAAGCACCAGTACAATGACATCAGTCTATAGAAGCACCAGCACAATGTCACCAGTCTATAGAAGCACCAGTACAATGATATCAGTCAATAGCAGGACCAGTACAATGTCACCAGTCAATAGCAGCACCAGTACAGTCTTACCTTACGTGGTACAGTGGGTGGTTGTCTTACCTTACATGGCACGGTGTGCGGTTTACCGATCTTGTTTCCCCAGTAGCCGCGCCTCACAGGGATGACAGACAACTTGGCGAGGACAATGGCACCTCTAATGGCCGTTGCCACTTCCTTTGAACACTTCACACCAAGACCAACATGGCCGTTGTGGTCGCCAATAGCAACAAATGCCTACAGCAAGAGAACAACCACATCATCTGCCATTTTCAGTAAATACTGGCAAATTTGAAAACACTGACAAAACATTTCTTTACTGAACACATAATTGTACTTCTTGACAATCCATATCCAGTATACATTCTATTAAACAATAACCAGAACATTTGTTAGTTTTTATTTTAAAGTTTTTGTGAGAAAAAAATGGGCCAAGAGTTTAGTTGAGACTATATGCCAGTGAAGATACACCTGGAAATAAAATATTCAAGTAGACCGTTTCGTGAAGATTGTATATATTAGTTAATGTGTTATTAAAAATATTGTAGAATTTAATCCTGATACTCTGCTATTTAGGCCGATTTCCATTGGTTGTAGAAATCCTGCAGGAGAGTTGGTGAGCTGCAATCTCGCTTTTTGATTTTTGAGAAAAAATTAGTTTCGAGTTATTGACATTTCCGTGTAGAAATATTATTCAACTATGTGTACATTGGAGAACATATCTGCAAAGTTTTGTTCATCTAGGTTACATTTCAGATGTTTGTACCAATGTACCAAACTTTGAACGCGATTTATGCAGAAACATGTTTTTCCCTTCACCTCTTGTCTTCCGTGTCACTTATCTGAGCTGTTATTTGACAGAACTGCATGAAACTTGCCAGTGTTTCTTGATAGTGTGCTCTTGAAAACTGTTAAGAAACTTTTCTGAAAACATTGCCTGGTTTTTGCATAATGGATTTTGAATGTAAAATTTTCCCTTTAAAAAAAAAACCAGTTTTTGAAATATCGATGAACTCTTGAAATTTTTTATTGGGATACTATGGAGTAACAACACACTAAATTTGGGCTGTCTATGTCTAGTGGTTACTGAGAAAAGTGGAACTAAAGTTTAGTCCAAGATGGCCACCATACCGTGGGAAAATCCCCCAAAAAAATCCACTCAGTTTCTAACCATGACTCACAACCTCTGAAAATGTCAACTCTCCAAGATCAATAATAAGAAAAAAAGTGCTCTGACCATCGCATCCCCTTAAAGGTTGAAGAAAATGTGCACACATTTTCTGTTTTCATTTTGCCCCTACCATCCTCCCCCAGAATGGAAAAAAGAAATGAACTATAATAAAACTTTATTTGTTCACAAGGTATAGATAGTATGCATTTTGACTTTAAAACAGTAGCAATTAATGACATAATACTGATTAAATTGGAGTGAAGTAATAGCTGTAACATGTATAGTAAAATATCTTAATAATATTCCTTATAATTTTGGCTAAATATGCTTTAACCTTTTCAAGTATACCCAAGTTATTGTATATATTATTTTACACCTAAGTTATTTTAGTTTAATCCTAGATCATACTGCATTGATAATTATGTACATTGCCGTAAGTTTCTCAGGTTCTGCCAGTGCAGTAGGGATTCCCATATTGTCCGATGACCGACATTTGGGTCCCTGTATTGATATATTAGCCATCAAACAAATTGTGCATGATGCAACTTTAACCCCTTGGTCTGCCCCTGCTTACTGTCTGCAGAAAAAGATTGATAAATTGTAGCAAGTGAATGACGACTGCCTAAAACTATAAATACAAAGACCTGTGTAGGCACCCCTGTACTATCCACCCGTATATCAACAGTTACAGAAAGGGGCAACACTTTTGGTGGGACTAGTACTTTATGGGAGTTAATGTCAAGCCCTGGGAGGCTTACAACAGTAGGGAATTTTTTTACAATCTCTGGAAAGTATTGGCTTTATATGTCCATGGAAGTCTTAATAAAGAAGCAATGTTTCTCAGCAAGACTGCACCGGAGACATAAACTGAAAGATACAAATGGTGTAGAGCGTGCCCTGATGAGACCTCAAGTGACCGACCTTGAATCGCGTGCGCTGACCGGCTCTTGTCTGTTTCTGCACTGGCATGATTTTAAGAACCTCGTCCTTCAAAACTTTGTCCGTCAGGAAGAAGTCAATGATCTCAAACTCCTGCAGAAGAAAACATCAAAGTCTTAGACGGAACATGTCACAGTTCTAGAAAGAACAGTTGTGTTTGAATCAATAAAAAATAATAAAACTGAACTTAAAAGCCAAGTGATGACAGAGGTTCAACAGTTCTACCTATAATACAGTGCCAGCATCTGTCTGAGCCACTACCACCAACTCTGCTGCTACCTCTGCACTGATAGCGCTGTGTATACCTTAATAGATAGGCAGTGAGAACATATAGAGAGACTGCGATGTACCTTAATGGGCAGTGAGAACATGTAGAGAGACTGCGGTGTACCTTAATGGGCAGTGAGAACATGTAGAGAGACTGCGGTGTACCTTAATGGGCAGTGAGAACATGTAGATCTCCTCCAAAGTCTTGATCTTGCCGTCCTTGACGAGACGCCCCAGCTTGGTGACTGGCACCCATTCCTTCTCCTCCTTGCCCCCACGACCACGACCGCGTCCGCGTCCCCGCCCTCGGCCGCGACCACGCCCTCTGCCTCGGTCACCTGACCCAAAGCCTCCCCGGAATCCTCCTCTGCCACCGGCTGGTGCTGCGTCCGCCATTTGCTGCAAACACAACACATTCCCTGTCAACATCTTCCAATTACCATAATGACTATGTTTTGGGACACCCTAAAAATCTAGAATAATTATTTTTTTGCACTGTATGTTTTGGGACACCTTTGTACGTGTGCCATTTATTAGTCAACATCTATCAATTAGGTCCCGTCTAAACAATGCAACTTATAGGGAGAAGAGAAACTTGATTCACACATAAATTTCAAAACGACTTGTTTTCACGTGACCACAACGTCGTTGAACACGTATGTTTTCTATGTTTAGATTTAGAACATGGCTACTTTACATAACAAAATTTTTCAAGTTTTTGGTAAAACAGCATAAAACCCACCAGTAAAGGCAGTATACACCGTACAGCTTATGAATGAATGAAATTATTTGGCATAAATACTACAAAGAACAAGGTGCATGTGGTAACAATGAATGCCAGGACGCCAGTAATAACTAAACTAGTTCAAGCAACTGGACGCCCTAAATACTACATAATAATAATCTAACTGTAGTTAAACATGAAATACACCATAAATTTAAAAGAAAAATAAAGATAAATAAAATATAACAAAAATAAATTAAAAAAACAATTAATTGATGTGAATATATAGTACATGTCAACACAATGAAATATTGCACTATTATGTTTGAATAATACATTTCAATACAGTTTTAGATTGAGAAATGCCACGGCTACACTGCTTAACTTACACTATAGGGCGGTTCCTACCCTGACTACACTACAGACTCGAGTACAGTGTGTCAGTGGCCAGAGGCAGAGCCCCAGGGCAGTGGCTACACATTTAGTTGATTCACTAGGACCGAATATCGCCCATTAATAAATCAGACTAGTGTTATTTTCCCATGTATCTGACACATTATGAAAACAGTTGTGTGACGTGAACTACCGATGTAGCCCCAACTGAAATAGTTACTGCTCAAAGGCGGCAATGTACAGAACTGTTTATTGGCGAAGAAAAACACAACCGTAATAAGATGGGTCTACTATGGGCGCATTTATCAAATAATTAAATATTTCATTATCGACACTTAGATATGGACTCAGTAGTTGAAGATGTGTACAACGTCCACGTACATAAAAATTTTATTGAAATGAAAGATAAGTGACTGATGGACAACGATTCGCCCCCAAATTTTAAACACACGCTTCCACACTTACGTGATTTTTCACGAGAGAACGAGAAAGAGGCCGGGCACCTGCAATTTCTCGCTAAGGTCTCGCGAGATTATTAAAATGCAAACAGTTTGCATCCCGTAACATTTTGTGGTGAAGTTGGACAATAATTTGCAAATTTATACCACAGAACAATCTTATAGGTAAGAGTTATGACATAGTGAAATCTCTGGGAGATCACAGCGATGTCTGTGTCGGAGATATTTGGTTTGGCACCTGGAAGATAGTCCCATCGACGACCTTTCGCAGACTGAAGAATTCTGAACTGTCACTGACTCATTCACTAACTGTCAGTTTCTTGTTGTTATTTTGGCCGAAGGCTTCGCTATCCGAGAAGTGTTCTTTAATAGTAGTTAGGGCGGCCGTAATTAGCACCATTAAATTATTGTTTCATGCCAACGTTACTGTCGAACCAGTTTGTCCTCCCTTCTTCCAGTAAATGCACACAACCATTACAATAGCCTGAATAGGATTTAGGCTGATTACTTTCGCATTGTCGTGATGACTGATGCCGATGGCATGATTGGTTGGAGTCTGGAGAATGATATCCCAGTTCAGCTTCCGTGAGTTCATGACCATGACATGTTTTTCCATTTCCCAGAGTGGAAATGTTGACTTCCCCTGGCATAGACACCAGGTAGAAGCGATCAACTTAACTTAACTTCTTAAGTCTTGACTTAAGACAGGTAATGTAGGGTGAATGAAATTGCCCAAATTTCGACATGGTGGCCGATACCAGTACCGAACTATCGACCGGATAGCACCAGGATTCAAAGCCTAGTTCCTCCGATCAACAGCCCGGCACTCTGACCGTTTGATCACCGCACCACTCGACACACGCTTGTTATGTTTATTACATATTTAATTAATACAAAAGCCGATAATAAATAATGTATATTACATGATGTTACATGACTTATGTATACTTACAATTTACCTAGGCCGGGACAAGAGACAGGAGGAGGTAGCTTTATTTCTCGATTTACTGTTAGTATACGTTCTAACCTTCTTAGTTTACAGTTTAACTGACGTCTGTTATGACAAATTGTTGTGATTGTTGTGTTAACCCTAGAAGTGACCACTGAAAATCCTCTGTAGGAAACTCTTCCTATAAAAATCTTTGCTAATGTTTGTCATAAAAATATGAATGAGGTATCATTTTATTGCTAAAGGAATGCTTTATTATAATACAATTATAATAACTACATCACATACTAAGTTCAAGGGGATATTACTACCTCAACTTGTTCCCCAAAATATTTGTTTATAAACATTTCGTTATGTTGCCGGATAATTACTAAGTGGCTGTATGCCCTACATCCAGTAAGACAAATGTAACCATATATGTTAGCTGCCAAATAACACAAAAATGAAACAAATCTGTTGAGAACTTTTATTTTTATGATTTTTTCCGACATAAAATTAGGCCGATTCAAGCAGACTGATCACTACCACACTCGTTACTGTTGCAACCCATGCACTCGCCTGGAGAAACATTCCGCTGCTAATGTGTTTTTTTGAACTAGTATAATAATCTTATTTATAAATACTGTCAGGCATTTTGTTAAAATATTGACGCAGAAACTTGATATAATCCGAAGTAAACTTTCAAAGTGGATAAGTTGCCAAACACTGCTCTGCCATTTTGTTTTCGACTTTCACTTTAGAGGACTGATGACACTACATTTGAAACCATGGTTCTGATTTGCTGAATTAAGTCAGCCCACTGACATAAGTTATGGCAGATCGGCTTTTCATCAATACCACATGTGCGGGGGTCCAGACTTTATGAATGGATACGTAAATTCAGTAGATCTTTATCTTCTGATATTTGAAAAGTTGGCATATTTTGTGTCTGCTGTGCGGGGTTGCTAGTGTATAATTATATATATACATATATATCTCGAGCATTGTAAATATTACTGACCAGAAATGTTCATGTGTGTTTGGTTATAATAATTGCCAATTTTGAAAATGCTAATTTTCCATTTCAAAATTCCATTTATAAAAGGATCAATTCTGTTTAAGTTAAACAAATTGTTTTAGAATTTAAGGTAATATTCTTTCTCTCTTTTAAAACTATTACCTAACCAAATTAAATAAGCAAATTTCTTAATTCACAACTATATAAATTTGACTCACTTCAATGTTTCAGCGGCCTTCTTCAGGAACTGATCTTCCTCTACTCGCCAGATGGCGTGGCGAGCAGGCTGTCCCACACATGACTCAATCGGTAGCCCCCCTCATCTCTATTCATTGTAGATGTAGTCTTTCTGATCCAGATGGCCTCCTTGATCCGTCGCGCACCTCTGTCTGTCTCTATCAACTACTCTTGCACCTTCTCAGTCTATGACACAGTTTTGTCTGTCCACATGGTCAATTACAGCCGACTTGTGTTCAATGTTTGTTGAGTTTTTCCTCGAGTGAAATGTCTGGTTGTCCTGGCTTCGACGTCCTTCATACATGTTTTTAGTCTCGTGCCAAGTGTTCTTCCTGTTTCTCCAATGTATGTCTTGTTGCAGGTCTTACACAGGATTTGGTTTACACAGTCGGTCTTCTTTCTGTCTTCCACTTTGTCTTTTGGGTGTACTAATATTTTTCTGAGATTTTGGTGTGGTCTGACAGTGGACGCTATATCATGATGTTTCAGTATGCGTTGTACCGGTTCTCTCACTCCCTGGACGTATCGTAAAGTAACCATGCTTATGGACATGTCTGTGTTATCCTTGTCCTTGATCTTTCTCCTCTGGTTTTGTTGTTCCTTCATTTTCCTTATGGTCCAACTTGGGTACCCACTCTGATGTAGCGCTTTCATGATGTGCTGCTCCTCCTGTCTGTCCTCTGGCTCAGTTACGATGTTACTGCATCTGTCTAGCGATATACTAGGAGTTTGACCGTTCCATCCTCTTTCCGTACCAGCAGTGTGTCTAGGAACGGCAATGACCCCTCACTCTCTTCTTCAAACATGAACTTGATGTTGCCTGTTGCATCAATGGTGTTGAGGTGATCTGTCAGTTGTTGTTGAGGTGGTCGAAGTGAGTCGAATTTATATAGTTGTGAATTAATTAAGAAATTTGCTTATTTAATTATTCTTCCAACTTGATGAACATTTTCACGAATATTACCCAACCAGTTGACTGCAAATGTTGTTACAAATAGACCCTCGCACGCAATGAATGCGATTGTTTACTAGCTGTGCATCATGAATTACATGGTTCAATGTGTCATGTTGCAGGCGGCAAGGATGGATTGGGACAACGAACCTGAGGTAGGTTAGAGTTGGTCACCTCAGAGACCATCTTATGACATCACATGACTGTGGTCAGCGGCTGGTCACATAACTGTGGGCAGCTTGATAACTCTCACTTTACTTTTTCTTGTATGATAACCATCATCATACCTTTCATGTTTGACAACCTTTACCTTACCTTACTTGTACATGATACGATAGCCCTCACCTTACTTTACTAGTACATGATATGGCAGCCATCACCTTATCTTACTAGTACATATCATATGACAGCCCTCACCTTACATTACTAGTGCATGATATGATAACCCCACCTTACCTTACTAGTACATCATATAATAGCCCTCACCTTACCTTGCTAGTACATGATATGATAGCCCTCACCTTACCTTAAGGGTACATGATGTGATAGCCATCACCTTACCTTAGTAGTACATGATATGATATGATAGCCCTCACCTTAACTTACTAGTACATGATGTGATAGCCACCACCTTGCCTTACTAGTACATGATGTGATAGCCACCACCTTGCCTTACTAGTACATGATGTGATAGCCCCCACCTTACCTTAATATTACATGATGTGATATCTCACCTTACCTTACTAATATATGATATCAGCATCCAAAATAGCACTTGTCCGTTTGTCCGGGACAAGTGGTTTTTGGCCCGGAAAATTAAAATGACTACACAGTACATAGTTATCTGGTGGACAAGTGAAAATTTACAGTAAATAATGACACGTGCAACATTGCAAACTTTTTTTAAGGAAATTCAAATGTAAATGAAGTTCGCTAGCAATCGTGCGCATTGCAATTTTGTTTGTCGGCATCTTGTCGTTCTGATTAAATCTCTCAGTCTGATTGAATTTGACTTAGTTGAAGTTTACTGTACATTACAATTTAATTATATTTATGTTTCAGAGGGAGCCACTGAGGTTTGATCTAGACCTCAATGATGTGCCTCCTGATATGGTCGATGTCATGTTACAGATCAAGCAGGTATGTGTGTAGCCATAGGGTACAGTAGGGTTCAGGTGTAGATTAAAGGAAAACAAAAAGCAATTCTGTGGATCTGTCTACCTAAAAGAGTTAATACAACCATTTGTAACTACAATCAACAATATCATGCCTGTGGTTTACTTGGACCTGTCTACCTACAAGAGTTAATACAACCATTTGCAACTACAATCAACAATATCATGCCTGTGGTTTACTTGGATCTGTCTACCTACAAGAGTTAATACAATGATTTGCAACTACAATCGACAGTATCATGCCTGTGGTTTATTCAGAATTTATTTTCAAAGTGGGAGGTTCTTGTGAAGTATCACAGTTCCTGATGGCTGACACATTGAGATATGCCCCCAATGCTTCACCAGTAAGCCTCTGGAGTTTCACTGACCTTGATGCTGCAGTGATTGCATACACTTGTCATGTGTTATACATCTGTTATGTGTTGTACTGTTGTCTTGTGTTACGCTGTTGTCTCGTGTTATGCTGTTGTCTTGTGTTATGTTGTTGTCTTGTGTTGTGCTGTTGTTTAGTGTTGAGCTGTTGTGCTGTTGTCTTGTGTTGTGTTATTGTTTTGTGTTGTGCTGTTGTATTGTGTTGTGCTGTTGTCTTGTGTTGTACTGTTGTCTTGTGTTGTGCTGTTGTCTTGTGTTGTGTTGTGCTGTGCTGTTGTATTGTGTTGTGCTGTTGTCTTGTGTTGTACTGTTGTCTTGTGTTGTGCTGTTGTCTTGTGTTGTGCTGTTGTCTTGTGTTGTTTTGGTTTCTTGTGTTGTGCTGTTGTCTTGTGCTGTTTTGGTTTCTTGTGTTGTGCTGTTGTCTAGTGTTGTGCTGTTGTCTTGTGTTATACAGATGTATTGTGGTGTGTTTCAGCTGTGTGAGAAATTGCTCTTCCATTGGAAAACATTTCCGATCATCCTTCCAAAGTCAATCACAGAGAAGACACCAGGAACTGAGGTAGAGCATCTGGGAAACACCCAGGTCAACAAACATAGAGGTTAAATGTCTCCTGAGTGGGGTATCTCTGTGCTAGGTGTGGTAACTATGTTAGATGGGGTAACTTTGTTACTTGGGATAACTCTGTGCTAGCTGGAGTAACTATGTGCTAGGTGGGGGTACCTCTGTATTGGATGGGGTAACTTTGTGCTAAGTGGGATAACCCAGTGTTGGGTGGGGTAACTGCTATGTGGGGTAACCCAGTGTTAGGTTTGTGCTTGTATCACAAATGCACAAATTTTATGTTGCATTTGTGGCCTATTATCACGAAGCATTTCTTGATCTCATTACAGCAGACAGTTATCTTCAAGGATCTCTATCTGCATTACAGCAGACGGACACCTTCAAGGATCTCTTTATCTGTCATTACAGCAAACAGTTACCTTCAAGGATCTCTTTATGTCTCATTACAGCAGACAGTCACCTTCAAGGATCTCTATATGTCATTACAGCAGACAGTCATCTTCAAGGATCTCATTATATCTCATTACAACAGATATTTATTTTCAAGGATCTCTGTGTCTCTCATTGCAGCAGACATTTACATTCAAGGATCTCTTTGTCTCTCCTTACAGTAGACAATTACCTTCAAGGATCCCTTTATCTCTCATTACAGCAGACAGTCACTCAAGGATCTCTTTATCTGTCATTGCAGCAGGCAGTCACCTCCAATGATCTCTTTATCTCATTACAGCAGACAGTCACCTTCAAGGATCTCTTTGTCTCTCATTGCAGCAGACATTTACCTTAAAGGATCTCTTTGTCTCTCCTTACAGCATACAGTCACTCAAGGATCTCTTTATCTGTCATTGCAGCAGGCAGTCACCTCCAATGATCTCTTTATCTCATTACAGCAGACAGTCACCTTCAAGGATCTCTTTGTCTCTCATTGCAGCAGACATTTACCTTAAAGGATCTCTTTGTCTCTCCTTACAGCATACAGTCACTCAAGGATCTCTTTATCTGTCATTGCAGCAGGCAGTCACCTCCAATGATCTCTTTATCTCATTACAGCAGACAGTCACCTTCAAGGATCTCTTTGTCTCTCATTGCAGCAGACATTTACCTTAAAGGATCTCTTTGTCTCTCCTTACAGCATACAGTCACTCAAGGATCTCTTTATCTGTCATTGCAGCAGGCAGTCACCTCCAATGATCTCTTTATCTCATTACAGCAGACAGTCACCTTCAAGGATCTCTTTGTCTCTCCTTACAGCAGACAGTTACCTTCAAGGATCTCTTTGTCTGTCATTACAGCAGACAGTCACCTTCAAGGATCTCTTTATATCGCCCACGTTTGATGAATTGGAAGAAGTTGCTCTTGATGAAGATGGAAAGTCAAAGTTGCTCAGTTCAAAACAACTACAATCTGTGCAAGAAATGGGGTAAATCTTAATCTCTTATACACGTTTTGTATATATCCTTATAAAAATATTATTTTACAAATTTTATTTATTTTTCAGGATATAAAATCCTTTGCTATTTTAGTGAATTTCTAAAAAATCAACTTACATATCATTCTGATGTTACAGTCATCTCTGGAAATGCTAATGTTTACACCACAATGACATTTTAAAACATCTAACATTGTAACAATGTCGGGAAACAAATACTATTAGTCAGTCTTGTTATATACAGTGCAACACGCTTATAATGAACATGAATACAACGAATTGATGGATATAATGAAACAATTTCTTACAGATGGATTTGTTCCTTTATAAGCGTTCACGCATATTACGAACACCGGTATAACGAATTCATAGTTGTTATGAACATCTTTTCCCGAACAACTTTCGCCATATAACAAATTTATGTCCAACTGAAAATCACCCAGTTCGCAAATACTTTCCGCCCGTGACATGGGAGCCATGCCGTGGCAGATCTGCCTACTATTCCGGATTGTCCGGAATCATTCTGGAAACACACCTCAAATTACGGAATTATGGCGTGGGATGAAAATATTACGGTCTCTTTCTTTATCACAATGATCATCGATCACTTCGGTGCTCCTCAAATTTACCTTCCACCATATTCAACAGGTGACAACATAGCAGCACAGCAGCTTGTCGTGACATGGTTTTTCATTCGCTGCTTCTGGTCGTAATCTGACCAGTAGGAAACAGTGTTACATTAAATTCACATTTCCGCGCTCTAAAAAAAGAAGTCACGCGGCACGAAATGATGGCGGAGATGGAAATGGCACCACCACCGGCCAAGGAGAAACGTGTGCTGCAAGTTTATAACAGCAGCGTACTGACGGCACTCTAATGAGATATGTCTTGTGTGGACAGTGGACACAACTAGTTGCGCACTTGTGTAGAATCTGGACCTACCTCGATTTTGCCATTATAACTTGAGTTTTGCTTAACTTTGATACCTCAGACTCAGTGCGTTAGTTCTGTTATTCAACATTATCCCAGGCATATTTACTTTTAAGAATATTGCGTCTTAGAGCACTTTTGAGGCGTAAATAGCGGCCTGGTTTGCACCAACATACGCCTCTATATCACCCATTTCACGAGCGCAATGTGGTAACGCACGACTGCAGCGGTGCAGACTAGCGCAAACCGGGTCGCTATTTGGGCTTCAAAAGTGCTCTGAGACACAATATTTTCCTAATATAAATATGCCTGGTATGATGTTGAATGAAGGAACTACACAAGTGCCCTAGTTGCAACAGTGTGCAGTGTAAAGTTCGACATGCATTCAACTTGCACCTGTTGATTCTGAACTTAGAATTTGGAGACTACCATGCAATGATGCATTGTGCACTCTGATGATCGTGTGTTTCTCTAGTAAAGTTTACAATGTAAATCTCTGAGTGGTATTTGTTACATGTTTATTACATAAACTGGCTGTAATGTGGAATTTTGCTTGAGTCAGCATGCTGTTTTTGAAAGTTACATAAAATCAGAATTACAATGGTTAATATCACAAAATTATTGAAGTTCTTTCAGTTGCTTAAAGTTTGACTTGAAAACACAGTAAAACAGTTCTAGTCATTGTAAATTAGCTATGCCAATAGTGTATAGACGCATTTACATTAGAGTTACACTTCTTCACGTTTGACTTCCACCAATGCTGGTTATGAATATCTACCTTAACCGGACGCTAAAAAACACCACAGTTTATTAGAGACAATTATGTTTTGGTTGCAACTATCATCATAGTCACAGTATTAAAGTATTATTGACAGTGGTGTTCCTTTCCTGACAATATCTGACACGGTTCTGAACTATTATTGACAGGAGGCCTATATTCCTGAAAATCAGTGTAAATGGGAAGACGGATTACTGACAGGAAGTTTTTGGGGTACGCAGGTCTGCCATGGCCCATGCAGAGCGCCATTGACAAAGTAATTAGGTCAATGAGGGAAATCAATCTTAACAGGGCTAAGCAGTCAGATGACACTGCAGAGCACTTCCACTGGCTTGAGGATTTCCTTTTGTCTGGTGCCCTAGCCAGCAGCAAACAAATGGCAATTGAGGACTTCTTCAAAGCAGATTAACTGGTGTCATTCTGTGTGTGTTGTCAGTGTTCGAAACAGCACTTGTCCGTTTGTCCGGGACAAGTGATTTTTGGCCCGGACAAGTAAAATGACTACATGGTTATCCGGTGGACAAGTGAAAATTTACATTAAATAGTGACGCGTGCAACATTGCAAACTTTTTATCTGAGGAAATTCAAACGTAAATGAAGTTTGCTAGCTATCGTGTGCGTTCCAATTGTGTTAGTGTGTCGGCATCTTGTCGTTCTGCTGCCAGTGTGTTGTACGTCAGTGTTCGACCGAGTTTAGTGCCTGCGTTAACAGGGTCATGCGCTGAGTGCACCGACCTACAACGATGTAGCTCTGTCATAAGCGTAGGACAGACTCCACATCAGCCATCGTTGATCGAGGCTGTATTTCACACAATCGTAAATCGTTCAGTTTGGCCGACGTACAACTTGCTTCCGCTCACGAATCATATTTGATGAACTTTGGAAATAGTAGACTTTGTATCGCTACCTGTTATTTGAATAATTATATAGTTTTAATCATTATTATGCCTAACCCACGCGGACTCGGCAGTCTTCCAAGTCATCAAACGTTAGCCGATCCAGATCGGTGAACATTTTCAAAACTTGTAACTGGCTCTCCGGGAAACGTTACGACATAACTAAATCTATAAATTATTTTCCGCCTGATAAATGTAACTCGGGCACCGTTAAAACTGTTTTATCATCATTGAAATGGTAATACAACATTTAGGAAAAAATATGCGTTTGTTTGCTGATGATCAATTTTATATTATCTTCGTTTGTAAAATACAGAACTTTGTTAATATTGAAGTTCATAGAGGTTTAACAAAATATTATCAGATTATATTATAGTTTATTATGATTTTTGTGACAACATTTCCAGGCTTTGCATTGTCGTGTTCCTGGTTCAGTGGCGTCTTCAATGACAAACTGATGCCAACATTTTACAGCAGTGTTATATGTTTTATATATACAGTTATATATACCATATTAACATAAACAGTTTTTTCAACATTACAAAACAAATCGTAATAATTATTTGTTATTAATAAAACCGTTCATATCAGCATCACTAAAATATTGGTATACATCATGTAGCGTGTCTACTTTTAATATTTGTGATGAATAATAATGGACCGGAAAATAGTTGTAAATATAATTTAGCAATTTAAAAATTTAAGATTAAATCAAATTGTGTCTTTGATCACAAGTCATTCATATGTACATGCAATGAAACAGCAGGAACATTGCGTAGTTGTCATAAAAATAAGACAGACTTTTTACGTTTTTTCCGAAGCTTCGATTCCCCTTCACGACCACTCGGACAAGTTAACATTTTGGCGGACAAGTAAATTTCAAAACGCACTTGTCCGGTGGACAAGTAAATATTCTGGCTTATTTCTATCGCTGGTTGTACAAGAAGTAGTAGTTACCGTGGCTCCATCCTGCCACAGTTCGTGTTTTAGTGTGCATGGACGCGACATGCTCGCCATGTGTTTACGTCACATTTCGTTACATCTTGACAGACGGTGGACTGTGCTGTCATACTATAACTACACTTAATAGTAAAATTTGTAACTGTTTTATGTGTCATCTAAATAAATGTTACACAACAAAATCTCTTTGCGTTTGATAGACACCTGGCGAATAGTTTTAAAACTGTCACATACAACACTGCCACCTAGCGGGTAAACGCATAACGCATATAACAAATTCACAGATGTAACAAACTTGTTAGCTACCCACAAAGTAGTTCGTGTTGCTCTGTATTACATATAACAGTAGTGAGTAAGTATTAATCAGTCTTGTTATAGTACAATAGTCAATCTAGTTGTATTACAGTATAATATGATGACATATTAACTTAGATTTGTAGCCCAACTAGACATGTCTTAGATTGGTGACCCTACTAGATATGACTTAGATTGGTGGCCAAACTAGACATATCTTAGTTTGTTGGCCCATCTAGACATGTCTTAGATAGAGAGAGAGAGATGCAGTAGTAGGCTGACTCTGTTTCTGTCTCAACTCTCCAGAGAGTTTGATATCCAGAGCTTTTTGTGTCTCCAGAGAGTTTGATGTCCAGAGTGTTTCTGTCCCCGGAGAGTTTGATGTCCAGATTGTTTCTGTCCCTGGAGAGTTTGATGTCCAGAGTGTTTTTGTCCCCAGTGAGTTTAATGCCAATAGCGTTTCTGTCCCCAGAGAGTTTGATGTCGAGAGCGTCCACTTCCCAGGCCAGGTCCACAGATGGCGCCTCAGTCAGCTGCTGCTGAAGGGAACAAAGCGATCGCACGAAACACTGCTGAATGTACGTGTATAATGGCATCAGTAATGTACAAAAGCACTAGGCATTCATCTATAGTCCATCAACAAGACACAGACTGCTTAGTGTACATCTATAGTGCAACAACAAGACAGACTGCTTAGTGTACATCTATAGTGCAACAACAAGACAGACTGCTTAGTGTACATCTATAATGCAACAACAAGACAGACTGCTTAGTGTACATCTATAATGCAACAACAACATAAAACTGCTCAGTGTATGTACATCTGTCTGCTGTGTACTAGTCACATGTCTAATATGTGCCTGGTGTGCACTGGTGACATGGTGTATGTACTAATGACATGGTGTGTACTAGTCACATGTCTGGTGTGTGCACTAGTGACATGTCTGGTATATGCTAGTGACAAGCCTGGTATGTACTAGTCACAATTCCTTTAGTGTGTGTGTGTGTGTGTGTGTGTGTGTGTGTGTGTGTGTGTGTGTGTGTGTGTGTGTGTGTGTGTGTGTGTGTGTGTGTGTGTGTGTGTGTGTGTACTAGTGACATATCTGGTATGTACACATGACATGCTATGTGTGCTAGTGACATGTTTGGTGTGTGCTAGTGACATCTCATGTGTGTTCTAGTTATATGTCTGGTGTGTACTAGTCACATGGTGTGTGCTAGTGACATGGTAAGTGTACTTGTCACATGGTGAGTGCTAGTGACATAGTATGTATACTAGTGACATGGTATGTTTGCAGGACTCCTCTCTTGCCCTGAGGCTGCTGATAATCACCGCAAGAAACAGATTTGCCTCACACTTCTTCAGTCTCTCCCAGTCGCTGAAGGCCATTGGAAAGGCATTCTGGCAGATATTTGGTAAGCATAATATACTCGTGCATGTTGGTTTTGTATTGTAGCTGTGTCATTCAGTATAATAACATTATTGTTTAAGGTCTAATTGCCTGCTGTGCACAGCTCCAACTGCTTGCTGCTTGCTGCTTGCTGCTTGCTGCTAGCATGTCAGAATGAAGGTGATAATGTGACAGTCTATCAATGGTAGTACAATTTTATCTAAAGCTTATGTCTCCCTCTCTCCCTCCCTCTCACCTTCCCTCCCTCCCACCTCCCCCCTCTCCCTCCCTGTCTCTCTCGATGTGTAATATGTATATATTCATCATAATAACCTAATTTTTTTTATGACTGAAATATTTTGTTATAATTGCCAGACATTTTGCTTGGTCTACCTTCGACCACGCCGGGAAATCTGACAGCAAAACTACAGGAAGAACACACAAAGTTCCTGGTGGCTGAACTGAAGAACACTGTGAGTGACAACATGTCCCAATGTCACTAACAGACACACAACATGTCCTGATGCCACTGAGTGTCAATAACGTCCTAATGTCACTGTGTGACACAACATGTCCTTTTGTCACTCAGTAACAAACAGCACGTCTTAATGTCACTTAGTAATAAACAACATATCTTTAGTATACAGTAGGTGACTTATAACATGTGTTAACGATACAGGGAGTAACAAACAATATTTCTTAAAGGTTTAATGACAAATAATTGGCAATTTCTTTGAAACTTCATATACGTATAAACATAATGCTCTTGCAAAGCAGTATAGCGAACATGAAGTCTGTTGATTGTGAACTCATGTTGCTTAGCCCGCTCAAACAGGGTCATTTGCGTGTCGCAAAACAACCAGTTTGTCCGATGCAGGCCTTTAGCAATGTGGGCGGTGCGTGTTGGTGTGTCAGGATATATATGAAATTGCAATAATGGAATTTAATATTTGATTGATGTCACTGTAAAAGTTAATCTTATTTAAAAACTTGTCACTGTTTGATCACCGCATAGTAATCAAACAACCATGGATATAATGCAGGGCTAAGCATTCGCAGTGTTCAAATGGCAATGATTTAAAAAGTAAACAGATTTGCCGAGTATAGTCAGCGACATTCATAGAATACATTATTATCTGTATGATGACATCCAAAAAACATTAAATTGTGCGATTGCAATTTCAGGTAGAGTCTGAAACATGAAATCGCACCACCAGGTGTGATGACAAACAATGTCTTAAGGACAGTGTCAGTGAAAAACAACATGTGTTAAGAACACAGTGAGTCTCACAAACAATAACCCTGATTGGGACTGACACACACCTGTGAGTCCAGGTGATAACACAGACTCACCTGTGAGTCCAGGTGATAACACAGACTCACCTGTGAGTCCAGGTGATAACACAGACTCACCTGTGAGTCCAGGTGATAACACAGACTCACCTGTGAGTCTAGGTAATGACACAGACTCACCTGTCTGTCTGTCTTGCAGCCCCAGAGCCGGCACCAGTGGAGCCAGCTGTGTGAGTACCTGCGCAACAGGTGCAACGACGTTGAGCTGAACAAACAAAAGGTAGACACATTCTCTCTTGTTGGTAGTAGTTTCTACAGTCATTCTTTTTTCCTAAATATTTACAATGTTGTTGACGTTTGTGAGTAGACATTAATGAAGCTTGCCTCAATACCAGGATGTAGTAACTACCAACATTTTATACATTTTATATACATGTTCTGCCAGTTGGGTACAAGTGATTCTAAGATTTAACAAGATTGCCACCCAGAGAATTAACTCTAGATGGCAGGTGGACAAGAAAGCCCTTTGGCTTGTCGAAAGTCCAATCCTTTTATCTATTTATATCCTGCCCTTCTGAGGTATACGTCAATTTTATTTTTAAACATATTCACGCTACTAGCACCCACACAATCAGCAGATAATCTGTTCCATTCATTTACAGCCCTTTGTGAAAATGAGAACTTTCTTATATCTAATCTACACTGCTCCTTTACTAATGTAACTTCATGTCTTCTAGTCCTTCTGTCATTCTTTTAGGCATATTTCAAAATTAACATCCCACAGTTTTTGTATCATTTAGTCGCTCTCCTCTGTACTCTTTCTAGCATTTCTATGTCCTTCTTGCGATATGGCCTCCACGCTTGTATACAATATTCTAAATGAGGTCTAACTATTGTTTTGTACAGCGGTATTATTATTTCGTTTTCCATGCTATATTTCGCCTAATTAATCCAAGGATTTGATTTCCCTTTGAAGCTGCAATTCCGCACTGCTCTGAAACCTTCGTATCAGCACTAATGGTTAACCCTAAGTCCTTTTCTTTTATACTACAGTAGTCCCTCTCTTCAGCGGGCCCTGTGACGAGGGGACACCCGCTATGTTAGGACAGTTTGTCAATGTACGGACTGTTTTACCATGTTAATGTCCCTCTGATGAGGGGAAACTTCGTGTACGCGGACAGCGGACAGGATATTTTTTAACAAGATTTAACAAGATTGCCATCCAGAAAATTACTCTGGATGGCAGTTGGACAAGGAAGCCTTTTGGCTTATCGAGAGTCCAATACTTTTTATCTACATGTATCCCGCCTTTTTAAGGTGTGTGTCGATTTTATTTTTAAACATATTCACGCTACTAGCACCAACACAATCAGGAGATAATCTGTTCCATTCATTTACAGTCCTTTGTGAGAATGAGAACTTTCTTATATCTAATCTACACTGCTCCTTTACTAATGTAGCTTCATGTCCTCTGGTCCTTCTATCTTTCTTAACTGAGAAAAAAATGTTTCTATCAATATTTTCATAACCATTCAATATTTTAAACACTTCTATGTGATCTCCTCTCAATCTCCTGGTCTCTAGTGTTGTTAAACCACATTCTTTTAGGCGTATTTCGTAACTAAGATCCCTCAGATTTGGTATCATTTTAGTAGCTCTCCTCTGTACTCTTTCTAGCATATCTATGTCCTTCTTGCGATTTTGGTTATATGTCCCTCCTAAGACGGACAGTATTCATTAATTCGAAGATTTATTGCCGAATTTGTTTAGAAAATGGCGGACATACACTTGGTGTGTGTCAATGGTAACACAAAGTACACGTGTACCCGTAACAACGAGCTTGTCTTCCTTGCTGTAATCGTTGTGTTTGTCCAAACTACTTAGAGTTCCTTTGATTACGGTCTGCAAACTTTAGGCAGAGTGAATGTGGAGGAAGGGATTGTTAATTTTGTGCTGTTATCAATCATGTTTGCCGCCGGCGATGCCATGACAATCCATGATCGCTTCCCCGTTCTTGCATCCAGCCTCAGTCAGGGCTTCGGCTTGGTGTTGCCTTTTCATCTTGTAAATTGCAATTAAGATTCACAAATACCATGTATAAAAGGTTCACCTCAATTGTTTTCAATGTAGCCCAACATTAAGCCTAAACTGAGGTGAAATAATAAACAAGCATCATCAAATTATGCTGTGCTACGCCAAACATTACCAGTGCCTGGAAAAGATGAACTGGTTGCCAGCGTATGAAACGGTGGAACGCATTATCAAGTGACGCACAATTTGTGCATTAATGAATCTTTCGAAATTGGATGAAAAATGAAGTGAGACAATTAACGATTGTACCCGTTATCGTGTTTAATATTTAATTAACGTTCACGCTGCATATAGCAACTGATTTAAATATTCGGTTGATCATTTCCAGGTTATTATTTTAACCGGTAGGGGGCAGCCAACATCGTCAACTTGCGAATTACTTACAAAGTATTTTAGCTAAAGAATATCTAAATCTTTCGAGAATACCAATTTATAAAATGTTGTAACGGAAATGTTTTGTTCGACATTTTTGGTTGAATGCTGCCATACACGCAGCAAATTCTACTGGAACGCCGGGCCAATACCGTTGCGTAGTGGCAGTGAGTGTGTGACCAGTGCGCGGTTGAAGAAAATCTCAGATCGACAGAGGAAGTCGGGCGTACGGTGCCGGGCGGGCGATATGACTTCATGACCAACTGTTTATTTTTTAATACACCACAGTAATAATAAACATATATATAGTGCTTAATTCCTGTCAGTCAATGCGTTGACATATTGCCACATCTTTACAATGCGTCGGTTGTACTGGTCTGAACTTTGGCACTAAGATGCCTGTCCCTCTGATGAGCGGACACCCGCCATGTCGGGACACTTATGCTTGGATACAGATGTGTCCGCAGAAGAGAGGGACTACTGTAGTACTTAGTACAGTACCCACCATTGTATATTGTACATATTCGTTCCCATGTCCTGTGTGGAGGCATATACATTTCCCCAAATTGAACAATATTTGCCATTTTTCAGACCATTTGATCAACCTGTCGAGATCATTTTGTAAATGCTGTCTATCTCCATCACTTTTAATCCTTCTAAACACTTTTGTATCATCCGCAAATTTCAACACCTTGCTTGTTATATCATCGTCCAAATCATTGATATATATATATTAAGAATAATATAGGTCCCAGTACTGTTCCCTGTGATACCCCACTCAAAACTTATTTCCAGTTTGAAGCCTCCCCATCAACTACTACCCGTTGTCTTCTGTCAATCAGCTACTTTCCTATCCAGTTAATTAAACCATTTCCTATGCCATGGGCCTTTAGTTTAAGCATAATATTAAGTAATCTTTGATGTGGCAATTTGTCGAAAGCTTTTTGAAAATCTAAGTAGATGATATCTACTGGTGATCCCTCGTCTACCCACTTAGTGATATCTTCCAAAAAACATAACTTATTTATTAAGCATGACCTCGCTTTTAGGAACCCATGTTGAGATGGGTTTATCAAGTTATGTTTAACAAGAAAATCCACCATGTGATCTTTAATTAGTCTTTCTTATAATTTTCAAATCACTGATGTTAAACTCACTGGTCTGTAGTTCTCTGACTTGTTTCTCGAACCTTTTTTAAATAACGGTATAATGTTTGCTTCTTTCTATTCTAAAGGAACCACTCCCTCTTCTAATGACATATTAAAAACTGTTGCAAGCGGTATGCTAATTCGTTCTATAATTTCCAATAGTAGTTTGGGCCGAATCCCATCCACTCCAGGTGATTTATTATCCTTCATAGTCCTTATTTTCCGGGGTTACAATTAACTGTCCTAAATGGTCTGATTCTGCCCCCTTCAACTTAGCCTCTGGTACTGGCAATGAACTGATATCTTCCCTGGTAAACACTGAACTAAAATAGTCATTTAGGTCTTCTGTCATAAAGAATCCTTCTGATATTATAATTCCAGCACTATCTTCTAGAGGACCGACCTTATCCTGAACTTTCTGTTTGCTTCGAACATACGCATAAAAACTCTTGTGTTCATGTTTTATATTACAAACTAATTTTTGTTCGTAGCTTCTCTTTGAATTTCTAATTTCAGCTGTAGCTTGGTTAAGTGCTTCTTTATAAATGTTGTAGTCTTCATCATTTCCAGTACGCCTATAAGACTTCCACAGAATTTGTTTACTTAATTTTTCTAATTTATCGATGATGCACTCAATTTCACTCTTTAAGATATTCCAACATTCTGTTGTTGTTTTATTCTTCAGTGTGTTATTCCAGTCTATCTTTGCTAAATATTTTCTCATGTCCTTATATCTTCCTTTGTAGAAATTTCTCCTGCACTGCTTTTTACTATTCCTTTCTGATTTTACTTTGATGGTAAAATGTATCTGGTTGTGATCACTACTCCCCAGTGGCTCACATATCTTGACATTGTCAACTAATTAATTATGTGAGGACAAAACTATGTCTAACACATTCTCACCCCTGGTTGGTTCTAGCACATGTTGAGAAATGAAACTATCTTGTACTAAAACTAAAAACTTATGGTCCTCACTCTCCATAGATTTCCATTTTATATGCCCATGGTTAAAATCCCCCATAATAACACAGTCCCGTTTGCTCACTTCCCTTATAGCGTTTTGTACTTTTTCATTCTCTTCTATGCTTATGTTTGGACTTCGATAAACTAACCAAACCATTAACGTTGAGTTTCCTGTAACTATGTTACACCAAACAACTTCTTTGCAATCTGTTTCTCTTTCTAAATTTATGTCATAAGCCTGGATAGATTCTTTAATATATAAAATAACTCCACCTCCCTTTCTTCCTATTCTATCTTTCCTAAACAGTACATATCTTGTCAGTCTCAATTCGGCATCTGATACATCGGTGGTGGCCCATGATTCGGTTATACCTATTATGTTAGGGTCAATATCTTCTACCAAAATGTTTAGTTCATTTCTTTTGTTTATTATACTCCTTGCATTTAAACAAACGTAATTTATATCCAGCTTCAGAACAGTTTTCCAGACTTAATTGAATTTTAGAATAATTTGTTTTGAGAAAATGGCCATCAAAGATTGCATAATGAATTTGATTACCTGAAATCGGCATGTTTGATCCATGACTAAAACTCACTTAGACGTATGTAATTCTCATAGAAGTGAACTTTATTGATAGTATACATACAAACGTATTATAATCTGGCAGAAAACCATTTTGAGTAATTTTGTCAAAAAATACATTCTTTCACGTATGATGTCTGGCCTTAATGCAGTGATTCCATATGTTTTAATGCAGTGATTCCATTGTGTTTGCATGCAGTGATTACATTGTTTGCATTCAGGTGATTCCATCATGCTTTAATGCAGATGATTCCATGGTGCTTTAATACACTGATTACATTGTGTCTGAGTGCAGATGATGCCACTATGTTTGAATGCAGTGATTACATTGTGTCTGAATGCAGATGATTTCACTATGTTTGAATGCAGTGATTACATTGTGTCTGAATGCAGATGATGCCACTATGTTTGAATGCACTGATTACATTGTGTCTGAATGCAGATGATTTCACTATGTTTGAATGTAGTGATTACATTGTGTCTGAATGCAGATGATTTCACTATGTTTGAATGCAGTGATTACATTGTGTCTGAATGCAGATGATGCCACTATGTTTGAATGCACTGATTACATTGTGTCTGAATGCAGATGATTTCACTATGTTTGAATGCAGTGATTACATTGTGTCTGAGTGCAGATGATGTCACTATGTTTGAATGCAGTGATTACATTGTGTCTGAGTGCAGATGATGCCACTATGTTTGAATGCAGTGATTACATTGTGTCTGAATGCAGATGATTTCACTATGTTTGAATGCACTGATTACATTGTGTCTGAATGCAGATGATTTCACTATGTTTGAATGCACTGATTACATTGTGTCTGAGTGCAGATGATGCCACTATGTTTGAATGCAGTGATTACATTGTGTCTGAATGCAGATGATTTCACTATGTTTGAATGCACTGATTACATTGTGTCTGAGTGCAGATGATGCCACTATGTTTGAATGTAGTGATTACATTGTGTCTGAATGCAGATGATGCCACTATGTTTGAATGCACTGATTACATTGTGTCTGAATGCAGATGATTTCACTATGTTTGAATGCACTGATTACATTGTGTCTGAATGCAGATGATGCCACTATGTTTGAATGCACTGATTACATTGTGTCTGAATGCAGATGATTTCACTATGTTTGAATGTAGTGATTACATTGTGTCTGAGTGCAGATGATGCCACTATGTTTGAATGCAGTGATTACATTGTGTCTGAGTGCAGATGATGCCACTATGTTTGAATGCACTGATTACATTGTGTCTGAGTGCAGATGATGCCACTATGTTTGAATGTAGTGATTACATTGTGTCTGAATGCAGATGATGCCACTATGTTTGAATGCACTGATTACATTGTGTCTGAATGCAGATGATTTCACTATGTTTGAATGCAGTGATTACATTGTGTCTGAATGCAGATGATGCCACTATGTTTGAATGCACTGATTACATTGTGTCTGAATGCAGATGATTTCACTATGTTTGAATGTAGTGATTACATTGTGTCTGAGTGCAGATGATGCCACTATGTTTGAATGCAGTGATTACATTGTGTCTGAGTGCAGATGATGCCACTATGTTTGAATGCACTGATTACATTGTGTCTGAGTGCAGATGATGCCACTATGTTTGAATGTAGTGATTACATTGTGTCTGAATGCAGATGATGCCACTATGTTTGAATGCACTGATTACATTGTGTCTGAATGCAGATGATTTCACTATGTTTGAATGCACTGATTACATTGTGTCTGAGTGCAGATGATGCCACTATGTTTGAATGCAGTGATTACATTGTGTCTGAGTGCAGATGATGCCACTATGTTTGAATGCACTGATTACATTGTGTCTGAATGCAGATGATTTCACTATGTTTGAATGTAGTGATTACATTGTGTCTGAGTGCAGATGATGCCACTATGTTTTAATGCAGAGATTACACTGTGTCTGAATGCAGATGATTTCACTATGTTTGAATGCAGTGATTACATTTTGTTTTCCAGACTGTGGAGTTTAGACCACCACCAGTACCTTATAAATTTCAAACACCAAATGGGATGGAGGTTGACCTACGGCTGTTCAACAAAGGTAGCTAACACCTGGAGAGTAGTTCTCTTTGATATAATCCAATGATACATGCTTGAATTAATGATATTATTCTTCATTTCTTATGTTTATGTACAAGCATAATTTATGCATCATACCTGGTTCAGTGATGTTGTTCATCATGATACCCACGTTATGCTCTGTTCTCCCTGTTCAGTCATCCATCCGTGTCTGTCTGTTCTCCCTGTTCAGTCATCCATCCATGCCTGTCTGTTCTCCCTGTTCAGTCATCTATCCATGTCTGTCTGTTCTCCCTGTTCTGTCATCCATCCGTGTCTGTCTGTTCTCCCTGTTCAGTCATCTATCCATGTCTGTCTGTTCTCCCTGTTCTGTCATCCACCCATGTCTGTCTGTTCTCCTTGTTCAGTAATCCATCCATGTCTGTCTGTTCTCCCTGTTCAGTTATCTATCCATGTCTGTCTGTTCTCCCTGTTCTGTCATCCATCCGTGTCTGTCTGTTCTCCCTGTTTAGTCATCCATCCATGTCTGTCTTTTCTCCCTGTTCAGTCATCCATCCATGTCTGTCTGTTCTCCCTGTTCAGTCATCCATCCATGTCTGTCTGTTCTCTCTGTTCAGTCATCCATCCATGTCTGTCTGTTCTCCCTGTTCAGTCATCCATCCATGTCTGTCTGTTCTCTCTGTTCAGTCATCCATCCATGTCTGTCTGTTCTCCCTGTTCAGTCATCCATCCATGTCTGTCAGTCATCCATCCATGTCTGTCTGTTCTCCCTGTTCAGTCATCCATCCATGTCTGTCAGTCATCCATCCATGTCTGTGTTCTCTCTGTTCAGTCATCCATCCATGTCTGTCTGTTCTCTCTGTTCAGTCATCCATCCATGTCTGTCTGTTCTCCCTGTTCTGTCATCCATCCATGTCTGTCTATTCTCTCTGTTCAGTCATCCATCCATGTCAGTATGTTCTCCCTGTTCTGTCATCCATCCATGTCTGTCTATTCTCCCTGTTCAGTCATCCATCCATGTCTGTCTGTTCTCCCTGTTCAGTCATCCATCCATGTCTGTCTGTTCTCTCTGTTCAGTCATCCATCCATGTCTGTCTGTTCTCTCTGTTCAGTCATCCATCCATGTCTGTCTGTTCTCCCTGTTCAGTCATCCGTCCATGTCTGTCTATTCTCCCTGTTCAGTCATCCATCCATGTTTGTCTGTTCTTCCGGTTCAGTCACCCATCTATGTCTGTCTGTTCTCCCTGTTCAGTCATCCATCCATGTCTGTCTATTCTCCCTGTTCAGTCATTCACCCATGTCTGTCTGTTCTCCCTGTTCAGTCATCCAACCATGTCTGTCTATTCTCCCTGTTCAGTCATTCACCCATGTCTGTCTGTTCTCCCTGTTCAGTCATCCAACCATGTCTGTCTGTTCTCCCTGTTCTGTCATTCATCAATGTCTGTCTATTCTCCCTGTTCAGTCATCCATCAATGTCTGTCTAATCTCCCTTTTCAGTCATTCATCCATGTCTGTCTGTTCTCCCTGTTCAGTCATTCATCCATGTCTGTCTATTCTCCCTGTTCAGTCATCCATGTCTGTCTAATCTCCATGTTCAGTCATTTATCCATGTCTGTCTGTTCTCCCTGTTCTGTCATTCATCAATGTCTGTCTATTCTCCCTGTTCAGTCATCCATGTCTGTCTAATCTCCATGTTCAGTCATTTATCCATGTCTGTCTGTTCTCCCTGTTCTGTCATTCATCAATGTCTGTCTAATCTCCCTGTTCAGTCATTCATGCATTTACCGTATTAATTCTATTAAGCATACAAGCCCTAATTACCGTATACTTCCTTTTTGTCAACATCTAACACTGTGACAGCAATCCCCAAAGGCAACCATGACTGTTGAATCCATCAATGTAATTTAATTTCTACCAATATCACACTAGATTCATAGCTTAATGATAAAAAACAATATTTAAGGGTCCACCTAAATATCAGACGTTTGTTCATGTGGATGTTTAAGTCACGTCTGCTGAGATGTTTGTACCCAGGAATCACAGAAAAGGGTTTACGCCTTCGTGCTTATTGAAACACAAAATTTGATCTAATTTGCATCTCAAGTATTTATTAGGCACACAGTGTGAATGTGTGCTCAGTAGAATGAATACGTCTGTTCTTCCTGCCAACCTTGTCAACCTTGCTAAGGACTTGTCAACCTTGCTAAGGACTTGTCAACATGGATAAGGACTTGTCAACATGGATAAGGACTTGTCACCCTTAGTAAGGACTTGTCAACCTTGCAAAGGACTTTTCAATTTGGTAAGGACTTGTCAACCTTATTAAGGAATTGTCAACCTTAGTAAGAACTTGTCAACCTTAGTAAGGACTTGTCAACCTTAATAAGGACTTGTCAAACTTAGTAAGGACTTGTCAACCTTAGTAAAGACTTGTCAACCTTAGTAAGGACTTGTCAACCTTAGTAAGGACTTGTCAACCTTGGTAAGGACTTGTCAACCTTGGTAAGGACTTGTCAACCTTAGTAAAGACTTGTCAACCTTGGTAAGGACTTGTCAACCTTAGTAAGGACTTGTCAACCTTGGTAAGGACTTGTCAACCTTAGTAAAGACTTGTAAACCTTGGTAAGAACTTGTCAACCTTAGTAAGGACTTGTCAACCTTGGTAAGGACTTTTCAACCTTAGTAAGGACTTGTCAACCTTAGTAAAGACTTGTCAACCTTGGTAAGGACTTTTCAACCTTAGTAAGGACTTGTCAACCTTAGTAAAGACTTGTCAACCTTGGTAAGGACTTGTCAACCTTAGTAAGGACTTGTCAACCTTAGTAAAGACTTGTCAACCTTAGTAAAGACTTGTCAACCTTGGTAAGGACTTGTCAACCTTAGTAAAGACTTGTCAACCTTAGTAAGGACTTGTCAACCTTGGTAAGGACTTGTCAACCTTAATAAGGACTTGTCAACCTTAGTAAAGACTTGTCAACCTTGGTAAAGACTTGTCAACCTTGGTAAGAACTTGTCACCCACAGCTTGGACAGTCATTTGATGTTATTGCTATGTATGGCGCGCTCTAATCCGCTATCCCACAATGCATCAGATCTGATGGAGAAGTGCACATCAGTAATACACAGAATCTTGGAGCGGGAATCGCGGGGCTGGTACATCAAGTTCAAGGACAAGATCATTGCAGAGGTCAAAGGTAACTCGTGCTTTGTGTGTTAGACGTCTTAAGTTGTCACCTCAGATGTCTACTTCCTAGAGACACATTGTTTTAACGTGTCTAATGACTCATATCTTCTTTTATTTTATCAACAAATTATTATTTATTTTATTAAATTATTTCTTGATTGTTTTATACCACAATGATGTTTCAAACTGCAGGTTAGTGAATTATCACTTTTTAGCACTTATATACTTGAAGACTTCCTTTACTGCCATTGGTTATGTGGTCTCAAGTGACCATGTCTACTTCCTACAGTGCCATTGGTTACGTGGTCTCAGGTGACCATATCTACTTCCTACAGTGCCATTGGTTACGTGGTCTCAAGCGACCATGTCTACTTCCTACAGTGCCATTGGTTATGTGGTCTCAGGTGACCATGTTTACTTCCTACAGTGCCATTGGTTATGTGGTCTCAGGTGACCATGTCTACTTCCTACAGTGCCATTGGTTATGTGGTCTCAGGCAACCATATCTACTTCCTACAGTGCCATTGGTTATGTGGTCTCAGGTGACCATGTTTACTTCCTACAGTGCCATTGGTTACGTGGTCTCAGGCGACCATGTCTACTTCCTACAGTGCCATTGGTTATGTGGTCTCAGGTGACCATGTTTACTTCCTACAGTGCCATTGGTTACGTGGTCTCAGGCAACCATATCTACTTCCTACAGTGCCATTGGTTATGTGGTCTCAGGTGACCATGTTTACTTCCTACAGTGCCATTGGTTACGTGGTCTCAGGCGACCATGTCTACTTCCTACAGTGCCATTGGTTATGTGGTCTCAGATGACCATGTCTACTTCCTACAGTGCCATTGGTTACGTGGTCTCAGGCAACCATATCTACTTCCTACAGTGCCATTGGTTATGTGGTCTCAAGCGACCATGTTTACTTCCTACAGTGCCATTGGTTACGTGGTCTCAGGCGACCATGTCTACTTCCTACAGTGCCATTGGTTATGTGGTCTCAGGCGACCATGTCTACTTCCTACAGTGCCATTGGTTATGTGGTCTCAGGCGACCATGTCTACTTCCTACAGTGCCATTGGTTATGTGGTCTCAGGTGACCATGTTTACTTCCTACAGTGCCATTGGTTATGTGGTCTCAGGTGACCATGTTTACTTCCTATAGTGCCATTGGTTATGTGGTCTCAGGTAACCATGTCTACTTCCTACAGTGCCATTGGTTACGTGGTCTCAGGCGACCATGTCTACTTCCTACAGTGCCATTGGTTATGTGGTCTCTGGTGACCATGTGTACTTCCTACAGTGCCATTGATTACGTGGTCTCAGGCGACCATGTCTAATTCCTACAGTGCCATTGGTTATGTGGTCTCTGGTGACCATGTTTACTTCCTACAGTGCCGTTGGTTACGTGGTCTCAGGCGATCATGTCTACTTCCTATAGTGCCATTAGTTATATGGTCTCACTTCCCCCTATTTTATCTTTACCTTTTCCCTTGCACGTGATGTGAACCTAACTGGTTTCCCTGGACACAAGGCTCAATATTGTTGGTTCGGTCGTGTCGTGGAGAATTGTAGCAGGTCCAACTCATGCTAACTTTTGACTTTGCTCTTGACGCAGTAGTCTATGAATCCCAAACAACACGTGACCCTTGACCTTTCATCAAAGCTCTCATTTGTAGGAACACAAGTGAACGTTTATGCTGCAGTGTCTGACATTTATAATATAAAATTATTTGACATTAGTATTAGCAAATAATCATCTAGTTGCAATTACATACATTTAAAATGGTACTTTAATAACGGTGTTTGGCGACTAACTGCTGCTTTTTATCCTCAATTTCTAGGTCAGAACCTGTCACACGGAGAAATTACAGAGGTAAGTCTCCAACATTTATGTAGAGCAAATTGATTGAATAATTTTTTTAAGATAATAGGACTTATTTTAAGGAACATTAGTGTTGTCATTGGAACATTAGACTCAGTGTAGTCATTGGAGCATTAGACTCAGTGTAGTCATTGGAGCATTAGACTCAGTGTTGTCATTGGAACATTAGACTCGGTGTAGTCATTGGAGCATTAGACTCAGTGTTGTCATTGGAACATTAGACTCAGTGTGGTCATTGGAGCATTAGACTCAGTGTTGTCATTGGAGCATTAGACTCAGTGTGGTCATTGGAGCATTAGACTCAGTGTGGTCATTGGAGCATTAGACTCAGTGTTGTCATTGGAGCATTAGACTCAGTGTTGTCATTGGAACATTAGACTCAGTGTTGTCATTGGAACGTTAGACTCAGTGTTGTCATTGGAACGTTAGACTCAGTGTTGTCATTGGAACGTTAGACTCGGTGTTGTCATTGGAACATTAGACTCAGTGTTGTCATTGGAGCGTTAGACTCAGTGTTGTCATTGGAACATTAACTCAGTGGTGACATTGGAGCATTAGACTCAGTGTTGTCATTGTAACATTAGACTCAGTGTTGTCATTGGAGCATTAGACTCAGTGTTGTCATTGGAACATTAGACTCAGTGTTGTCATTGGAGCGTTAGACTCAGTGTTGTCATTGGAGCGTTAGACTCAGTGTTGTCATTGGAGCATTAGACTCAGTGTTGTCATTGTAGCATTAGACTCAGTGTTGTCATTGGAACATTAGACTCAGTGTTGTCATTGGAGCGTTAGACTCAGTGTTGTCATTGGAACATTAGACTCAGTGTTGTCATTGGAACATTGGACTCAGTGTGGTCATTGGAACTGGAACATTGGACTCAGTGTGGTCATTGGAACATTAGACTCAGTGTTGTCATTGGAACATTGGACTCAGTGTGGTCATTGGAACTGGAACATTAGACTCAGTGTCGTCATTGGAACATTAGACTCAGTGTCATCATTGGAACATTAGACTCAGTGTTGTCATTGGAACATTGGACTCAGTGTGGTCATTGGAACTGGAACATTAGACTCGGTGTGGTCATTTGAACCTTAGACTCAGTGTTGTCATTTGAACCTTAGACTCAGTGGAATGTATGATGTCTGTTTATGGTCTGGCATTTGTGATGTGGAATTATTTGACGTGTTATTGCAGAGGGTGAACACGGCTATAATGGATGAATATGTGAGACGTGTTTTTGAAGCCATACGTGCTGATGAAGAGTTGGAGAATCTGCAAGGGAACATTGGTGAGTTGGAAGTAACACACACACACACACACACACACACACACACACACACACACACACACACACACACACACACACACACACACACACACACACACACACACACACACACACACACACACACACACACACCAGACACACACACACACACACACACACACACACACACACACACACACACACACACACACACACACACACACACACACACACCCCAGACACACACACACACACAGAGGGTATTTGCAGTGAAAGCCCAGTTTAACCCCTTCAGGCAATGCAGCAGTCACACTGTACCAGTGCCACTTGCTATGTAAACGCTCATAAAACTCTAGAGTAAAACTTTATGAGGGCTATGCTGAAGTTGACAAGTGCAGAGCAACCATAAAACCTGGAGAAACTAGTGGAATCTATAACCTAATCAAATGGAATTGTTATGTAGTTGAAATTCGGTTGAAATAGTCACTTTAACAAGATTGCTACCCAGAGAATTAACTCTAGGTGGCAGGTGGACAAGGAAGCCCTTTGGCTTATCAAGAGTCCGACCCTTTTATTTATGTGTATCCCACCCTTCTGAGGTATGTGTCGATTTTATTTTTAAACATTCACGCTACTAGCACCCACCCAATCAGAAGATAATCTGTTCCATTCATTTACAGTCCTTTGTGAAAATGAGAACTTTCTTATATCTAATCTACATTGCTCCTTTGCTAATGTAATATAAAAATAATAGGTCAGTTACTATTACATTGCTTCCTATTACTATTACTTCAATATTTGTAATCAATACTATTACATATTACTATTACCCCCGGCCTGCTTGTAGGGTGCGTACTGATCTAACTAGAGAGGTTTTGTAGGGGGTGTATTGATCTAACTAAAGATGCTTGTAGGGGTGCACCAATCTAACTAAAGAGGTCTTGTAGGGTGTACACTGATCTGACTAGAGGTCTTGTAGGGGGTGCACTGATCTGACTAGAGAGGTCTTGTAGGGTGTACACTGATCTGACTAGAGGTCTTGTAGGGGGTGCACTGATCTGACTAGAGAGGTCTTGTAGGGGGTGCACTGATCTAACTAAAGAGGTCTTGTAGGGTGTACACTGATCTGACTAGAGAGGTCTTGTAGGGTGTACACTGATCTGACTAGAGAGGTCTTGTAGGGTGTACACTGATCTGACTAGAGGTCTTGTAGGGGGTGCACTGATCTGACTAGAGGTCTTGTAGGGGGTGCACTGATCTGACTAGAGAGGTCTTGTAGGGGGTGCACTGATCTGACTAGAGAGGTCTTGTAGGGGGTGCACTGATCTGACTAGAGAGGTCTTGTAGGGGGTGCACCGATCTAACTGGTGATGTTTTGTAGGGGATGTCCTGGTGCAACAAGCCACCTGCGTGCTGGGAATGCATCAGGCTGTGGAGAACCTCAAGGCAAAGCTGTTGAAGCACAAACAGGAGGTATGACTGTTTGTGCAGCGCGTCGTCCTTGGCACAGCTCAAACTGATTTACACTCAACTACATTTTAATACCCAAAGTATAAGTATTGTATTATTATATTTGTTTGACTGAAGTACAAATACTTAACTATTGCTCTGTACTCTAGTGTGTACTCTACTAGAGAAGTACAAGTACTTTATTTCAGTGATGTAGCATGTATGCTACTAGATAAGTACAAGTACTGTATTTCATTGATGTAGCATCAATGCTACTAGAGAAATACAAGTACTTTATTTCAATGATGTAGCATGTATGCTACTAGAGAAGTACAAGTACTTTATTTCAATGATGTAGCATGTATGCTACTAGAGAAGTACAAGTACTTTATTTTAATGGTGTAGCATGTATGCTACTAAAGAAGTACAAGTACTTTGCCTCAACCATGTAGCAGGTATGCTACTAGATTTTTCGTGTTCTAGTTGTTTCCAGCACTTGGCAACGTTCTATTAACCGACTAGTCTGTATTATCGTGGTTACATTGTAATGGTCTTATGAGGTCTCATTCAACTGGTCAGCCTTTTTCAGAACATTATCGCCAAACCGACCTTTTTATGCTGGCACTGAGGGTGGTCACTGCCAGAGTGCTTGTTGTTCTCAGTGGTTTTTTACGTCCCAAATTGAGTTGTGACCGACAATAGCGTGATCTCCGAGTCACGCGGGATACACAGTTCCCCAATGTCCCCAATGTTGAAAGCCAAATTTTTACACCAAATATCATGACTGCCTGGTCCGTGTTTTGAACTCAGAGCGCTGGCATGCCAGGCGGATGTACTAAACACTACACTAGCCGCACTCACAACACTACACTAGAGAAGTACAAGTACATGGCCTCAACCATGTAGCATATATGCTACTAGAAAAGTACAAGTACTTGGCCTCAACCATGTAGCATATATGCTACTAGAGAAGTACAAGTACTTGGCATCACCCATGTAGCATATATGCTACTATAGAAGTACAAGTACTTGGCCACAACCATGTAGCATATATGCTACTAGAAAAGTACAAGTACTTGGCCTCAACCATGTAGCATTTATGCTACTAGTGAAGTACAAGTACTTGGCCTCAACCATGTAGCATATATGCTACTAGAAAAGTACAAGTACTTGGCCTCAACCATGTAGCATATATGCTACTAGAGAAGTACAAGTACTTGGCCTCACCCATGTAGCATATATGCTACTATAGAAGTACAAGTACTTGGCCTCAACCATGTAGCATTTATGCAACTAGAGAAGTACAAGTACTTGGCCTCAACCATGTAGCATATATGCTACTAGAAAAGTACAAGTACTTGGCCTCAACCATGTAGCATATATGCTACTAGAGAAGTACAAGTACTTGGCCTCACCCATGTAGCATATATGCTACTAGAGAAGTACAAGTACTTGGCCTCAACCATGTAGTAGGTATGCTACTAGAAAGGCCAAGTACTTGTAACTTGCCTGTGATGGTAGATCTTATGCATCGTAGAAACTGAGGTGAAACTTGTCATTGATGGATGTTTACATTTCAGCTTGGCAGCCATCTAGTCAAAACCTACCCGCTGAGGTCAAGAATAGAAGCCTGGGTGAATGAGAAGTTTATGCAGTTTCAGGTGGGTTATTAGCAGGCAATTTCAGGTGGGTTATTAGTAAAGGTAAAGTGAAGGTAAGTTCTTATATAGCGCAGTATTCATCCCTCAGGACTGCTCAAAGCGCTTTACGCTTTACTCCCTGGCAGACCTGTTCAATCGAACACCATCTCGACTTCTCTGGGAAGCATTCAGCCACGCTGAAATTAATGCGCGAAGACTATTCGTACACAAATATCCACCACTGTCTCTAGCCAGGTACTCATTCATACAGCTGAGTGAACTGAAGCAATGTAGAGTAAACGAACTTGCCCAAGGTTTGACACCGCCGCACAGGATTCAAACACGTGTTCTCTCAGTCGAGAGTCTGAAGCTCTTACAGCTGCGCTACTTTGCTCCACAGGCAGTTTCATGTGGGTTATTAGGCTGTTTCAGGTGGGTTAATAGCAGGCAGTTTCAGGTGGGTTATTAGGCTGTTTCATGTGGGTTATTAGCAGGCTGTTTCAGGTGGGTTATTAGCAGGTTGTTTCAGGTGGGTTATTAGCAGGCTGTTTCAGGTGGGTTATTAGCAGGCTGTTTCAGGTGGGTTATTAGCAGGTTGTTTCAGGTAGGTTATTAGCAGGCAGTTTCAGGTGGGTTATTAGCAGGCTGTTTCATGTGGGTTATTAGCAGGCTGTTTCATGTGGGTTATTAGGCTGTTTCAGGTGGGTTATTAGCAGGCTGTTTCAGGTGGGTTAATAGCAGGCAGTTTCATGTGGGTTATTAGCAGGCTGTTTCAGGTGGGTTATTAGCAGGTTGTTTCAGGTGGGTTATTAGCAGGCTGTTTCAGGTGGGTTATTAGCAGGCTGCTTCAGGTGGGTTATTAGCAGGTTGTTTCAGGTAGGTTATTAGCAGGCAGTTTCAGGTGGGTTATTCGCAAGCAGTTTCAGATGGGTTATTAGTAGGCAGTTTCATGTGAGTTATTAGCAGGCTGTTTCAGGTGGGTTATTAGCAGGTTGTTTCAGGTGGGTTATTAGCAGGCAGTTTCAGGTGGGTTATTAGCAGGCTGTTTCAGGTGGGTTATTAGCAGGCTGTTTCAGGTGGGTTATTAGCAGGCAGTTTCAGGTGGGTTATTAGCAGGCTGTTTCAGGTGGGTTATTAGCAGGCTGTTTCAGGTGGGTTATTAGCAGGCAGTTTCAGGTGGGTTATTAGCAGGCAGTTTCAGGTGGGTTATTCGCAAGCAGTTTCAGATGGGTTAGTAGCAGGCAGTTTCATGCGAGTTATTAGCAGGCTGTTTCAGGTGGGTTATTAGCAGGTTGTTTCAGGTGGGTTATTAGCAGGCAGTTTCAGGTGGGTTATTAGCAGGCAGTTTCAGATGGGTTATTAGTAGGCAGTTTCATGTGAGTTATTAGCAGGCTGTTTCAGGTGGGTTATTAGCAGGCTGTTTCAGGTGGGTTATTAGCAGGCTGTTTCAGGTGGGTTATTAGCAGGCAGTTTCAGGTGGGTTATTAGCAGGCTGTTTCAGGTGGGTTATTAGCAGGCTGTTTCAGGTGGGTTATTAGCAGGCAGTTTCAGGTGGGTTATTAGCAGGCAGTTTCAGGTGGGTTATTCGCAAGCAGTTTCAGATGGGTTATTAGCAGGCAGTTTCATGTGAGTTATTAGCAGGCTGTTTCAGGTGGGTTATTAGCAGGTTGTTTCAGGTGGGTTATTAGCAGGCAGTTTCAGGTGGGTTATTGGCAAGCAGTTTCAGATGGATTATTAGCAGGCAGTTTCAGGTGGGAGTCTCCTTGACCATCACATTTGTGTAAATTATTTCAGTTCTGTCTGTCTGTCTGCCTGTGTCTGGCTGTCTGTCTGCCTGTGTCTGGCTGTCTTTCTGCCTGTGTCTGGCTGCCTGTGTCTGTCTGTCTGTCTGCCTGTCTGTCTGTCTGCCTGTGTATGGCTGTCTGTCTGGCTGTCTGTCTGTCTGCCTGCCTGTCTGTCTGTCTGTCTGTCTGTCTGCCTGTGTCTGGCTGTCTGTCTGTTATTGCATAGGCTCACTTACAAAATGTTTTCAAAGAACATTAGGATACCTTTGATGTTTTCTATAAAGCATTTCATGTTTTTGTTATATGCTTTTTTGCTGATATTTACTCTTGAGCGAACTGCTCCACATGAAATGATGTATTTAAATAGTGCAATTTCATATTATTTACATTTTAGTCTACAGGTATATGGTGTGCATTGCTATATATTGATATACAGTCAATATTCACAGTGTTTTAATTTTGGGGGAGGGGAATGTTTATACATTTTCTTTTCACTACATTTAGTGTTAGTTATTTTTCGGAAGTGCACTATATACAGTATTTCCCCAAAGCTTAGTGTCTACGCAATAATCAGTTTGTGTTTTGTTCAGTATACTTACGATATTCTCACTCTACGTTCATGTTGTGGCAGTACATATGCTGTAATTTATTTTCACATATTTTGTGCTGATGCAATAAGTATATTGTGTTATATTTGCATGCCGAATACCACTATTTGCCTAACATTTTCAAATTACAGAAAAAAGCAATACAGATAATATCCTTAAGTAAATACAATGCTCACACAAGTCCTATTTTTAAGACTTCAGTTGCTAAAGTTGGATGACGTTTATAAAATCCAACAAATAAAATGTTACTACAAATTAATATTAACAATCTTTTACCCTACTACTTCAGTGTTTTTCCAAACACACACATCTATTATATTCATCAGCACTGCGCACGTGAAAGAAATAATCTGTATATGAATTTGCCAAAAAATGCATTAGACACAACATAGAGACAGTTAACAATACACCAAATATTATCGTTAATAAAATTTACACCCACAGTCTATATGGTTTTTCAACAAACAAACAAACAAAATTATTTTAAATTATTAATCCAGTTGTCGTATTCATAATTGCTTTATTTGTAATTCATAATACGTGTTGGAATGTATACCTAAGTATCCATATGTACATCAATGTGTACACGAGTACATATAATCAGTCCTTGTATCATGTATGCATGTTGATACATTGAGTTATTATCAACTATAAAAACAATGGGAGTCTCCCGACCTTATCTATTACTTACGTTATTAATTGTGTATGTATCATATTTATAGGTCAAGTACATTGATTCTGAGTTCTGTCTATCTTATTAACAAGTAGTTTACTATACTACATTTCTTTATACATTACTAAATCTATTCCTTTTGTTCTCTCGATGTTGTCATGAAAACCTTGTTTGATGCTTAACTTTGTCGTTAATCCTAGTCTGGAGTTGGTGGATGCTAGCATTAATCTTTGTCTGTACTTGTTGAAGATTAGGGTTAACCCAAGAGTGGGCCAAACTTTGAGAAGTACCATTGTGCTTAGACCCAGCAATGAGAACTGAACTTAGTCGGGTTTAGAGAAGTGATTCTTGCCACTGCAACCAATTGTGTCTCTAAATGAAGTGAGGTGACAGTGAGATCTCGTGTTTGTAGACGGAGTTCATTGAGCAGCACCAGTGGAGCGCTCACGAGGAGACAATGGAAGTTTGTCGCCGCCAGCAGCTCGACCAGGCCTACTACTTCGTACATCGCGACCTCATCTTCATGAGAGATGTATGTCACTTTGTCTCTCCTCTAATGTGTGTATTTATGAGAAACGTACATCACTTTGTCTCTCTTCTCTAATGTGTGTATTTATGAGAGACGTATGTCACTTTGTCTTCTTTCCCTAATGTGTTCATCTTCATGAGAGACATACGTCACTTTGTCTCTCTTCTCTAATGTGTGTATTTATAAGAGACATATGTCACTTTGTCTTCCTTCCCTAATGTATTCATCTTCATGAGAGACATATGTCACTTTGTCTCTTTTCTCTAATGTGTGTATTTATGAGAGACATATGCAGACCTGCCTACCATTCCGGATTGTCCGGAATCATTCCGGAAATACACCTAAAATTACGGTATTACGGCGAGGGATGAAAATATTATGGATTCTTTCGTTGTCACAATGAGCATCAATCAATTCCGTACTCCTCAAATTTAGCTTCACTTTAATCAACAGGTGGCAGCATATATTCGCTGCTTGTTGTGATATGGTTTTTCATTTGCTGCTTCTGGTCGTAATCTGACCATTAGGATACAGCGTTACAACAAATTCGCATTTCCGCGCTCATGACGCTCAAACAAAACGAAGTTATGACTCGCGCAGCACGAAATGATGCCGGGGATCGAAACGGCACCACTACCAGCCAAGAAGAAACGTGTACTGCAAACGTTTATAACAGCATGCACGCAGACATGGCCCGTATTGTCAAATTTAAAGAAGGGGGTCGGCGTTACATATTTCCGGATACACAAAGTGACCGGGATAATTGCAGGTACTGACTACGTCGTTAGACTAGTACTAGTGACAGAGTAGTGGGTGTTGTACTTGTAGTGTTAGGTCAACTGACTGTACTAAGACGTACTAGTGACAGAGTAGTGGGTGTTGTACTTGTAGTGTTAGGTCAACTGACTGTACTAAGACTAGTACTAGTGACAGAGTAGTGGGTGTTGTACTTGTAGTGTTAGGTCAACTGACTGTACTAAGACTAGTACTAGTGACAGAGTAGTGAGTGTTGTACTTGTAGTGTTAGGTCAACTGACTGTACTAAGACTAGTACTAGTGACAGAGTAGTGGGTGTTGTACTTGTAGTGTTAGGTCAACTGACTGTACTAAGACTAGTACTAGTGACAGAGTAGTGAGTGTTGTACTTGTAGTGTTAGGTCAACTGACTGTACTAAGACTAGTACTAGTGACAGAGTAGTGGGTGTTGTACTTGTAGTGTTAGGTCAACTGACTGTACTAAGACTAGTACTAGTGACAGAGTAGTGGGTGTTGTACTTGTAGTGTTAGGTCAACTGACTGTACTAAGACTAGTACTAGTGACAGAGTAGTGGGTGTTGTACTTGTAGTGTTAGGTCAACTGACTGTACTAAGACTAGTACTAGTGACAGAGTAGTGGGTGTTATACTTGTAGTGTTAGGTCAACTGACTGTACTAAGACTAGTACTAGTGACAGAGTAGTGAGTGTTGTACTTGTAGTGTTAGGTCAACTGACTGTACTAAGACTAGTACTAGTGACAGAGTAGTGAGTGTTGTACTTGTAGTGTTAGGTCAACTGACTGTACTAAGACTAGTACTAGTGACAGAGTAGTGGGTGTTGTACTTGTAGTGTTAGGTCAACTGACTGTACTAAGACTAGTACTAGTGACAGAGTAGTGAGTGTTGTACTTGTAGTGTTAGGTCAACTGACTGTACTAAGACTAGTACTAGTGACAGAGTAGTGGGTGTTGTACTTGTAGTGTTAGGTCAACTGACTGTACTAAGACTAGTACTAGTGACAGAGTAGTGGGTGTTGTACTTGTAGTGTTAGGTCAACTGACTGTACTAAGACTAGTACTAGTGACAGAGTAGTGGGTGTTGTACTTGTAGTGTTAGGTCAACTGACTGTACTAAGACTAGTACTAGTGACAGAGTAGTGGGTGTTGTACTTGTAGTGTTAGGTCAACTGACTGTACTAAGACTAGTACTAGTGACAGAGTAGTGGGTGTTGTACTTGTAGTGTTAGGCCAACTGACTGTACTAAGACTAGTACTAGTGACAGAGTAGTGGGTGTTGTACTTGTAGTGTTAGGTCAACTGACTGTACTAAGACTAGTACTAGTGACAGAGTAGTGGGTGTTGTACTTGTAGTGTTAGGCCAACTGACTGTACTAAGACTAGTACTAGTGACAGAGTAGTGGGTGTTGTACTTGTAGTGTTAGGTCAACTGACTGTACTAAGACTAGTACTAGTGACAGAGTAGTGGGTGTTGTACTTGTAGTGTTAGGCCAACTGACTGTACTAAGACTAGTACTAGTGACAGAGTAGTGAGTGTTGTACTTGTAGTGTTAGGTCAACTGACTGTACTAAGACTAGTACTAGTGACAGAGTAGTGAGTGTTGTACTTGTAGTGTTAGGTCAACTGACTGTACTAAGACTAGTACTAGTGACAGAGTAGTGGGTGTTGTACTTGTAGTGTTAGGTCAACTGACTGTACTAAGACTAGTACTAGTGACAGAGTAGTGGGTGTTGTACTTGTAGTGTTAGGTCAACTGACTGTACTAAGACTAGTACTAGTGACAGAGTAGTGGGTGTTGTACTTGTAGTGTTAGGTCAACTGACTGTACTAAGACTAGTACTAGTGACAGAGTAGTGGGTGTTGTACTTGTAGTGTTAGGTCAACTGACTGTACTAAGACTAGTACTAGTGACAGAGTAGTGAGTATTGTACTTGTAGTGTTAGGTCAACTGACTGTACTAAGACTAGTACTAGTGACAGAGTAGTGGGTGTTGTACTTGTAGTGTTAGGTCAACTGACTGTACTAAGACTAGTACTAGTGACAGAGTAATGGGTGTTGTACTTGTAGTGTTAGGTCAACTGACTGTACTAAAACTAGTACTAGTGACAGAGTAGTGGGTGTTGTACTTGTAGTGTTAGGTCAACTGACTGTACTAAGACTAGTACTAGTGACAGAGTAGTGGGTGTTGTACTTGTAGTGTTAGGTCAACTGACTGTACTAAGACTAGTACTAGTGACAGAGTAGTGGGTGTTGTACTTGTAGTGTTAGGTCAACTGACTGTACTAAAACTAGTACTAGTGACAGAGTAGTGGGTGTTGTACTTGTAGTGTTAGGTCAACTGACTGTACTAAGACTAGTACTAGTGACAGAGTAGTGGGTGTTGTACTTGTAGTGTTAGGTCAACTGACTGTACTAAGACTAGTACTAGTGACAGAGTAGTGGGTGTTGTACTTGTAGTGTTAGGTCAACTGACTGTACTAAGACTAGTACTAGTGACAGAGTAGTAGGTGTTGTACTTGTAGTGTTAGGTCAACTGACTGTACTAAGACTAGTACTAGTGACAGAGTAGTGGGTGTTATACTTGTAGTGTTAGGTCAACTGACTGTACTAAGACTAGTACTAGTGACAGAGTAGTGAGTGTTGTACTTGTAGTGTTAGGTCAACTGACTGTACTAAGGCTAGTACTAGTGACAGAGTAGTGGGTGTTGTACTTGTAGTGTTAGGTCAACTGACTGTACTAAGACTAGTACTAGTGACAGAGTAGTGGGTGTTGTACTTGTAGTGTTAGGTCAACTGACTGTACTAAGACTAGTACTAGTGACAGAGTAGTGGGTGTTGTACTTGTAGTGTTAGGTCAACTGACTGTACTAAGACTAGTACTAGTGACAGAGTAGTGAGTGTTGTACTTGTAGTGTTAGGTCAACTGACTGTACTAAGACTAGTACTAGTGACAGAGTAGTGGGTGTTGTACTTGTAGTGTTAGGTCAACTGACTGTACTAAGACTAGTACTAGTGACAGAGTAGTGGGTGTTGTACTTGTAGTGTTAGGTCAACTGACTGTACTAAGACTAGTACTAGTGACAGAGTAGTGGGTGTTATACTTGTAGTGTTAGGTCAACTGACTGTACTAAGACTAGTACTAGTGACAGAGTAGTGGGTGTTGTACTTGTAGTGTTAGGTCAACTGACTGTACTAAGACTAGTACTAGTGACAGAGTAGTGGGTGTTGTACTTGTAGTGTTAGGTCAACTGACTGTACTAAGACTAGTACTAGTGACAGAGTAGTGGGTGTTGTACTTGTAGTGTTAGGTCAACTGACTGTACTAAGACTAGTACTAGTGACAGAGTAGTGAGTGTTGTACTTGTAGTGTTAGGTCAACTGACTGTACTAAGACTAGTACTAGTGACAGAGTAGTGGGTGTTGTACTTGTAGTGTTAGGTCAACTGACTGTACTAAGACTAGTACTAGTGACAGAGTAGTGGGTGTTGTACTTGTAGTGTTAGGTCAACTGACTGTACTAAGACTAGTACTAGTGACAGAGTAGTGGGTGTTGTACTTGTAGTGTTAGGTCAACTGACTGTACTAAGACTAGTACTAGTGACAGAGTAGTGGGTGTTGTACTTGTAGTGTTAGGTCAACTGACTGTACTAAGACTAGTACTAGTGACAGAGTAGTGGGTGTTGTACTTGTAGTGTTAGGTCAACTGACTGTACTAAGACTAGTACTAGTGACAGAGTAGTGAGTGTTGTACTTGTAGTGTTAGGTCAACTGACTGTACTAAGACTAGTACTAGTGACAGAGTAGTGGGTGTTGTACTTGTAGTGTTAGGTCAACTGACTGTACTAAGACTAGTACTAGTGACAGAGTAGTGGGTGTTGTACTTGTAGTGTTAGGTCAACTGACTGTACTAAGACTAGTACTAGTGACAGAGTAGTGGGTGTTGTACTTGTAGTGTTAGGTCAACTGACTGTACTAAGACTAGTACTAGTGACAGAGTAGTGGGTGTTGTACTTGTAGTGTTAGGTCAACTGACTGTACTAAGACTAGTACTAGTGACAGAGTAGTGAGTGTTGTACTTGTAGTGTTAGGTCAACTGACTGTACTAAGACTAGTACTAGTGACAGAGTAGTGGGTGTTGTACTTGTAGTGTTAGGTCAACTGACTGTACTAAGACTAGTACTAGTGACAGAGTAGTGGGTGTTGTACTTGTAGTGTTAGGTCAACTGACTGTACTAAGACTAGTACTAGTGACAGAGTAGTGGGTGTTGTACTTGTAGTGTTAGGTCAACTGACTGTACTAAGACTAGTACTAGTGACAGAGTAGTGGGTGTTGTACTTGTAGTGTTAGGTCAACTGACTGTACTAAGACTAGTACTAGTGACAGAGTAGTGGGTGTTGTACTTGTAGTGTTAGGTCAACTGACTGTACTAAGACTAGTACTAGTGACAGAGTAGTGGGTGTTGTACTTGTAGTGTTAGGTCAACTGACTGTACTAAGACTAGTACTAGTGACAGAGTAGTGAGTGTTGTACTTGTAGTGTTAGGTCAACTGACTGTACTAAGACTAGTACTAGTGACAGAGTAGTGGGTGTTGTACTTGTAGTGTTAGGTCAACTGACTGTACTAAGACTAGTACTAGTGACAGAGTAGTGGGTGTTGTACTTGTAGTGTTAGGTCAACTGACTGTACTAAGACTAGTACTAGTGACAGAGTAGTGAGTGTTGTACTTGTAGTGTTAGGTCAACTGACTGTACTAAGACTAGTACTAGTGACAGAGTAGTGGGTGTTGTACTTGTAGTGTTAGGTCAACTGACTGTACTAAGACTAGTACTAGTGACAGAGTAGTGGGTGTTGTACTTGTAGTGTTAGGTCAACTGACTGTACTAAGACTAGTACTAGTGACAGAGTAGTGGGTGTTGTACTTGTAGTGTTAGGTCAACTGACTGTACTAAGACTAGTACTAGTGACAGAGTAGTGGGTGTTGTACTTGTAGTGTTAGGTCAACTGACTGTACTAAGACTAGTACTAGTGACAGAGTAGTGAGTGTTGTACTTGTAGTGTTAGGTCAACTGACTGTACTAAGACTAGTACTAGTGACAGAGTAGTGGGTGTTGTACTTGTAGTGTTAGGTCAACTGACTGTACTAAGACTAGTACTAGTGACAGAGTAGTGGGTGTTGTACTTGTAGTGTTAGGTCAACTGACTGTACTAAGACTAGTACTAGTGACAGAGTAGTGGGTGTTGTACTTGTAGTGTTAGGTCAACTGACTGTACTAAGACTAGTACTAGTGACAGAGTAGTGGGTGTTGTACTTGTAGTGTTAGGTCAACTGACTGTACTAAGACTAGTACTAGTGACAGAGTAGTGGGTGTTGTACTTGTAGTGTTAGGTCAACTGACTGTACTAAGACTAGTACTAGTGACAGAGTAGTGGGTGTTGTACTTGTAGTGTTAGGTCAACTGACTGTACTAAGACTAGTACTAGTGACAGAGTAGTGGGTGTTGTACTTGTAGTGTTAGGTCAACTGACTGTACTAAGACTAGTACTAGTGACAGAGTAGTGGGTGTTGTACTTGTAGTGTTAGGTCAACTGACTGTACTAAGACTAGTACTAGTGACAGAGTAGTGGGTGTTGTACTTGTAGTGTTAGGTCAACTGACTGTACTAAGACTAGTACTAGTGACAGAGTAGTGGGTGTTGTACTTGTAGTGTTAGGTCAACTGACTGTACTAAGACTAGTACTAGTGACAGAGTAGTGGGTGTTGTACTTGTAGTGTTAGGTCAACTGACTGTACTAAGACTAGTACTAGTGACAGAGTAGTGGGTGTTGTACTTGTAGTGTTAGGTCAACTGACTGTACTAAGACTAAGTTAGTGTATTTATTTAGTTTAGTCTATCATTTACAGCCTATAATACAGGGATAGGCTTATATACTAGAGTTAGTAGACTAGAGTCTAGACGATGTCGACGACTAGGGTAACGTAATGGTTTTGCCGTCCCCCGGCATGTCTGTCTTTGATCTAGTCAAGCTACTATACTGTGTAGTCTATAGCCTGGCCCTAGGTATACCGTCTACTAATATTAATCCTAATGACACCACAAATAGACAATGACGTGATGCATTGTTATAATTTGTCAAGTTTTTGTAGTCAGCATGCAGTTTTTGAAATTTACATAAAATCAGAATTACAATGTGGATACACTCATTTACATTACAGTTACGCTTCTTCACGTTTGATTTGCATCAATGCTGGTTATGAACATCTACCTTACCTTGTTAAGGCCAGACACCCCAGGTGAAATGGTGTTTTTGGATAAAAAATACTGAAAATGGTTTTCTGCCAGATTATATACCTTTGTATGCATACTATCAATAAAGTTCTATGACAATTACTTACCTCTAAGTGAGTTTTAGTCGTGGATCAAGCATGTCGATATCATGTGATGAAATCCATTATGCAATCTTTGACAGCCATTTTCTCCCAAAAAAATTTCAATATTTCTGCATTTGGAAACGGGATATCTCTTGGAATAATTATGCTATATAAATAATGTTTTCAGTGTTGCATTCAGCATATTCTACTGTGTGCAATGATCAGACATAAAAAAAAAATCATGAATTGTTTGAAAGATATAGTCATATTTGTTGCCAAAAAACTAGATTTTATGGGGTATTTTACCAACAAATTATTAAAAAAATAAAAACAACATTTCAAAAAATGCTCTGATCATTTCACAATAGAATCTACAGAGAACATGGATTTGCAAGAATTATAACTATATATGGATTCAATAAAAAATGGCAGTGTTTCCAAATTTGCCAATATTTGCTCAAAATGGTAGCCATTTTGTTTGTTATCATGGAAACGGGGGTCTGGCTGAAAAAAGTTCAATATATATTTTACTCAGTAAGACCCATTTCATGCATTGGGCAGACAAAATTTAACTGTTTGCACAAATTAAAAAATAATCCTATCTACCTACCGTGTCTGGCCTTAACTGAACACTTCAAAACACCTCATAGTTCATTAGAGACAATTATGTTTTGGGTGCAACTATCGTCATAGTCACATTATCAAAGTATTACTGACAGTGGTGTTCTTTTCGTAACAATATCTGACACGGTTCTGAACTATTACTGACAGCAAGCCTATATTCCTGAAAATCAGTGTAAATGGGAAGATGGATTACTGATAGGAAGTTTTTGGGGTAGGCAGGTCTGCGTATGTCACTGTCTCTTTTCTCTAAAATGTGTATTTATGAGGGATGTATGTCTCTTTGTCTTCCTTCCCTAATGTGTTCATCTTCATGTTGTTCAATGCCGCAAGAGCCAATGGGTGATAATCGCTACTGTGCCAAGACTGAATACTCGTCCGGAAGATTGGATAAAATGCCTAAATTGTGTAACTCCTGGGTGAAATACAAACTCAAAATTTGTAACAATGCACACAAACCATATATATACCATCAACGGCCAAACTATCTACCAACATATTATATTACATGGTCGTGCGTGGTCGTTCATTAACTTCGTGGTTGTTCGCCTTTTAGTCAAACCCGATAATAGGGGATGTTGTTGGATGCCGCAAGGTCCGATGGATGATAATAGGGGATTTTGATTGCTGCAAGGTCCGATGGGTGATAATAGGGGATCTCGTTGATTGCAGCTTGAGCCAGTCGCTGATAATAGGGGACGTTGTTGATTGCAGAAAGAGCCAGTGGGTAATAAGAGGGGATGTAATTGATTGCAGCTGTCACGGCTTAGAATCTAAAAAATTTGTTACATTTTACCTCTTCAAAAACCATATCTAAAAAATTACCAATTATTTTGATTTTGTTTTCACATTTAACTTTCTATTGCCTTTGGCCATATCAAAAAATAATAAAACAAAATATATCTGCAGTTTTTAATTTCCATTGACATCCTTATCATTATATCACTTTTTGGGCTTTGGCTTCTTATAATTACGAAGAAATGGTTTTGTGGACTAAGCTACATGTTTGGGGATATACATAGCACAGTGCTAGAAATGTTGTAGAAAAGTCTAAATTTAATGTTATCGGTATATCAATTGTGGCCCCACATTTACTTCCCATTCAAATAAAGTGGCGCCAACTAACAGAGTTTCTGTGAAACAGAACATATAGCAAAATAACTGATTATATTGTTATTGATAAATGGCAGTAATTACAATTTGTTGATCACGTGACAAGTGTATACTTGTCACGTGGTTAACTATTCTGATTTTGGATGTCCCATCCTGAGATTCTGAATTTTATGAACATGGCGGACATCCCTTACCAGAATGGGGCATATTCCAGTTTGGGCTGTAACAGCAGCAAGAGCCAGTGGGTGATAATAGGGGATGTATTTGATTGCAGCAAGAGCCAGTGTTGCGCAAGGAACTGAGCAAGGTGCGCCAGGCAAACCGCATATTCACCTTCCAGACAAGAATCTGGTTGCCTAGCAACTGGGTGGTCACCCGCGTCCTATATGGTCAGACGGAGGTCATTCCCACAGTGATTGTCAACAACCCTGCGGCCTACACTGGCATTGTTGTTGACCCAGACATGGTACGCTGCCTGCAAAGTGTTGTTTCTATGTAGCTGTATTATTGTGACTAGGCATGGCGTTGTTTCTGTGCACTAGTTGTACTACAACTAGGCATGGTGTTGTTTCTATGCACTAGTTGTTCTACGACTAGGCATGGTGTTGTTTCTGTGCACTAGTTGTTCTACGACTAGGCATGGTGTTGTTTCTGTGCACTAGTTGTACAACAACTAGGCATGGTGTTGTTTCTATGCACTAGTTGTTCTACGACTAGGCATGGTGTTGTTTCTATGCACTAGTTGTACTACAACTAGGCATGGTGTTGTTTCTATGCACTAGTTGTTCTACGACTTGCCATGGTGTTGTTTCTATGCACTAGTTGTTCTACGACTAGGCATGGTGTTGTTTCTGTGCACTAGTTGTACAACAACTAGGCATGGTGTTGTTTCTATGCACTAGTTGTTCTACGACTAGGCAGGGTGTTGTTTCTATGCACTAGTTGTACTACAACTAGGCATGGTGTTGTTTCTATGCACTAGTTGTTCTACGACTTGCCATGGTGTTGTTTCTATGCACTAGTTGTTCTACGACTAGGCATGGTGCTGTTTCTATGCACTAGTACTATGACTAGGCATGGTGTTGTTTCTGTGCACTAGTTGTTCTACAACTAGGCATGGTGTTGTTTCTATGTACTAGTTGTACTATGACTAGGCATGGTGTTGTTTCTATGCATTAGTTGTACTATGACTAGGCATGGCATTGTTTCTATGTACTAGTTGTTCTACAACTAGGCATGATGTTGTTTCTATGCACTAGTTGTTCTACAACTAGGCATGATGTTGTTTCTATGCACTAGTTGTTCTACAACTAGGCATGATTTTGTTTCTATGCACTAGTTGTACTACGACTAGGCATGGCGTTGTTTCTATGCACTAGTTGTACTATGACTAGGCATGGCGTTGTTTCTATGCACTAGTTGTACTACAACTAGGCATGGCGTTGTTTCTGTGCACTAGTTCTACAACTAGGCATGGCGTTGTTTCTGTGCACTAGTTGTACTACAACTAGGCATGGTGTTGTTTCTATGCACTAGTTGTACTATGACTAGGCATGGCGTTGTTTCTATGTACTAGTTGTTCTACAACTAAGCATGATGTTGTTTCTATACACTAGTTGTACTATAACTAGGCATGGTGTTGTTTCCATGCACTAGTTGTACTATGACTAGGCATGGTGTTGTTTCTGTGCACTAGTTGTACTACAACTAGGCATGGTGTTGTTTCTGTGCACTAGTTGTACTACAACTAGGCATGGTGTTGTTTCCATGCACTAGTTGTACTATGACTAGGCATGGAGCTGTTTCTCTGCACTAGTTGTACTACAACTAGGCATGGTGTTGTTTCCATGCACTAGTTGTACTATGACTAGGCATGGTGTTGTTTATGTGCACTAGTTGTACTACAACTAGGCATGGTGTTGCTTCTTTGCACTAGTTGTTCTACAACTAGGCATGGTGTTGTTTCCATGCACTAGTTGTACTACAACTAGACATGGTGTTGTTTCTGTGCACTAGTTGTACTGCAACTAGGCATGGTGTTGTTTCCATGCACTAGTTGTACTACAACTAGGCATGGTGTTGTTTCTGTGCACTAGTTGTATTACAACTAGGCATGGTGCTGTTTCCATGCACTAGTTGTACTACGACTAGGCATGGTGCTGTTTCTTTGCACTGGCTGACAGTAGGTGTGCTGTGTTCTGCAGCCCAAGTATGACGTCAGGAAGTACACTTCAAGGAAGACAAACACTCGCTACCCTTTCTGGCGCTGGCTCAACTACTTCCATCGCACATGGGCTTGGACCTGGAATGCCATGTTCTGGCTAGGGGTAAGCAAAAGAGGTGCATACCCCACCATATGGGCATAAATGTTTTATGTGAACAAGTCTCGTGTAGCTCGTGGTGCCGTTGTTCATGTGAACATGTCTTGTAGTTGGTTGTGCTGTGGTTCATTTGAACATGTCTCTTGTAGTTGGCGATGCTGTGGTTCATGTGAACATGTTTCTTGTAGCTGATGGTGCCATTGTTCATGTGAACATGTCTTGTAATTGGTTGCGTGTGGTTCATGTGAACATGTCTCTTGTAGTTGGTGATGCTGTGGTTCATGTGAACATGTATCTTGTAGTTGGTGGTGCCATGGTTCATGTGAACATGTCTTGTAATTGGTTGCGTGTGGTTCATGTGAACATGTCTCTTGTAGTTGGTGATGCTGTGGTTCATGTGAACATGTATCTTGTAGTTGGTGGTGCCATGGTTCATGTGAACATATCTCTTGTAATTGGTGGTGCGTGGTTCATGTGAACATGTCTCTTGTAGTTGGTGGTGTTGTGGTTCATCTGAACATGTCTCTTGTAGTTGGTGGTGCCATAGTTCATATAAACTTGTACCTTGTAGTTGGTGGTGCCGTGGTTCATATAAACATGTATTTGTAGTTGGTGGTGCCGTGGTTCATATAAACTTGTATCTTGTAGTTGGTGGTACCGTGGTTCATATAAACTTGTATGTTGTCGGTGGTGGTACCGTGGTTCATATAAACTTGTATCTTGTAGTTGGTGGTGCCATGGTTTATATAAACTTGTGTCTTGTAGTTGGTGGTGCCATAGTTCATATAAACTTGTATCTTGTAGTTGGAGGTGTCATGGTTCATATAAACTTGTATCTTGTAGTTGGTGGTGTCGTGGTTCATGTAAACTTGTATGTTGTTGTTGGTGGTACCGTGTTTCATGTAAACTTGTATCTTGTAGTTGGTGGTGCCGTGGTTCATGTAAACTTGTATCTTGTAGTTGGTGGTGCCGTAGTTCATGTAAACTTGTATCTTGTAGTTGGTGGTACCGTGTTTCATGTAAACTTGTATCTTGTAGTTGGTGGTGCCGTGGTTCATGTAAACTTGTATGTTGTTGTTGGTGGTACCGTGTTTCATGTAAACTTGTATCTTGTAGTTGGTGGTGCCGTGGTTCATGTAAACTTGTATCTTGTAGTTGGTGGTGCCGTGGTTCATGTAAACTTGTATCTTGTAGTTGGTGGTACCGTGTTTCATGTAAACTTGTATCTTGTAGTTGGTGGTGTCGTGGTTCATGTAAACTTGTATCTTGTAGTTGGTGGTGCCGTGGTTCATGTAAACTTGTATCTTGTAGTTGGTGGTGCCGTGGTTCATGTAAACTTGTTTGTTGTTGTTGGTGGTGTCGTGTTTCATGTAAACTTGTATCTTGTAGTTGGTGGTGTCGTGGTTCATGTAAACTTGTATCTTGTAGTTGGTGGTGCCGTGGTTCATGTAAACTTGTGTCTTGTAGTTGGTGGTGCCGTGGTTCATGTAAACTTGTATCTTGTAGTTGGTGGTGCCGTGGTTCATGTAAACTTGTATCTTGTAGTTGGTGGTGCCGTGGTTCATGTAAACTTGTATCTTGTAGTTGGTGGTGCCGTGGTTCATGTAAACTTGTATCTTGTAGTTGGTGGTGCCGTGGTTCATGTAAACTTGTATCTTGTAGTTGGTGGTGCCGTGTTTCATGTAAACTTGTATCTTGTAGTTGTTGGTGCCATGGTTCATGTAAACTTGTATCTTGTAGTTGGTGGTGCCATGGTTCATGTAAACTTGTATCTTGTAGTTGGTGGTGCCGTGGTTCATGTAAACTTGTATCTTGTAGTTGGTGGTGCCGTGGTGCAGTCCAGTCAGTCTGAGAGCCCTCTTCTTTCCCTTTGCCTTTATGCCTGACCTGGAGCTCAGTCAAGTCAGTGTGAGTAACCAGAATGACAACTTCTCTTTGTAAAGCGCCAAATATCCAGAATGTAAAAATTTTCTTTAGAAGTGCAGAAAATATAATGTTAAAAATACAACATTGTTTATTTGTAGAAATAATCAATATAAAAATGGCAAACTTATACGCTTCTTATGCCTAGGGTTGGTTGCATAAATTTGCAAAGTCATAAAAAGCCTCCCATACACTAGCTCCATTTCTCCCTCTCTCGTTCTCTTCATCTCCCACTCACTCTCTTGTTCGCTCTCTTTGTTGCTCTTTATCTCGCCCTCTCCCTCCCTCCGTCCCTGCCTCTCTCTCCCTCTTCCTCCCTCCTTCCCTCCCTCTAATTGTCTCACCCTCCCTCTCTAACCTCACTCTCCCTCTCTCTCTCCCTGTCCCTCTCCCTCCCTCTCCCTGTTTCCCCCTCTCTGACCCCCTCCGTCTGTGTTCCAGGGCAACTTGTGCCCGAAGACGTCATCCCTCACCCACACGCTGCTGTCTCGCCTGCGTCTCCTCTGGCACCACGTCCGCGAGTCCAGGGCAGCCTTTGAGAGCAGCGCTGATAAAGGTGGGTGCCAGTGCATTGTGGGATATGAGAACAGCGCAGATGAAGGTGGGTGCAGTGCACTGTGGGATATGAGAACAGCGCAGATGAAGGTAGGTGCCAGTGCATTGTGGGATATGAGAACAGCGCAGATGAAGGTGGGTGCAGTGCACTGTGGGATATGAGAACAGCGCAGATGAAGGTAGGTGCCAGTGCATTGTGGGATATGAGAACAGCGCAGATGAAGGTAGGTGCCAGTGCATTGTGGGATATGAGAACAGCGCAGATGAAGGTGGGTGCAGTGCACCGTGGGATATGAGAACAGCGCAGATAAAGGTGGGTGCAGTGCATTGTGGGATATGAGAACAGCGCAGATGAAGATAGGTGCAGTGCACCGTGGGATATGAGAATAGCGCAGATGAAGGTAGGTGCCAGTGCATTGTGGGATATGAGAACAGCGCAGATGAAGGTGGGTGCAGTGCACTGTGGGATATGAGAGCAGCGCAGATAAAGGTGGGTGCAGTGCATTGTGGGATATGAGAGCAGCGCAGATAAAGGTGGGTGCAGTGCATTGTGGAATATGAGAACAGCGCAGATAAAGGTGGGTGCAGTGCATTGTGGGATATGAGAGCAGTGCAGATAAAGGTAGGTGCCAGTGCATTGTGGGATATGAGAACAGCGCAGATAAAGGTGGGTGCAGTGCACTGTGGGATATGAGAACAGCGCAGATGAAGATAGGTGCAGTGCACCGTGGGATATGAGAATAGCGCAGATGAAGGTAGGTGCCAGTGCATTGTGGGATATGAGAACAGCGCAGATGAAGGTGGGTGCAATTCACAACACCATTGGACCACAAATGTGCCCTGTTAGATGCTATTTGATAATCACATGTACCCTCTGTGGTTTTGATAGGTAACTTTTGAGCCGAAAGGGCCATGTGACACACTTTCTAATATGTGCTTTTGAGTTAGCTTAAACTTACACCACAATACGTTTGCATGTATCTTATAATGTCACGAGTCTTGTAAAATATCACGTATCTCGATGAGAAAAGTATTGTCCAGTGTTCAGTCCTACATAGTTAACTGGTGCATGTTTATACATTACATTGTCTGTGGTGCGTAGTTTCTTTTACATTATCCATGGTACACGTTTATTTATTGCCTTATCGATGGAACACGTTTATCTTTTAGTGTATCTATGGTACACATTTATATATATATTACATTATCTAAGGTGTGTATTTATCTTGTACATTATCCATGGTGCATGCTTATCAGTTACAGTATCTATAGTATATATTTATCGATTACATTATCTATGGAACATGTTTACTGTTACTTTATCTAATATAATGTTATATGCTTATCTGTTATGTTACCTAGTGTTCATGTTTATTATCTATAGTACATATTTTTCTATTGTACATGTTAATATGTTATCTATAGCACTTGTTTATCATTCATGTTTATATATTATCTATAGCACATATTTATTTATTATCTGTGGTTTATGTATATTTATTATCTATAGTACATGTTTTTATCTATGGTGCGTGTTTATCTATTTGGTATGGTTCATGTTTATTTGCAGGTTTCCTCGGCAAGAGTTTCTCGCGCCACATCAACCGATTCTGGAACTACGTGGTAAAGGGTGCATGCGGGAGTGTCGCCCTGGTGCTGGGGTTAACACCCCTCTGTCTGACCGTGTCCTCTCTGTCTCTACTGACCGCCCTCACAGCCCCGCTATGGTCAGTGCTGCCAACAAACAGTTTTTTTTCTTCAACTTCTAATGATTTGTCTTTCTCTCTTACAATGTATTAAACAAAGGAGCCTCGTGCTTCGTGTACTGCCCAACCTTTCATGGGTTATTGATGCTTCAAGAAGAAACTTCAGGTAGCTGTCTTGCCCAACCTTTCACGGGTTATTAATGCCTCAAGAAGAAACTTCAGCTAGCTGTCTTGCCCAACCTTTCACGGGTTATTGAGGCCTCAAGAAGAAACTTCAGGTAGCTGTCTTGCCCAACCTTTCATGGGTTATTGATGCCTCAAGAAGAAACTTCAGCTAGCTGTCTTGCCCAACCTTTCATGAGTTATTGATGCTTCAAGAAGAAACTTCAGCTAGCTGTGTTGTACGCCATCAGTATGACACAAGACATGTGTTGTCTGCTATTAGTATGACACAAGAGGTGTGTTGTCTGCCATCACTATCACACAATAAGTATGTTGTTGTATAACACAGGAAGTGTGTTGTCTGCCATCAGTATGACACGATAAGTGTGTTGTCTGTCATAAATATGACACAATAAGTGTATTGTCTGCCATCAGTATGACACAAGAAGTGTGTTGTATGCCATCAGTATGACACAAGAAGTGTGTTGTCTACCATCACTGACACAAGAAGTGTGTTGTCAGCCATCACTATGATACAAGAAGTGTGTTGTATGCCACCAGTATGACACAAGAAATGTGGTGTTTCCCATCACTATGACACAATAAGTGTGTTGTCTGTCATCACTATGCCACAATAAGTGTGTTGTATGCCATCACTATGCCACTATAAGTGTGTTGTTTGCCATCACTATGACACAATAAATGTGTTGTATGCCATCACTATGACACAATAAGTGTGTTGTATGCCATCACTGTGACACAAGAAGTGTGTTGTCTGTCATCACTGTGCCACAAGAAGTGTGTTGTATGCCATCATTATGACACAATAAGTGTATTGTATGCCATCAGTATGACACAATAAGTGTGTTGTCTGTCATCACTATGACACAATAACTTGAATAAGTGTGTTGTCTGTCATCACTATGCCACAAGAAGTGTGTTGTCTGCCATCACTATGACACAATAAGTGTGTTGTATGCCATCAGTATGACACAAGAAGTGTGTTGTCTACCATCACTATGCCACAAGAAGTGTGTTGTCTGCCATCGTTATGACACCAGAAGTGTGTTGTCTGCCATCACTATGACACAATAAATGTGTTGTCTGCCATCACTATGACACAATACATGTGGTGTATGCCATCACAATGACACAAGAAGTGTGTTGTATGCCATCACTATGACAAAATAAGTGTGTTGTATGCCATCACTTTGCCACAATAAGTGTGTTGTATGCCATCACTATGATACAATATGTGTGTTGTGTGCCATCATTATAACACAATAAGTGTGTTGTCTGCCATCATTATGACACAATAAGTGTGTTGTATGCCATCACTATGATACAATAACTATGTTGTCTGTCATTACAATGTCACAAGAAGTGTGTTGTATGCCATCACTATGCCACAAGAAGTGTGTTGTATGCCATGACTATGCCACAAGAAGTGTGTTGTTTGCCTTCACTATGACACAATAAGTGTGTTGTCTGCCATCACTATGACACAATAAGTGTGTTGTCGGTCATCACTATGACACAATAAGTGTGTTGTTTGCCATCACTATGACACAATAAGGGTGTTGTTTGTTATCACTATGACACAAGAGGTGTGTTTGTGTTGATGTTATAATTACCTCACAGGATATTTGTATGTTTGCAATATTTGAACTCGGTTGGACAGATTACAACAGTTTCGCAAGACATAAATGTGAATTGTGACATTGGAAGAAGCATTCAGCAATAACAGTCAGCGATAACGAGGCGCGACTGTAATTGGGGGTCAGCTGACCACTAAATTAACTGATAGTTCCAAGTCTAGGGGCCCACGTCATTGACTGTCATTGGCACAACTGGCAGTGATGTGAAACAAATCAAATGGATCAGTATTAATTGAATAAATGGCTCAAATAACCGAGGTTTATCATTGAGAAAACTAAACTGGCTGATCATGGCTGTGATGGATGTGACGGCTTCCACGCAAGCCTTTCACACACTAAAAGGCTCACTTTGGATAAATTCAAGACTGGCAAAAATTGAGTTGTGGCTAAGGGCCCGCCCAGCGACTGAAGGTGGCCTTTTCTTTTGCAGGATGCCCGCAGTCACTGCAGTGGTCCACTTGAGTGCTGTTCTCATCTATGACTTCGACAGGCCTGGTAAGTTACTTTATCCTGTGGGGTAAGTTACTTTGATTGCCCTTGTAAGTTACTTTGACCTACGTGGTAAGCTACTTCGATTGTCCAGGTATGTTACATTGCCAGGGAAAGTTTCTTTGGAATTTGTGACATCTCATAAAATAAATGATGGTTTTGCTCATCTTAAGATGGGTACGATGGCTAACCAAGACTAAGTGAAATGAAATGTTAAATGTCTTTGTGTACATAAGCTTAATACAATTGTCAAGTAATGTGTCAAATATGAAGCCTGTTCATTGCAAACTCATGTAACAAAATTCACTCAAAAGTGGTAATTTGCATGTGACAACCCGTCAGATGTTGCTGACATTCACCACAGGTAGAGAGCCACTGAGCACGCCCTATCCTTTAACGAACGGGGGTGTAGCTTGTTGTTTCAGACAGTACATGAAATTGCAGTTGGGGATTTAATATTTTTTCTATCACCATAAAGGTAATATGCTTATCCACAAGTTTGCTGCTGGATGTATGTATGAATTGTGTTAACTTTTTGAGTTATTGCTGTTTGAACATCTCAGATGCTCAACCTTGCATTATATCCGCTGCCACGTGCACTGCAGGATTAAGCATTCATGATGTTCAAACTGCAATAACTGAAAAACTACAAAAGCTCCTGGGTACATCCAGCGACAAGCTTGTAGATCAGATTATTATCTTTACTGTGATATCAAAGAATATTAAATCCAATTGCAAGTTTGAACATTTGCAATGTTCAAACGGCAATAACTCAAAAAGTCAACAAAATACCTGGGTGTATCCAACAACACATTTGTAGGTAAGATTATTATCTTTACAGTGATATAAAGAAGTTTTATATCACGCGATTGCAATTTTAGGTACGGCCTGAAACACCAACCCGCCTAGAGGCACACCACGCTAAATCCTAGCAGTGCTACCTGCGGTGACGTCACAATGGCCGCTAGGTGTCGCAACAAACTGTATAGAAAATGTACAGAAAACCGCGACCCTTGAAAAGGGTGACTGAGAGGGTTAAAAAATAATTACTTGAATATCAGGACACTATTTTTCGATTATATTTCATTCAGATTGGGACTAAAAAAGGTTCACTTCACTTAGTTTTTAAGATGGCTGTGATGGCTCACCTTAAGATAGCTATGACAGCTCACCTTAAGACTAGGGGCTGGTCGAAAAGAGGCATATACCATATCTCCCTTAATATTCAACAAATCTTGATTAAATTTGGTATTCTTGTTTATTATGTGAAAACAAGACAAAATATGAAATCACAGCTCATTTGCTTAATGGTTGCCATGGTAACCGAAAATCTTGTAACGACTGGCATACGTTTCCAATAATCACTATTCTGAGAAATGTATCAATTCCACATTGATTGTTTTGCATTACGTGACAACTGGGATGGTCATTGTATACAGTAAGGGTGTTTTGGATAATTGATTATGTATTTTCAACCTGTTATGACCAAACGTAACATGATTTTATATTTTAGCAAGACACTTTTCATTGTCACTGGATACCAGCACCCCATATAACTTTTTTATATCTAATAGTTTTATTGTAATAATGTTTATACAATTGACATGTGCTAAAAACTAGTGTCAATAAATATTTGAAAAAACAATGACTGGTATCATTGAGGGGTGAAAATTCTGTTATTCACTACCACAGAAACACTGTATTGTATTTATTTCAATGTGTGCTTTTCTTTTGATCAGTTGGAAGATTTACCAGATGACTAGATATCACAATCACATGTTTTGTTCACAACAGTATTCACAAGATTGGATGGAAATGCTGAAATTATGATATAAAACCTGCGAGACTCACTTGAAGTTAACATTGTATTAGTATTCCAAGAAACATATTTAAACATGCAGTAATGTACACTGCAATGTAACTGGCATTGCAATGTAATTAGCATTGCAATATAACTAGCATTGCAATGTAATTGGCATTGCAATGTAACTGGCATTGCGGTGTAATTGGCATTGTAATGCAGAATACAACAGTTGATACAATGTCCACTATCCACTCTTGCGGCTCGTCCTCAATTTCTCCTTTAGTCGACAACGTGCCCCAGTCTCTTCTCATCCATGTGCAGTCCAATAAACAAGTGATTGCTTGCAAACTCAGGCTTCACAACTGAAACAAGAATGCACTGATATAGCAAGTGTAACTAAATGTTCCTGTGGCCAACTGTGGCACAAAAACAGGTATTATTAGTTGTATACTTATGTAAATACAAACAACTTAGCACAACTCAATTACGAATGACACGATAGTGACAAAATATATTGAATGCAGAAATATATTATATTTAAACTAAATAATCAATAAAACTGATGTTTTTCAATTTGGGAAATAATTGTTGCAACAACGTTAACATGACTTGTCTTGATACAAATTATTACACACCTGTCTTCACTAATACATACTTACACACCTGTCTTCACTAATACATACTTACACACCTGTCTTCACTAATACATACTTACACACCTGTCTTCACTAATACATACTTACACACCTGTCTTCACTAATACATACTTACACACCTGTCTTCACTAATACATACTTACACACCTGTCTTCACTAATACATACTTACACACCTGTCTTCACTAATACATACTTACACACCTGTCTTCACTAATACACACTTACACACCTGTCTTCACTAATACATACTTACACACCTGTCTTCACTAATACATACTTACACACCTGCCTTCACTAATACATACTTACACATCTGTCTTAACTAATACATTCTTACACACCTGCCTTCACTAATACATACTTACACACCTGCCTTCTCTAATACATACTTACACACCTGTCTTCACTAATACATTCTTACACACCTGTCTTCACTAATACATACTTACACACCTGCCTTCACTAATACATACTTACACACCTGTCTTCACTAATACATACTTACACACCTGCCTTCACTAATACATACTTACACACCTGTCTTCACTAATACATAGTTACACACCTGCCTTCACTAATACATACTTACACACCTGTCTTCACTAATACATAGTTACACACCTGCCTTCACTAATACATACTTACACACCTGTCTTCACTAATACATACTTACACACCTGTCTTCACTAATACATACTTACTCACCTGCCTTCACTAATACATACTTACACATCTGACTTCTCTAATACATACTTACACACCTGTCTTCACTAATACATACTTACACACCTGCCTTCACTAATACATACTTACACACCTGCCTTCACTAATACATACTTACACACCTGTCTTCACTAATACATACTTACACACCTGCCTTCACTAATACATACTTACACACCTGCCTTCACTAATACATACTTACACACCTGTCTTCACTAATACATACTTACACACTTGTCTTCACTGGTTTACTGCCTCCTGCCATGTTCCAAATGCGCTTAGTGCAGGACGACGCCATTGTTCTGTCTGAGGGCGCGGCCCACGGGAACGCCACCGATTGGTTGCCGCGAGTATACACAGCAGCTCATTGACAGCTGATGCATGCATTATGATAATGAGTATTTAAGTTAATTTCTACATTGTTTTCACGCAGAAATGGGGCCAGGCATTACATTATATGCATTCAGGGGCTGTCCAGGCACATAGTTGAGACTTAGCTGTCTGTTGAAACCCGACATCGTTGCAGTACGCCGTCACTTCACGTAACAATCGAAGCAAATAAATGGCATGTTTTGTGCTTTCAGTCAGATTAGTGATGTTTATAAACTTCTGGACCAAGGGGCATGCAACAAAGTACTCGTTTTCGTGTATTTCTAATCAGTATTTTATTTTAAAAATGAAATTTTCAGTCGGGCTGCGCAAGATATCAAAATGTACGAAAATGACGACATCCAAAAAGTGTAAAAAAATTAATTTTCAACTCGCACCTAGCCTTAAAATGACTATGACGGTGTGTCACGCTTACATTTATCTGGGCGTTAAATAATATCCGGGTGACGTTTCTGCTTGTGCGCACATCTAGGGGAATGTATTTAGCACCAGCTACGATTGTCGCACTTTCATTTATCCGGGCATTATGTATGTTTTTATATATATTTATATGTCTATATATATATATATATATGCATAAATTATAAAATGTTTGCTTCCCACAGACATAAACAATTATCTGTCATAAAACAGTTTCCTCTCCACACACACGTCACGTGACTTACCCGGTACTCTTATACTTGGTCACAAATCTGAAATAGCAAATTATAATTATGTACTCTAACTATAACGCTCGTATTACGACAACAAACAAAACATATTTGACTACTGGATATTATTTAATAAAATATAACGCCCGAATAAATGTAAGCACGACAACAGCTCACCTTAAGATGTATGTGACGGCTCAACTTAAGATAGCTGCCATGGCCAATTCCTCGGTTGATTTTTCATGTGATTTATACTTTTTTCTTCAAAGCATATCAGTAGGTGTCAGTATGGACATGTGTAGTATAAAAAACATCTGTGCTGAACTGCAGCCATAAATGTGTTCACTGTGAACACGGATCATATAGTGTGGTTAGTCTGAGACCACTACTTATGCTATTGTATGATCATTGCTGAATGCAATTTGTTATGAGAAGTTAACCCTTTCAGGACGACACAACCCCATTCTCTACCTATTTGAGGCTGTCTTCTATCGCTTCCTACTCCACGGATGTCTGCAACCTGTGGCGGCCATTTTGGTTGCAACACTGTGCTGCCCCCTGGCATCTTTCTTCGTAATCACAGGTACAAGTCACAATTTGTTCTAGGCAAAAGCCACAATTCTCTGCTGAAAAATTTATTTTGCAACTTTCTATAATTATTTATGTTTCTTGATGTGCCAGAACGAACCACTGTAAGTATAGAGGTAGACTAGTGTAAGTATACGGAGGTAGACTCGTGTAAGTATACAGAGGTAGACTAGTGTAAGTATAGAGGTAGACTAGTGTAAGTATACAGAGGTAGACTAGTGTAAGTATACGGAGGTAGACTAGTGTAAGTATACGGAGGTAGACTAGTGTAAGTATACGGAGGTAGACTAGTGTAAGTATACGGAGGTAGACTAGTGTAAGTATACGGAGGTAGACTCGTGTAAGTATACGGAGGTAGACTAGTGTAAGTATAGAGGTAGACTAGTGTAAGTATACAGAGGTAGACTAGTGTAAGTATACGGAGGTAGACTAGTGTAAGTATACGGAGGTAGACTAGTGTAAGTATACGGAGGTAGACTAGTGTAAGTATACGGAGGTAGACTAGTGTAAGTATACGGAGGTAGACTCGTGTAAGTATACGGAGGTAGACTAGTGTAAGTATACGGAGGTAGACTAGTGTAAGTATACGGAGGTAGACTAGTGTAAGTATACGGAGGTAGACTAGTGTAAGTATACGGAGGTAGACTAGTGTAAGTATACGGAGGTAGACTAGTGTAAGTATACGGAGGTAGACTAGTGTAAGTATACGGAGGTAGACTAGTGTAAGTATACGGAGGCAGACTAGTGTAAGTATACGGAGGCAGACTAGTGTAAACGTAACAACTTAACTGGTATGCAAATTAGTGATTAGTGGAAAGAAGTTTGTCATTATAAACTTGTACCTTTAGAACTTTTGATATTGTTAAAGTGAATAAGTTGTGTGAACCTTTCTTGTGAACTAACTGTGTAATCCAATGTGTGACAGGTTGTTGTTTGTCCACAGTTGGTGTGATGTAAGACAGTGTTGTTGTTTGTCCACATCTGGGGTGATGTAAGACAAGGTTGTTGTTTGCCCACAGCTGGGTGATGTAAGACAAGGTTGTTGTTTGTCCACATCTGGGGTAATGTAAGACAATGTTGTTGTTTGTCCACAGCTGTGTGATGTAAAACAAGGTTGTTTGTGCACAGCTGGTGTGATGTAAGACAAGGTTGTTGTTTGTCCACAGCTGGAGTGATGTAAGACATGGTTGTTGTTTGTCCATAGCCGGGTGTTGTAAGACAAGGTTGTTGTTTGTCCACAGCTGGAGTGATGTAAGACAAGGTTGTTGCTTGTCCACAGCTGGGGTGATGTAAGACAGTGTTGTTGTTTGTGCAGAACGGGGTGATGTAAGATAAGGTTGTTGTCTGTCCACAGCTGGGGTGATGAAAGACAAGGTTGTTGTCTGTCCATATCGGGGGTGATGTAAGACAAGGTTGTTGTCCGTCCACAGAGGGGGTGATGTAAGACAAGGTTGTTTGTCCACAGCTCGGGTAGTGTACGACAAGGTTGTATGGCCACAGCAGGGGTGACGTAAGACAGGTTATTGTCTGTCCATGGCAGGGTGATGTAAGACAAGGTTGTTGTATGGCCACAGCAGGGGTGATGTAAGACAAGGTTGTTTGTGCACACATGGAGTGATGTAAGACAAGGTTGTTGTCTGTCACAGCGGGGGTGATGTAAGACAAGAATGTTGTCTGTCCATGGGGGTGATGTAAGATAAGGTTGTTGTCTGTCCACAGCGGGGGTGATGTAAGACAAGTTTGTTGTCTGTCCATGTGGGGGTGATGTAAGATAAGGTTGTTGTCTGTGCACATTGGGGTGATGTAAGACAAGGTTTTTATTTGTCCATAGCGGGGGTGTTGCGGCGTGGGGTTCGGGCTGTGTGGGACACGTTCATGTTCCACGCCATTATCAAAAGTCGAGGCCATGTTCCTGCTCATGACAGCTTCATTGCTCGGCGAATCACTGGGCCTGGACTTGCCTCAAACTACTTCTACCAGGTGAGTACTGAACCGTGACTAATACTAGGTGTGTAATCAATGGGGCATGTACAGATGTGTGTGTAATAAATATGTGTGTCCAGGTGTATAATCAATGAAGCATGTCCAGGTGTTTAAATAGTGGAGTATGCCCAGGTGTGTAAATCAGTGAAGTGCATCCAGATGTGAAATGTGTCCAAATGTGTAATCAGTGAAGAGTGTCCAGGTGTGTAATCAGTGAAGTGTGTCCAGACGTGTAATTGTTGAAGCATGTCCATGTGTGTAATCAGTGCTGTCTGTTCAGGTGTTTAATCAGTGAAGCGTGTCCTGGTGTTTAATCAGTGAAGCATGTCCAGGTGTGTAATCGGTGAAGCATCTCTACATGTGTAATCAGTGAACCGTGTCCAGGTGCACCCATCCCAGGCGCTGGCGGCCGTAGAGTCCCGCATGGAGCAGGAAGAGCTGAAGGCCTGGAGAGACGAAATCCTCCATGTGATAGAACAACCAAAGAAGGAGTTCCAGTGAGTCGTCTTTGTGACTGTTACCTTGACAACAATAATGACTAAATGATTTGGAGGTCCTGTTGGGCATTTTAGCAATATTAAATGGTTATAAACATTGATAGCAGAACTTTGTTCACACTTAACAAAACAAGAAAGTGTACTTTTTCACAGAGGTGTGTAAATAAATAGAGCAGATTGTTTCTTATTTACTCTGCTGGCAGCATGGATAGGTTAACAGTGTCGAGGTTGGGCTCTGCTTTCTGTTCCTCTCCCACCTGCTGAGTGTGAGGATCTGCTGTGAGGTGACTGCCGTGTTCTTGTCCCTCTCCCACCTGCTGAGTGTGAGGATCTGCTGTGAGGTGACTGCCATGTTCTTGTCCCTCTCCCACCTGCTGAGTGTGAGGATCTGCGGTGAGGTGACTGCCGTGTTCTTGTCCCTCTCCCACCTGCTGAGTGTGAGGATCTGCGGTGAGGTGACTGCCGTGTTCTTGTCCCTCTCCCACCTGCTGAGTGTGAGGATCTGCGGTGAGGTGACTGCCGTGTTCTTGTCCCTCTCCCACCTGCTGAGTGTGAGGATCTGCTGTGAGGTGACTGCCGTGTTCTTGTCCCTCTCCCACCTGCTGAGTGTGAGGATCTGCGGTGAGGTGACTGCCGTGTTCTTGTCCCTCTCCCACCTGCTGAGTGTGAGGATCTGCTGTGAGGTGACTGCCGTGTTCTTGTCCCTCTCCCACCTGCTGAGTGTGAGGATCTGCGGTGAGGTGACTGCCGTGTTCTTGTCCCTCTCCCACCTGCTGAGTGTGAGGATCTGCTGTGAGGTGACTGCCGTGTTGTTGCAGGAAGTTTGTCAGCCAATGTTTCCACCCATTCTCGGCGGTGCTGTGTGAGCAGGGCGTGTACCGCGACCTGGTGCAGGAGACAAAGCATCTGTGTGAGTGGCTGCAGACCAAGATCACAGAGTAAGTCTCATAGCTGCATCACGCCTGTGTAGAACTACACACCTCCACACTACAGACAATAAACAACACGCCTGTGTAGAACTACACACCTCCACACTACAGACAATAAACAACACGCCTGTGTAGAACTACACACCTCCACACTACAGACAATAAACAACACGCCTGTGTAGAACTACACACCTCCACACTACAGACAATAAACAACACGCCTGTGTAGAACTACACACCTCCACACTACAGACAATAAACAACACGCCTGCACATTATGTAGAATAAACTACATACCTGCATATTGCATAGAATAAACTACACACCTGCACATTACGTAAAATAAACTACACGCCTGCATATTGCATAGAATAAACTACACACCTGCACATTATGTAGAATAAACTACATACCTGCATATTGCAGAGAATAAACTACACACCTGTGCATTACGTAAAATAAACTACACGCCTGCATATTGCATAGAATAAACTACACACCTGCACATTATGTAGAATAAACTACATACCTGCATATTGCATAGAATAAACTACACACCTGCACATTACGTAAAATAAACTACACGCCTGCATATTGCATAGAATAAACTACACACCTGCACATTATGTAGAATAAACTACATACCTGCATATTGCATAGAATAAACTACACACCTGTGCATTACGTAAAATAAACTACACGCCTGCATATTGCATAGAATAAACTACACACCTGCACATTATGTAGAATAAACTACACGCCTGCATATTGCATAGAATAAACTACACACCTGCACATTATGTAGAATAAACTACATACCTGCATATTGCATAGAATAAACTACACACCTGCACATTATGTAGAATAAACAACATACCTGCATATTGCATAGAATAAACTACACACCTGCACATTACGTAAAATAAACTACACGCCTGCATATTGCATAGAATAAACTACACACCTGCACATTATGTAGAATAAACTACATACCTGCATATTGCGTAGAATAAACTACATACCTGCATATTACGTAAAATAAACTACACGCCTGCATATTGCATAGAATAAACTACACACCTGTGCATTACGTAAAATAAACTACTCGCCTGCATATTGCATAGAATAAACTACACACCTGCACATTATGTAGAATAAACTACATACCTGCATATTGCATAGAATAAACTACACACCTGCACATTACGTAAAATAACACGTCTGCTCATAACGTGGAAGAAACTACATGCCTCCACATTATGTGGAATAAACTACATCCCTACACGTTGCATGGAAGAAACTACGTGCCTGTACATTACATAGAATAAACTACACACCTGCACATGCGTTAGCATAATAAAGTATGTGTTGGTTTGATGGAGTTTGTGTTGGTTTGATGGAGTTTGTGTTGGTTTGAAGTCAGTAGCTGAACTTGAGTGGTGAAAGAACGGGACTTCAGTAGTCAAAGAACTGGACTTGTGTAGTCAAAGAAATAGACTTGAGTGGTCAAAGAACTGGACTTGTGTGGTCAAAGAGCTGGGACTTTAGTGGTCAAAGAACTGGACTTGTGTAGTCAAAGAGCTGGACTTGAGTGGTCAGAGAGATGGACTTGAGTGGTCAAAAAGGTGGACTTGAGTGGTCAAAGTGTTGGTGTGTGGTGTTGCAGACGACAGAAACAACTGCACACAGGCCTGAGCCCTGACATCAGTGCGCGGGTGAAGGTGAGTGGACGAGAGTTGAAGGTGATCCTGCTACAGACGGCCAATATGCTGCAGGAGTTCTACCCTCACCACATCATCCAGCGACTCTCTCAGTCAGAGGACACCTTCTGGGAGAATCGCCACCTCGAGCTCAACGACTGGCAGGGTACGTGATACATGCACTGACATACACCCAGGGATCAGGGATGGGTCAAGTACATGCACAATGTACTTGAATACAAGTACAAGTACTTTCAGTTTTGCCAAGTACAAGTACTCACCTAAAAAATATAGGCAAGTGCAAGTACTTTGTGAAAAACTCTAGTACAAGTACCAAGTACTTTGAAAATTTTAGTCAAGTACAGTCAAGTACATTGAACGCTACGTTTATGTTTCATATTCATGGTGAAAGTCAAAGCGATGAAAACACAAAAGCAGCAGTATTATGCATTTATTCATTATTTATTTAAGTCTAAGTCGTCAACACATAAAACACGGGCATTTCGCGTCAACTCTTGAGATGTTCAGCATTCAACAGTCATTTCCTGTTGCACCGCACAAACATGATCCGTTCAAACTTTTCATCAGTTAGCCGACATCTGTCTGGGCGAAAGACTTTGCCCGCGACACTAAATAGTCGCACAACTGGTGCAGAGCTAGCCTGGACCGTTAGACGGGTTGGTACAAGTCGTGCCAGTGTGGGAAACTCTTCCCTGTGCAGCTTCTAGAAAGCTAAGGGGTCAGACTCCTCTGGCAATGTTGGGAGTGCTAAATATTTAGCTAGCAAGTTAATTTGAAGAGGAATTGTCCTGTTGTGCAGCTGCTGCAAGAGAAGAAGACATGAAGCTGAAGAGACGATTCCTCTTGTTTGTGGGATAACTGGTGTCACGTGTGTCGCTGACAGCAGATTGAGGGTGCAACCGCAGTGCATTCATCTTGCGGATCACTGTAGCTTTGGTGATAGCGGATTGTTCATCATCTGCCCAAAGGAGCTTGAAACATGGATCAAGCGATGATGCAACAGTGAACAGCTCAGAACGTTCATAATGCTTCAGTCAAGTGTCCATGGATTTCTTGAGTGCACCGACGAGCTTTCCGTGATACGCTGAGTTTACCTCTTCGAGTTGAACACGCAGCCCCATAATGCATGGGATTACCAGACTAGCTGGTACGGTCTTCTCTCGTTGCACAAAATCAGTCGCTTCCTCGATGGGAGTAAGGATGTTTAGTAAGTCCTGTAAAATGTTTCTGTCATAGGTGGTGAGTTTAGCAGTGTCGAGTGCATCGAGCTTATCCATAGGGATGGAGAGTATGGAACGTACCATCTTCAGTTGGGAATTCCATCTGGTGGCATTGGCGGCTTGGAGCTTGTTCTCGCCTTCTAATAGTTCCATGGCCACTGTAGATTTGCGCACATGATTAACTATTGTCAAAGCCTTGGCGAGCACCTTGTTGGTTTGTGTGGCAACCTTGAAACCGACCTTCACAACTAACTGAAGCGTGTGTGCACAGCACGACGATTGTTGTGGGAGTTCAGGAACTTCAACTTCTACATGTTCAATGTCATCGTCGTCGGTGTCGCTATCTCCATCACTATCGGGAGCACTAGCGTTGAATCCAGGAAGAGAAAATGCGCGCTTCATGTTCGAGGCATTATCTGTAACGATTGCACAGATCTTCGATGGAGGATTCCTTAACCTCGGAGTACTGCTGCATGATGTGTTCTCCGGTGACACCCGGTGAATCTGTTACACGCCACCATGAAAGAATCCATGCTCCAATCAGTGATGCAGTGTCCGGTTATATACCGATGAAGCTGCACATTTGGCGACTTGACCACAGATCAGTTGTGACGCACACACTCTCAGCAGCATCCAGGCAGCTTTGGACGTTACTGTAGACACTCTTGTAGGCATCATAGAGAAGAATAGTAGACAAATGCTTGCTGCTGGGCATCTGGAAGCGTGGCTCGAGGTTTGAGATCAGATTCTTGAAGTGCACACTTTCTACTAGAGAAAAGGGCATGAGATCGCCATTAATAAAAGATACCAGGTCGTGTGTTGTTTGACGTTGGCGTGGATCAGTCGTTGCAAATTTCTTCGGTGTGGAGAAGAAACTGGTCATGTCTGGCTGTGAATCTGATGTCTTGGGTTTTGTCAATGTAACATCAGCATGCTTACTCTGAAATTAGAAATTAATATTGAAATTAAAGTGTGAAATTTATCAATGCACAACAAATATGTAGCTAGTCAAAAATTCATATTTCTATCTGAATTAAATATATTATGATAATAAAACTATAAAACAAGATATCTAAGCAGTTGTTTTATGATTGCCCCCCCCCCCAGCTGTGAGTCATGACCCTCTGTGTGTTTCACTCTGGAGGTTGTTAGAGTTTACATTGCAGGAGACACTGGGACAGTGTGACAGGTGCATGACAATAGTTCTTTGAAGTTGGTTGAACTTGGTTCTCTGGTGGACTACCCTTTTCACACATGCCTATGGATTTAGTGGCTGCCTGCAGTCTACTAGGGATAAACAACATAGGCATGAAAAACATCCTGATGTATTTGTAGTTGAGTTAATAATTAACTATCCACCAAACAGCAGTAGAGCATTATGGTTTAATTACATTGATTATACTCAACCCAATTAAGTGGCAGTAAGACGGCTTTTGTCTTTCAATCCTATGTAGTACTTAAATATTAAATTAAAAATATGCAGTATGTTCCATTCAGTATGTACTACACAGGGATACACACTCAGAATACATCCATGGATACACCAGGAGATATATACACCGATACACCCATGATTCACTCTGGGATACATCTAAGGATACACCAAGTCAAAATTATAGGGTTCATGAATGATCCACCTAGTCAGAGACATATATCGTATGTAGTACACCTAGTCATGGACAGATAGGGTATGTGGTACACCTAGTCAGAGACAGATAGGGTATGTAGTACACCTAGTCAGAGACAGATAAGGTATGTAGTACACCTAGTCAGAGATAGATAGAGTATGTGGTACACCTAGTCAGAGACAGATAAGGTATATAGTACACCTAGTCAGAGACAGATAAGGTATGTGGTACACCTAGTCAGAGACAGATAAGGTATGTGGTACACCTAGTCAGAGACAGATAAGGTATGTGGTACACCTAGTCAGAGACAGATAAGGAATGTGGTACACCTAGTCAGAGACAGATAAGGAATGTGGTACACCTAGTCAGAGACAGATAAGGTATGTGGTACACATAGTCAGAGACAGATAAGGTATGTGGTACACCTAGTCAGAGACAGATAAGGTATGTGGTACACCTAGTCAGAGACAGATAAGGTATGTGGTACACCTAGTCGGAGACAGATAAGGTATGTGGTACACCTAGTCGGAGACAGATAAGGTATGTGGTACACCTAGTCGGAGACATAAGGTATGTGGTACACCTAGTCAGAAACAGATAAGGTATATAGTACACCTAGTCAGAGACATTACTGAATGTTGCTTACTGTATTGTTTGGGTTGTTGGGGGTAGCTGTGGGGTTGTTGGGGGTAGCTGTGGGGTTGTTGGGGGTAGTTGTTGGGAGATAGCTGTGTACAGAGTGTGATGTTTCAGGGCTGGCATCACAACTTCTTGCGGAAGTCTTCTCTTCAGCCTTCCTCACGCCGCTGGAGGCCACCGACACTTGCTTCCGACTCGAGGTAGATTAACATGATAGACATTGTAACACTTGCTGACACTTGCTTCAGACTCGAGGTAATGCTGACATGGTAGACATTGTAGCACTTGCTGACACTTGCTTCAGACTCGAGGTAATGCCGACATGGTAGACATTGTAACACTTGCTGACACTTGCTTCAGACTTGAGGTAATGCTGACATGGTAGACATTGTAACACTTGCTTCAGACTCGAGGTAATGCTGACATGGTAGACATTGTAGCACTTGCTGACACTTGCTTCAGACTCGAGGTAATGTTGACATGGTAGACATTGTACCACTTGCTTCAGACTCGATGTAATGATGACATGTCAGACATTGTAGCACTTGCTGACACTTGCTTCAGGCTTGAAGTAATGCTGACATGTCAGACATTGTAGCACTTGCTGCCACTTGCTTCAGACTTGATGTAATGCTGACATGTTAGACATTGTAGCACTTGTTGACACTTGCTTCAGATTCGATGTAATGCCGACATGGTAGACATTGTAGCATTTGCTGACACTTGCTTCAGACTCGATGTAATGCTGACATGGTAGACATTGTACCACTTGCTGACACTTGCTTCAGACTCGAGGTAATGCTGACATGGTAGACATTGTACCACTTGCTTCAGACTTGAGGTAATGCTGACATGTCAGACAATGTAGCACTTGCTGACACTTGCATCAGACTCGATGTAATGCTGACATGTTAGACATTGTAGCACTTGCTGACACTTGCTTCAGACTCGATGTAATGCTGACATGTTAGATATTGTAGCACTTGCTTCAGACTCGATGTAATGCTGACATGGTAGACATTGTACCACTTGCTGACACTTGCTTCATATTTGAGGTAATGCTGACATGGTAGACATGGTAACAATTGCTGACACTTGCTTCAGACTTGAAGTAGGCTGACATGGTAGACATTTTAACACTTGCTCACACTTGCTTCAGACTTGAGATAATGTTGACATGGTAGATATTGCAACACTTGCTGACTCGTGCTTCAGACTCATTGCTTTACATATATTGTAACACTTGATGACATGATGTGTGAAACCATTGAACCGTGATTAGGTTATCTTGTACGGAGCCATTGAACTGTAAAAAGATTGTCTTGTACGGAGCCATTGAACCGTGTTTAGGGTGTCTTGTGTGGAGTCATTGAACCATGACAAGGTTGTCTTGTATGGAGTCATTGAACCATGACAATGGTGTGTTGTATGGAGTCATTGAACCATGACTCGGTTGTCTTGTATGGAGTCATTGAACCATGATAAGGTTGCCTTGTATGGAGTCATTGAACCATTACAATGTTGTCTTGTATGGAATCATTGAACTGTGATAAGGGTGCCTAGTATGGAATTGTTAAACCGTAACAATGGTTTGTTGTTGTTTGGAGCAATTGAAACATGACAAGGCTGTCTTGTATGGAGTTATTGAACCGTGACAGAGATGTCTTGTATCTACAGGTGCAACACCTGAACCTATCGCGTTACCTTGACATGCTCAAGTCTGCAGAGTTTCGTGACGACCTGGACGTCGTCAGCACAATCCACACCCCTAAAGGTAGGTTGTCACCTAAAGCTAGGCTGTCATTTAAAGGTAGGTTGTCACCTAAAGCTAGGCTGTCATTTAAAGGTAGGTTGTCACCTAAAGCTAGGCTGTCATTTAAAGGTAGGTTGTCACCTAAAGCTAGGCTGTCATTTAAAGGTAGATTGTCACCTAAAGGTAGGGTGTGACCTCATGCTAGGGTGTATCCCTAAGATAGACTGTGATGTAAATGTAGCTTGTCACCTAGCGTGGGGCAATTAACTTGAGACGTTAATTAATTGAATTACAATTAATTCAGAAATGTTCCAATTAGATTAACCTCACACATTTATTAGGTTAATTAAAATAACCTCCAGAATTCCTCAGTTACATTAACAATTAAATTAGCAGTTAAGTTTAATTGAATTAACAGCTAATTGTAATTGCATTAACAATTGTTTATTCATTCTTATTTGATTAATTTGTAGTTTTACCACATTTTAATTGTGCACTTTGTTGGTAAGTTAATTAATTTACTTAATTAAATTAATTCAGTAAACAATTGAAATAAACCCATGCTTGGTTGTCACCTCCACTTTTCAGTTGTGTCACTAATGGTTGGGCTGTGACACGTTCCTGTCAATGGGGTCAGTCCCATATGGGCCATTCATGAGAGGTTCAAGATAAAGCCCACCCTCTCACATTGACATATATATATATATATGTCAATATATATATATACATGGTCGATTCTCATGAAACCTGGACACATTTGTCTTTTATCATTTAATGGCCTGCCATTCAAACATAATTGAAATGATATGCACAACTAACACGCCATATGATGTGCAATAAATGTGGGCACCAGTGTCTCATAATATTCATCCTGTAGGCATTGGTTAACATAGTTTAAGCACAAAAATTTAATAGTATAATGAAGATAACACAATTTATACCCTGTTGATGTTTAATAGCCGAACCCTGAGCTTGTTTGCTATATGAATTACACGATTAATTGTTGGGAAAGGTCATGTAATAATTATGCCAGGAATTAAATCACCTGGATAAGATCTAGACAAACATACCCATCGAGATAATATAAAAAAACAATTATTAAATGACAAGATTAGCAAAGGTTGGGCAGTAATTCCCCCCCCCCCCCTCCCCCACTAAGACATGTAACAAGACAATGTACTCAAAACACCAAGTATACCTAAATCAAAGTTACAACACCACAAATAATGCATATGTATCGATAATGCATTAGATGTATAATATAGACAACTGGTAGCACTACAAACCCTCTGAATCCCTATGATAAATTAGAACCAGAGGGAAAACATTATCCACAATATACCTTGTAATTTGTTACACCAAATAAAACATAGTGTATTCAATTTCTCAGGATTATACGCACTAAAACCTCCTAAAAAAACTACGGCTACGTAGGGGAAAAATTGCCAGAACGAAAGCATTTGCACAGCACAGTTCAACAAGAACACAATGGAGGTAGGGCGGGGAGGAGGGCAGGGTGAATTGGATCTTCTTTTAGTGTGAAAATTTTCAAGTCAAGCCTAATGGCGAAATTTCAACACAAAGGGAACAATTCAAATTCGCCTCATTTTGAGTATGTAGAGTTTACGGAGTAGGGGCCATTCAAGGACTAACATCAAATACTAAACAATTCAAGAAAAGTTTGCATCACATTGTATAAATACTATTTTGACATGTGTAAACATATTCATATTATGCTTCAGAAACATAATTTTAACTAAAACAGCATATCAAGTTTGTTACTTCATTGTGTCTTGACATTTAATACAATAGTGAGTTTAGTTATTATGATTTTGTTGTCGGGCATATACTAAACATTAAGATGTGTTTTTATAACACATAATTTACTGACCTACTCATTAATGCATGTCACCATAAATTGTACATTTATAGCAGCACGTGTTGTCTGGGGTATCAATTTTTCACAAACAACGTATTCTTGCTTTGTATTATTAATAACACCAATTTTCACCAACGATGAGACCTGACGTGCAATAGCATGAAAACATACTAAGAACGTGAAGCTCATCAAGGTGAGCTCAGCGATAGAGTTATTCTAACAGGAATTCACAGATGAACACTCAAGGCAGTAGCTGGAAGCGAGCGATGGAAACGGCCGTGCGAAGGTGTGAGCTATGACAAGTCAGCCTTCTACAACCTTCATTACAAAGGAAACCAAGATGATGATTGTCCGTGCATTCTCCATCTCGGTCAAAGCCAGCTGTGGCATAATCAGTTCACCAGGTCTGTTAACAAATGCAAATGCATTTGAATGAACATCTGAATGTTGAGCATTTAAATGCGTTCCAGGAAAATGGCATTTGAATCAAGTGAAACATTTGCATTCAAATACATTGACATGCATTTGTTAGCAAGCCTGACTTCAACAGTCTCATGACCGCTCACGCCATGCTCCCAAGTGGAGGCCACATGACCGCTCACGCCATGCTCCCAAGTGGAGGCCAAACGACCACTCATGCCATGCTCCCAAGTGGAGGCCAAACGACCACTCATGCCATGCTCCCAAGTGGAGGCCAAACAACCGCTCACGCCATGCTCCCAAGTGGAGGCCAAATATATAAGTGAAACAGATCTTGCTTGTCTGGATGTTACTATGCCAAATACGTTCCAGCATGTGTCCCACGGGTAGAAATAACTAACAAAATTCTGGTAGTCAGCAGGACTACCTAGTTGGAAAATCTGGTAGTCCACAGAGATATTTGGTAGCTCAAAATTGTTTAGCAAAATAATGCGGCGAACACCAAATTTGAAAATCTTATATTTAATGCACCAAACAATAAATATACACCAACACCAATAACATTTATACAACAACATCAGTAACATGTCTACACCAACACCAATAACATAAAACATCAATACCAATAACATGTATACACCAACACCAATAACATATAAAACATCAACACCAATAACATGTATACACCAACACCAATAACATATAAAACATCAACACCAATAACATTTATACACCAATAACATGTATACGCCAACACCAATAACATTTATACACCAACACCAATAACATATAAAACATCAACACCAATAACATGTATACACCAACACCAATAACATGTATACACCAACACCAGTAACATGTTTACACCAACAGTCCAACACCAATAACATTTATACACCAACACCAATAACATGTATACGCCAACACCAATAACATATAAAACATCAACACCAATAACATGTATACACCAACACCAATAACATGTATACACCAACATCAATAACATGTTTACACCAACAGTCCAACACCAATAACATTTATACACCAACACCAATAACATGTATACGCCAACACCAATAACATATAAAACATCAACACCAATAACATGTATACACCAACACCAATAACATGTATACACCAACACCAGTAACATGTTTACACCAACAGTCCAACACCAATAACATTTATGCACCAACACCAATAACATGTATATGAACACGTATTTAATCAGTTAATTTATTTCTATTATATAATATATTTTAATTTAGTTATTATTATTTATCTTTTAATACAGTTTTATATATTATAATATATATTCTTTTACTTAATTATCTTAATATTTGTGCAAATATGTCATGTATTTTAGTCACATTATATATATATATACAATCTTGTAAATCTTAATAATTATTATATTTACCAGCATCCTTATACATATATATTTTTACATTTGTTTCCATGTACGTTTCATAATGTGTGTATGCGCCTATGAACGGGCTGGTCCCGGAGATATGGCGCTATAGGAATGGGCTGTTCCCGGAGATATGGCACTATAGGAATGGGCTGGTCCCAGAGATATGGTGCTATAGAAATGGGCGGGTCCCAGAGATATGGCGCTATAGGAATGGGCTGGTCCCGGAGATATGGCGCTATAGGAATGGGCTGGTTCCAGAGATATGGTGCTATAGGAATGGGCTGGTCCCAGAGATATGGTGCTATAGAAATGGGCTGGTCCCAGAGATATGGGACAATAGAAATGGGCTGGTCCCAGAGATATGGTGCTATAGAAATGGGCTGGTCCCAGAGGTGTGGTGCTATAGAAATGGGCTGGTCCCAGAGATATGGTGCTATAGAAATGGGCTGGTCCCAGAGATATGGGACTATAGAAATGGGCTGGTCCCAGAGATATGGTGCTATAGAAATGGGCTGGTCCCGGAGATATGGTGCTATAGAAATGGGCTGGTCCCAGAGATATGGTGCTATAGAAATGGGCTGGTCCCAGAGATATTGGACTATAGAAATGGGCTGGTCCCAGAGATATGGCGCTATAGAAATGGGCTGGTCCCAGAGATATGGTGCTATAGAAATGGGCTGGTCCCAGAGATATGGCGCTATAGAAATGGGCTGGTCCCAGAGATATGGTGCTATAGAAATGGGCTTGTCCCAGAGATATGGCGCTATAGAAATGGGCTGGTCCCGGAGATATGGTGCTATAGAAATGGGCTGGTCCCAGAGATATGGTGCTATAGAAATGGGCTGGTCCCAGAGATATGGGACTATAGAAATGGGCTGGTCCCAGAGATATGGCGCTATAGAAATGGGCTGGTCCCAGAGATATGGTGCTATAGAAATGGGCTGGTCCCAGAGATATGGCGCTATAGAAATGGGCTGGTCCCAGAGATATGGCGCTATAGAAATGGGCTGGTCCCAGAGATATGGTGCTATAGAAATGGGCTGGTCCCAGAGATATGGGACTATAGAAATGGGCTGGTCCCAGAGATATGGTGCTATAGAAATGGGCTGGTCCCGGAGATATGGTGCTATAGAAATGGGCTGGTCACAGAGATATGGTGCTATAGAAATGGGCTGGTCCCAGAGATATGGGGCTATAGAAATGGGCTGGTCCCAGAGATATGGCGCTATAGAAATGGGCTGGTCCCAGAGATATGGTGCTATAGAAATGGGCTGGTCCCGGAGATATGGTGCTATAGAAATGGGCTGGTCCCAGAGATATGGTGCTATAGAAATGGGCTGGTCCCAGAGATATGGGACTATAGAAATGGGCTGGTCTCAGAGATATGGCGCTATAGAAATGGGCTGGTCCCAGAGATATGGTGCTATAGAAATGGGCTGGTCCCAAAGATATGGCGCTATAGAAATGGGCTGGTCCCAGAGATATGGCGCTATAGAAATGGGCTGGTCCCGGAGATATGGTGCTATAGAAATGGGCTGGTCCCAGAGATATGGCGCTATAGAAATGGGCTGGTCCCAGAGATATGGTGCTATAGAAATGGGCTGGTCCCAGAGATATGGTGCTACAGAAATGGGCTGGTCCCGGAGATATGGGACTATAGAAATGGGCTACAGAAATGCCAGTAATAATAATATACACCAACACCACTTATACATGGTAAGTTTCAGAAACGCCAATGCAGAAGATTTATACATAAATAGGAGGGTCTCGAAAAATCTGGCATTTATACATAACATTCATTGAAATAGAAACAAAATACTTTCCATAGACATTAATAACCATGTTTTAATAAAACATGTTAAGGTTAACGCCAATGCATGAGACTTGTGCATACATTGGAGGGTCTTGTGTTATCGGGGAACTGGGTATTGTGGAATTGCATATAAATCAGAGTATTTCACGTAATAAAAATGGTTACAGATCAGCTTTATTTCCAAAATGCATTGCACATGTGCTCTTAAATCAATGGCACATAACAGCATGTTAATACTTATATAATGCGTTACATCAAACATGTTAATACTTATATAATGCGTTACATCAAATAAGTTATATGTGGACAAGTTGTTTTATATATTTATGTATATATATATATACTTATTTTTACTACGCATGATATATAATATAATTTACATCAATGTCATCTTTGATTTAGTTTCTCTAGTTCAGTTTTGTATTTATATGTTTTACTTGTATTATTATTATTATTATATTTATTTCTTATAATTTCTAACGACTATTGTCAACACTACTGAAGTTCTACTTTGGATTTTAGTGTTCGATGAGTAAAAAATATTCCCGGATTTTGCAGTAGCCCAACCAGGGGTGTCATGTAATGTAGTAAAACTACTTTGTTACTCTACTTGAGTGGTTTTTTCAAGTAATAGAGAGTAACAAAGTACAATTTATATTAACTACTTGTACTTGTACAAAGTAATTTTATTGAAGGTAACGATACTTTTTACTTTCTTACTTTCATTTACTTCAGAGTATATTTTTGTTACATTTTAGTCGTTAGGACCGAAGGTCCAACGGATTATTGCCATCACTCTGCGTCCACCATTCGATGTCCGCCGTTAGCTGCCGTATCTCAGAAACCGTTCAGTAACTTTTTCTTTAATTTTGCATAGACGTATCTTAGGGTAGTGCCACTATGCACGAGAAATCTGTATTTTATTGAATCGTTCTAAGGGCCCCCAGGTCACAAAACACTGGTAATTTTTTGCGTTTTGCCTATTTTTTCAAAAACTCCTCTAATTTTGCATATATACATTTCATGTGGTAGTGTCACTGTATACAAGAAATCTGTATTTGATTGAATCATTCTAAGGGCACCTAATGGCCCCCCAAAAGGACCCCCAAACTAGTAAATTTTCACATTTTGCTTATTTTTTCAAAAACTTTTCAGTGACTTTTTCTCTAATTTTGCATAGACATTTCATGTGGTAGTGTCACTGTACACAAGGAATCTGTATTTGATTTAATTATTCTAAGGGTACCAAAGGTCCTCTAAAATGTTAAATTTGCTAACTAAATTGTCTACTGCAGGAGAACAGCCCTGCAGCTCTATTTATAACTGGCAGGCTACGCTCCGTCACACAACTAATCACTTTTTACTACAACATCTGTCACATGCAGAGTCTGTGTCTGGCATGGATCAGAGTTTGTTTTTTCTGTTATTCCAAAAACTCTTCAATAACTTTTTATCTAATTTTGTATAGGCGTCTCTTAGGGTAGTGTCAAGAAATTTGTAATTGATTGAATCATTCTAAGGACATTGTTCACATTTTGTCTGTTTCTGCCTGGACTAGGTTGACACAGTGCCAATTGATTGCGTGTTACAAAATTGGAAATTGGCCTAAATAGCAGAGTATCGGGATAAAATCCAACAGTATGTTTTTTTAAATAACACATTAACTAATATATACAAGTACTTACTGACGTTTTACAAAGATACTTACAGACAAAAACTGCTACATATGCAGTTAGCCTACCAACATACATCATAGACTCTATTTTATCTATTAAAGCAGCTTGTAGCTATAACTTAATATATGGTTGTACATCACAATGGGAGTAGGAGAAATGTTTTAGTTAAAATTACCAGTGGGTGGCTCTCATATTCAGCGACACATTTGAAAGCGTTAGTGAGAGTCTCCCGACAGTTTTTTTAATGAAAATGTTCTTACATGTTTTGTACTTATTGGTAATATATCTGTCGAATAAAGATGTTCCTTCCTTCCTTCCTTCCTATACAATATTCACGAAATGGTCTACTCGAATACTTTATTTCTAGGTGCATCTTCACTGGCATGCATATAGTCTAAAGAGCTACTAAACATGTCAACATTACTTCCATCATAACTCTTAATGATCTGTAACTATGATTCACCCAAAAAAAATTCATTTATAATTACAAATTCACAATAATAGTCCAAAATATAAGTAAAAATTACAAAGATATAGACACACATCATGGAATAAAAATAGTTTGTTAATAATAAAATATATAAAATGTGCGTTCAAGTATACAATTGGGTAGTCCAATATTTAAACATAGAACTTCTAGTTTGAATATATATATATATGTATATATATATATATATATGTATGTAAGTATAAAAATAATTAACAAAAAGTGGATTTTCAGATTGTCGAAGACGACATAGTAAGCAAAATATAATGGATGAACGCAGACCATCATTAACAGATTGCCCATAGTTTGTGGCGAACTCGCCGTGTATTTAGTAAAACGCTAGAATAATACACAACGTCAATAATATAACAAGACAGGTGTAATAAAAGGACTGGACACGCAGGTGTGTTAAGTGTTGAACAGTCGAAACAATCAAAGTTTTTTCTGAATTACGTGGCCTGTTGGCGTTCTGCCCGTCAACAACATTTGATTAAACATATTTAATTACAAGAAATGAGAGCTACTACGGTAAACTATGTTAACGTGGTAATAACTGTCACTTGTTTTGTGTGACTATGGTTAAGTCTTTAGGAAGAGTAAATGTGGTGCAAGGCATTGTTTGTTTTGCGCCGACATCAATCGAATCGTTTCCCTTCTGCCAGTCGTGGCTTCCGCGAATAGTCGCCTTCGGCGGGTTCGCCTGAATTCAGCGACTTGTAAAGTGCAATTGAAATTCATACATAGACTATGCCTTGCATAATAATGGGATTGATATGTTTAATGCAGCGTAGTAGGGAAGATTAGCATGCTAACATTGCGCAAATATTATCTTTTTGCTCGAATAAACCAACAAATTTGCTTGGTGTACCAAAATATGAATTCGTCAACCGCATACGAAACAGCAAATCGATCGGAGTATTATTTGGCACGGTAAATGTGCGTTCTAAATTGGTGTTTTGGTATTGATTGAAAGACAAAGTTAAGCCAACTATGAGCGTATTTATTCTAGTTTTTTCAATCTTTAATCAACCTTAGCACTGCATTTGTTAACTTATTTGCTGGTGGGACTGCTGAGAAAACGTTATGTTGTATGTATGCTGGTGGCACTGCTGAGAACACGTTATGTCAGTTGTATTATGGTTAAGTCTGGAACAAAATTGTAAATAAAAATATGTTGTTAATTTGTTTGACCATGCATTCCTTGTCAAGCTTGATATGAAATATTCTTAATAAAGTGATGAAATTAATATAAATATGTTATTAGCTATTCCACAGGTACCCAATTACAACAATTATAAGCGATACCTGCAAAACACATTTTCTAAGTCAGCATTTTCCATAGTATTAATGATCCCACAAAAACAAACTCGACACCATTGCAAAGCCATCTTTTTCTATTTCGTCATCAATAGTAACATTATTTTCTACGCACTACATAAGTAAACTGATAACATTTGACATGGTGTGATATATGACGTGTGACATGGTGTGATATGTGACATTGTGTGATATATGACGTGTGACATGGTGTGATATATGATGTGTGACATGGTGTGATGTGTGACATGGTAAGGTATATGACGTGTGACATGGTGTGATATATGACATGTGGCATGGTATGATATATGATGTGTGATATGTTGTGATATGTGACATGTTGTGATATGTGATGTGTGACATGGTGTGATATGTGATGTATGACATGGTGTGATATGTGATATGGTGTGGTATGTCACATGGTGTGATATGTGACATGGTGTGATATGTGACATGGTGTGACGTGTGACATGGTGTGATATGTGTTTTATAAGGAGTGCAAACAAATATGATCAACTTAAACAATTAGGAAACTATTAAACCGTGCGTTGACAGCTGATGAATTTACATTACACATGACGGTTATGTATTCTATGTACCAGAAAACCATTACAAAAATGTGTAATGTCTAATATTATAGAGATATGAGATGTTGCAAGACGGACGGTCTATGTGTTTCGCATAGTATCACACAAATCGGACATGTAACTTCAAACCCCTCTCTCTGGCAGGAATAACCATGTTAAGATGTCCCTTGTGTTATCTTCAAATTTTTAATATCTACATTATCGTATTAAAAAAATGAAAACTATGAAGTCGCCAAATCACCAATGTGTCCAGGTTTCATGAGAATCGACCGTATATATATATATAAATATATATAGTATATAGCCAAAACAACAGCATACAACATGTATGAAACAATTGTATACATTTTCAAATAGCTAAGGTGACATAGATATTGATGACTGATAGTGAATGATTGGTTTTGTCTTTCAGGTGACATAGATATTGATGACTGATAGTGAATGATTGGTTTTGTCTTTCAGGTGACATAGATATTGATGACTGATAGTGAATGATTGGGTTTGTCTTTCAGGTGACATAGATATTGATGACTGATAGTGAATGATTGGGTTTGTCTTTCAGGTGACATAGATATTGATGACTGATAGTGAATGATTGGGTTTGTCTTTCAGGTGATATAGATGTAGATGCTCCATTCCTAGAAATCCGCATCTTCAACCCAATCCATGATAAGGTCGCGGCAACAGGCCTCTTCACTCTGAGGTATTTGTGAGTGTGTGTGTGTGTGTGTTCACTCTGAGGTGTGTGTGGTGTGTGTTCACTTTGAGGTGTGTGTGTGTGGTGTGTGTTCACTTTGAGGTGTGTGTGGTGTGTGTTCACTTTGAGGTGTGTGTGGTGTGTGTTCACTCCGAGGTGTATGTGACTGTGTGGAGTGTTGTTGTATTTATTGTTTTATTTGTACAGAAGGTTGTTGAATGTGGAAGAAACTTTGAAGAATTGTCTGTAGGTGTTGTTGGTGTTGTTCTGTGTAGGAATACTTTTTACATACTATTTCACAATTCTGTTGTCATCTAAACACTTTCTTTTATTCCTTGCTGATCCACACTACTTCCTTGTCATATCCATCCATCTCTGGAAACTTATCCACACTACTTCCTTGTCATATCCATCCATCTGTGGACAACTTATCCACACTACTTCCTTGTTATATCCATCCAACTGTGGAAACTTATCTACACTACTTCTTTGTCATATCCATCCATCTGTGGAAACTTATCCACACTACTTCCTTGTCATATCCATCCATCTGTGGACAACTTATCCAAACTACTTCCTTGTCATATCCATCCATCTGTGGACAACTGATCCACACTACTTCCTTGTCATATCCATCCATCTGTGGACAACTGATCCACACTACTTCCTTGTCATATCCATCCATCTGTGGACAACTGATCCACACTACTTCCTTGTCATACCCATCCATCTGTGGACAACTTATCCACACTACTTCCTTGTCATATCCATCCATCTGTGGACAACTTATCCACACTACTTCCTTGTCATATCCATCCATCTGTGGACAACTTATCCACACTACTTCCTTGTCATATCCATCCATCTGTGGACAACTGATCCACACTACTTCCTTGTCATACCCATCCATCTGTGGACAACTTATCCACACTACTTCCTTGTCATATCCATCCATCTGTGGACAACTTATCCACACTACTTCCTTGTCATATCCATCCATCTGTGGACAACTGATCCACACTACTTCCTTGTCATACCCATCCATCTGTGGACAACTTATCCACACTACTTCCTTGTCATACCCATCCATCTGTGGACAACTGATCCACACTACTTCCTTGTCATATCCATCCAACTGTGGACAACTTATCCACACTACTTCCTTGTCATATCCATCCATCTGTGGAAACTTATCCACACTACTTCCTTGTCATATCCATCCATCTGTGGAAACTTATCCACACTACTTCCTTGTCATATCCATCCATCTGTGGACAACTTATCCAAACTACTTCCTTGTCATATCCATCCATCTGTGGACAACTTATCCAAACTACTTCCTTGTCATATCCATCCATATGTGGACAACTGATCCACACTACTTCCTTGTCATATCCATCCATCTGTGGACAACTGATCCACACTACTTCCTTGTCATATCCATCCATATGTGGACAACTTATCCACACTACTTCCTTGTCATATCCATCCATCTGTGGACAACTGATCCACACTACTTCCTTGTCATATCCATCCATCTGTGGACAACTGATCCACACTACTTCCTTATAATATCCATCCATCTGTGGACAACTGATCCACACTACTTCCTTGTCATATCCATCCATATGTGGACAACTTATCCACACTACTTCCTTGTCATATCCATCCATCTGTGGACAACTGATCCACACTACTTCCTTGTCATATCCATCCATATGTGGACAACTTATCCACACTACTTCCTTGTCATATCCATCTATCTGTGGACAACTGCTCCACACTACTTCCTTGTCATATCCATCCATCTGTGGAAACTTATCCACACTACTTCCTTGTCATATCCATCCATCTGTGGAAACTTATCCACACTACTTCCTTGTCATATCCATCCATCTGTGGAAACTTATCCACACTACTTCCTTGTCATATCCATCTATCTGTGGACAACTGCTCCACACTACTTCCTTGTCATATCCATCCATCTGTGGAAACTTATCCACACTACTTCCTTGTCATATCCATCCATCTGTGGAAACTTATCCACACTACTTCCTTGTCATATCCATCCATCTGTGGAAACTTATCCACACTACTTCCTTGTCATATCCATCCATCTGTGGAAACTTATCCACACTACTTCCTTGTCATATCCATCCATCTGTGGAAACTGATCCACACTACTTCCTTGTCATATCCATCCATCTGTGGAAACTTATCCACACTACTTCCTTGTCATATCCATCCATCTGTGGAAACTTATCCACACTACTTCCTTGTCATATCCATCCATCTGTGGAAACTTATCCACACTACTTCCTTGTCATATCCATCCATCTGTGGACAACTTATCCACACTACTTCCTTGTCATATCCATCCATCTGTGGAAACTTATTCACACTACTTCCTTGTCATATCCATCCATCTGTGGAAACTTATCCACACTACTTACTTGTCATATCCATCCATCTGTGGAAACTTATCCACACTACTTCCTTGTCATATCCATCCATCTGTGGAAACTTATCCACACTACTTCCTTGTCATATCCATCCATCTGTGGACAACTTATCCACACTACTTCCTTGTCATACCCATCCATCTGTGGACAACTTATCCACACTACTTCCTTGTCATATCCATCCAACTGTGGACAACTTATCCACACTACTTCCTTGTCATATCCATCCAACTGTGGACAACTTATCCACACTACTTCCTTGTCATACCCATCCATCTGTGGACAACTTATCCACACTACTTCCTTGTCATATCCATCCATCTGTGGACAACTTATCCACACTACTTCCTTGTCATATCCATCCATCTGTGAACAACTTATCCACACTACTTCCTTGTCATATCCATCCATCTGTGGACAACTTATCCAAACTACTTCCTTGTCATATCCATCCATCTGTGGACAACTTATCCACACTACTTCCTTGTCATATCCATCCATCTGTGAACAACTTATCCACACTACTTCCTTGTCATACCCATCCATCTGTGGACAACTTATCCACACTACTTCCTTGTCATATCCATCCATCTGTGGACAACTTATCCACACTACTTCCTTGTCATATCCATCCATCTGTGAACAACTTATCCACACTACTTCCTTGTCATACCCATCCATCTGTGGACAACTTATCCACACTACTTCCTTGTCATATCCGTCCATCTGTGGACAACTTATCCAAACTACTTCCTTGTCATATCCATCCATCTGTGGACAACTTATCCACACTACTTCCTTGTCATATCCATCCATCTGTGGACAACTTATCCAAACTACTTCCTTGTCATATCCATCCATCTGTGGACAACTTATCCACACTACTTCCTTGTCATACCCATCCATCTGTGGACAACTTATCCACACTACTTCCTTGTCATATCCATCCATCTGTGGACAACTTATCCAAACTACTTCCTTGTCATATCCATCCATCTGTGGACAACTTATCCACACTACTTCCTTGTCATATCCATCCATCTGTGGACAACTTATCCACACTACTTCCTTGTCATATCCATCCATCTGTGGACAACTTATCCACACTACTTCCTTGTCATATCCATCCATCTGTGAACAACTTATCCACACTACTTCCTTGTCATATCCATCCATCTGTGGACAACTTATCCACACTACTTCCTTGTCATATCCATCCATCTGTGGACAACTTATCCACACTACTTCCTTGTCATATCCATCCATCTGTGGACAACTTATCCACACTACTTCCTTGTCATATCCATCCATCTGTGAACAACTTATCCACACTACTTCCTTGTCATATCCATCCATCTGTGGACAACTTATCCAAACTACTTCCTTGTCATATCCATCCATCTGTGGACAACTTATCCACACTACTTCCTTGTCATATCCATCCATCTGTGAACAACTTATCCACACTACTTCCTTGTCATACCCATCCATCTGTGGACAACTTATCCACACTACTTCCTTGTCATATCCATCCATCTGTGGACAACTTATCCACACTACTTCCTTGTCATATCCATCCATCTGTGGACAACTTATCCACACTACTTCCTTGTCATATCCATCCATCTGTGGACAACTTATCCACACTACTTCCTTGTCATATCCATCCATCTGTGAACAACTTATCCACACTACTTCCTTGTCATATCCATCCATCTGTGGACAACTTATCCAAACTACTTCCTTGTCATATCCATCCATCTGTGGACAACTTATCCACACTACTTCCTTGTCATATCCATCCATCTGTGAACAACTTATCCACACTACTTCCTTGTCATACCCATCCATCTGTGGACAACTTATCCACACTACTTCCTTGTCATATCCATCCATCTGTGGACAACTTATCCACACTACTTCCTTGTCATATCCATCCATCTGTGGACAACTTATCCAAACTACTTCCTTGTCATATCCATCCATCTGTGGACAACTTATCCACACTACTTCCTTGTCATATCCATCCATCTGTGAACAACTTATCCACACTACTTCCTTGTCATACCCATCCATCTGTGGACAACTTATCCACACTACTTCCTTGTCATATCCATCCATCTGTGGACAACTTATCCAAACTACTTCCTTGTCATATCCATCCATCTGTGGACAACTTATCCACACTACTTCCTTGTCATATCCATCCATCTGTGAACAACTTATCCACACTACTTCCTTGTCATATCCATCCATCTGTGAACAACTTATCCACACTACTTCCTTGTCATATCCATCCATCTGTGAACAACTTATCCACACTACTTCCTTGTCATACCCATCCATCTGTGGACAACTTATCCACACTACTTCCTTGTCATATCCATCCATCTGTGGACAACTTATCCAAACTACTTCCTTGTCATATCCATCCATCTGTGGACAACTTATCCACACTACTTCCTTGTCATATCCATCCATCTGTGAACAACTTATCCACACTACTTCCTTGTCATACCCATCCATCTGTGGACAACTGATCCACACTACTTCCTTGTCATATCCATCCATCTGTGGACAACTGATCCACACTACTTCCTTGTCATATCCATCCATATGTGGACAACTGATCCACACTACTTCCTTGTCATATCCATCCATATGTGGACAACTTATCCACACTACTTCCTTGTCATATCCATCCATATGTGGACAACTTATCCAAACTACTTCCTTGTCATACCCATCCATCTGTGGAAACTTATCCACACTACTTCCTTGTCATACCCATCCATATGTGGACAACTGATCCACACTACTTCCTTGTCATATCCATCCATATGTGGACAACTTATCCAAACTACTTCCTTGTCATACCCATCCATCTGTGGAAACTTATCCACACTACTTCCTTGTCATACCCATCCATATGTGGACAACTGATCCACACTACTTCCTTGTCATATCCATCCATCTGTGGACAACTTATCCACACTACTTCCTTGTCATACCCATCCATCTGTGGACAACTTATCCACACTACTTCCTTGTCATATCCATCCATATGTGGACAACTTATCCAAACTACTTCCTTGTCATACCCATCCATATGTGGACAACTGATCCACACTACTTCCTTGTCATACCCATCCATCTGTGGAAACTTATCCACACTACTTCCTTGTCATACCCATCCATATGTGGACAACTGATCCACACTACTTCCTTGTCATACCCATCCATCTGTGGAAACTTATCCACACTACTTCCTTGTCATACCCATCCATATGTGGACAACTGATCCACACTACTTCCTTGTCATACCCATCCATCTGTGGAAACTTATCCACACTACTTCCTTGTCATACCCATCCATATGTGGACAACTTATCCACACTACTTCCTTGTCATATCCATCCATATGTGGACAACTGATCCACACTACTTCCTTGTCATACCCATCCATCTGTGGAAACTTATCCACACTACTTCCTTGTCATACCCATCCATCTGTGGAAACTTATCTACACTACTTCCTTGTCATACCCATCCATATGTGGACAACTGATCCACACTACTTCCTTGTCATACCCATCCATCTGTGGACAACTTATCCAAACTACTTCCTTGTCATACCCATCCATCTGTGGACAACTTATCCACACTACTTCCTTGTCATATCCATCCATCTGTGGACAACTTATCCACACTACTTCCTTGTCATACCCATCCATCTGTGGAAACTTATCTACACTACTTCCTTGTCATACCCATCCATATGTGGACAACTGATCCACACTACTTCCTTGTCATACCCATCCATCTGTGGACAACTTATCCAAACTACTTCCTTATAATATCCATCCATCTGTGGACAACTTATCCACACTACTTCCTTGTCATATCCATCCATCTGTGGAAACTTATCCACACTACTTCCTTGTCATATCCATCCATCTGTGGAAACTTATCCACACTACTTCCTTGTCATATCCATCCATCTGTGGAAACTGATCCACACTACTTCCTTGTCATATCCATCCATCTGTGGAAACTTATCCACACTACTTCCTTGTCATATCCATCCATCTGTGGAAACTTATCCACACTACTTCCTTGTCATATCCATCCATCTGTGGAAACTTATCCACACTACTTCCTTGTCATATCCATCCATCTGTGGACAACTTATCCACACTACTTCCTTGTCATATCCATCCATCTGTGGAAACTTATCCACACTACTTCCTTGTCATATCCATCCATCTGTGGAAACTTATCCACACTACTTACTTGTCATATCCATCCATCTGTGGAAACTTATCCACACTACTTCCTTGTCATATCCATCCATCTGTGGAAACTTATCCACACTACTTCCTTGTCATATCCATCCATCTGTGGACAACTTATCCACACTACTTCCTTGTCATACCCATCCATCTGTGGACAACTTATCCACACTACTTCCTTGTCATATCCATCCATCTGTGGACAACTTATCCACACTACTTCCTTGTCATACCCATCCATCTGTGGACAACTTATCCACACTACTTCCTTGTCATATCCATCCATCTGTGGACAACTTATCCAAACTACTTCCTTGTCATATCCATCCATCTGTGGACAACTTATGCACACTACTTCCTTGTCATATCCATCCATCTGTGGACAACTGATCCACACTACTTCCTTGTCATATCCATCCATCTGTGGACAACTTATCCACACTACTTCCTTGTCATACCCATCCATCTGTGGACAACTTATCCACACTACTTCCTTGTCATACCCATCCATCTGTGGACAACTTATCCACACTACTTCCTTGTCATATCCATCCATCTGTGGACAACTTATCCACACTACTTCCTTGTCATATCCATCCATATGTGGACAACTGATCCACACTACTTCCTTGTCATATCCATCCAACTGTGGACAACTTATCCACACTACTTCCTTGTCATATCCATCCATCTGTGGACAACTGATCCACACTACTTCCTTGTCATATCCATCCAACTGTGGACAACTTATCCACACTACTTCCTTGTCATATCCATCCATCTGTGGACAACTGATCCACACTACTTCCTTGTCATATCCATCCATCTGTGGACAACTGATCCACACTACTTCCTTGTCATATCCATCCATATGTGGACAACTGATCCACACTACTTCCTTGTCATATCCATCCATATGTGGACAACTTATCCACACTACTTCCTTGTCATATCCATCCATATGTGGACAACTTATCCAAACTACTTCCTTGTCATACCCATCCATCTGTGGAAACTTATCCACACTACTTCCTTGTCATACCCATCCATATGTGGACAACTGATCCACACTACTTCCTTGTCATATCCATCCATATGTGGACAACTTATCCAAACTACTTCCTTGTCATACCCATCCATCTGTGGAAACTTATCCACACTACTTCCTTGTCATACCCATCCATATGTGGACAACTGATCCACACTACTTCCTTGTCATATCCATCCATATGTGGACAACTTATCCAAACTACTTCCTTGTCATACCCATCCATCTGTGGAAACTTATCCACACTACTTCCTTGTCATACCCATCCATATGTGGACAACTGATCCACACTACTTCCTTGTCATATCCATCCATCTGTGGACAACTTATCCACACTACTGCCTTGTCATATCCATCCATATGTGGACAACTTATCCACACTACTTCCTTGTCATATCCATCCATATGTGGACAACTGATCCACACTACTTCCTTGTCATACCCATCCATATGTGGACAACTGATCCACACTACTTCCTTGTCATATCCATCCATCTGTGGACAACTTATCCACACTACTGCCTTGTCATATCCATCCATATGTGGACAACTGATCCACACTACTTCCTTGTCATATCCATCCATATGTGGACAACTTATCCACACTACTTCCTTGTCATATCCATCCATATGTGGACAACTTATCCAAACTACTTCCTTGTCATACCCATCCATCTGTGGAAACTGATCCACACTACTTCCTTGTCATACCCATCCATATGTGGACAACTGATCCACACTACTTCCTTGTCATATCCATCCATATGTGGACAACTTATCCAAACTACTTCCTTGTCATACCCATCCATCTGTGGAAACTTATCCACACTACTTCCTTGTCATATCCATCCATATGTGGACAACTTATCCAAACTACTTCCTTGTCATATCCATCCATCTGTGGACAACTTATCCACACTACTTCCTTGTCATACCCATCCATCTGTGGACAACTTATCCACACTACTTCCTTGTCATATCCATCCATCTGTGGACAACTTATCCAAACTACTTCCTTGTCATATCCATCCATCTGTGGACAACTTATCCACACTACTTCCTTGTCATATCCATCCATCTGTGGACAACTTATCCACACTACTTCCTTGTCATATCCATCCATCTGTGGACAACTTATCCACACTACTTCCTTGTCATATCCATCCATCTGTGAACAACTTATCCACACTACTTCCTTGTCATATCCATCCATCTGTGGACAACTTATCCACACTACTTCCTTGTCATATCCATCCATCTGTGGACAACTTATCCACACTACTTCCTTGTCATATCCATCCATCTGTGAACAACTTATCCACACTACTTCCTTGTCATATCCATCCATCTGTGGACAACTTATCCAAACTACTTCCTTGTCATATCCATCCATCTGTGGACAACTGATCCACACTACTTCCTTGTCATACCCATCCATATGTGGACAACTGATCCACACTACTTCCTTGTCATATCCATCCATCTGTGGACAACTTATCCACACTACTGCCTTGTCATATCCATCCATATGTGGACAACTGATCCACACTACTTCCTTGTCATATCCATCCATATGTGGACAACTTATCCACACTACTTCCTTGTCATATCCATCCATATGTGGACAACTTATCCAAACTACTTCCTTGTCATACCCATCCATCTGTGGAAACTGATCCACACTACTTCCTTGTCATACCTATCCATATGTGGACAACTGATCCACACTACTTCCTTGTCATATCCATCCATATGTGGACAACTTATCCAAACTACTTCCTTGTCATACCCATCCATCTGTGGAAACTTATCCACACTACTTCCTTGTCATATCCATCCATATGTGGACAACTTATCCAAACTACTTCCTTGTCATATCCATCCATCTGTGGACAACTTATCCACACTACTTCCTTGTCATACCCATCCATCTGTGGACAACTTATCCACACTACTTCCTTGTCATATCCATCCATCTGTGGACAACTTATCCAAACTACTTCCTTGTCATATCCATCCATCTGTGGACAACTTATCCACACTACTTCCTTGTCATATCCATCCATCTGTGGACAACTTATCCACACTACTTCCTTGTCATATCCATCCATCTGTGGACAACTTATCCACACTACTTCCTTGTCATATCCATCCATCTGTGAACAACTTATCCACACTACTTCCTTGTCATATCCATCCATCTGTGGACAACTTATCCACACTACTTCCTTGTCATATCCATCCATCTGTGGACAACTTATCCACACTACTTCCTTGTCATATCCATCCATCTGTGAACAACTTATCCACACTACTTCCTTGTCATATCCATCCATCTGTGGACAACTTATCCAAACTACTTCCTTGTCATATCCATCCATCTGTGGACAACTTATCCACACTACTTCCTTGTCATATCCATCCATCTGTGAACAACTTATCCACACTACTTCCTTGTCATACCCATCCATCTGTGGACAACTTATCCACACTACTTCCTTGTCATATCCATCCATCTGTGGACAACTTATCCACACTACTTCCTTGTCATATCCATCCATCTGTGGACAACTTATCCACACTACTTCCTTGTCATATCCATCCATCTGTGGACAACTTATCCACACTACTTCCTTGTCATATCCATCCATCTGTGAACAACTTATCCACACTACTTCCTTGTCATATCCATCCATCTGTGGACAACTTATCCAAACTACTTCCTTGTCATATCCATCCATCTGTGGACAACTTATCCACACTACTTCCTTGTCATATCCATCCATCTGTGAACAACTTATCCACACTACTTCCTTGTCATACCCATCCATCTGTGGACAACTTATCCACACTACTTCCTTGTCATATCCATCCATCTGTGGACAACTTATCCACACTACTTCCTTGTCATATCCATCCATCTGTGGACAACTTATCCAAACTACTTCCTTGTCATATCCATCCATCTGTGGACAACTTATCCACACTACTTCCTTGTCATATCCATCCATCTGTGAACAACTTATCCACACTACTTCCTTGTCATACCCATCCATCTGTGGACAACTTATCCACACTACTTCCTTGTCATATCCATCCATCTGTGGACAACTTATCCAAACTACTTCCTTGTCATATCCATCCATCTGTGGACAACTTATCCACACTACTTCCTTGTCATATCCATCCATCTGTGAACAACTTATCCACACTACTTCCTTGTCATATCCATCCATCTGTGAACAACTTATCCACACTACTTCCTTGTCATATCCATCCATCTGTGAACAACTTATCCACACTACTTCCTTGTCATACCCATCCATCTGTGGACAACTTATCCACACTACTTCCTTGTCATATCCATCCATCTGTGGACAACTTATCCAAACTACTTCCTTGTCATATCCATCCATCTGTGGACAACTTATCCACACTACTTCCTTGTCATATCCATCCATCTGTGAACAACTTATCCACACTACTTCCTTGTCATACCCATCCATCTGTGGACAACTGATCCACACTACTTCCTTGTCATATCCATCCATCTGTGGACAACTGATCCACACTACTTCCTTGTCATATCCATCCATATGTGGACAACTGATCCACACTACTTCCTTGTCATATCCATCCATATGTGGACAACTTATCCACACTACTTCCTTGTCATATCCATCCATATGTGGACAACTTATCCAAACTACTTCCTTGTCATACCCATCCATCTGTGGAAACTTATCCACACTACTTCCTTGTCATACCCATCCATATGTGGACAACTGATCCACACTACTTCCTTGTCATATCCATCCATATGTGGACAACTTATCCAAACTACTTCCTTGTCATACCCATCCATCTGTGGAAACTTATCCACACTACTTCCTTGTCATACCCATCCATATGTGGACAACTGATCCACACTACTTCCTTGTCATATCCATCCATCTGTGGACAACTTATCCACACTACTTCCTTGTCATACCCATCCATCTGTGGACAACTTATCCACACTACTTCCTTGTCATATCCATCCATATGTGGACAACTTATCCAAACTACTTCCTTGTCATACCCATCCATATGTGGACAACTGATCCACACTACTTCCTTGTCATACCCATCCATCTGTGGAAACTTATCCACACTACTTCCTTGTCATACCCATCCATATGTGGACAACTGATCCACACTACTTCCTTGTCATACCCATCCATCTGTGGAAACTTATCCACACTACTTCCTTGTCATACCCATCCATATGTGGACAACTGATCCACACTACTTCCTTGTCATACCCATCCATCTGTGGAAACTTATCCACACTACTTCCTTGTCATACCCATCCATATGTGGACAACTTATCCACACTACTTCCTTGTCATATCCATCCATATGTGGACAACTGATCCACACTACTTCCTTGTCATACCCATCCATCTGTGGAAACTTATCCACACTACTTCCTTGTCATACCCATCCATCTGTGGAAACTTATCTACACTACTTCCTTGTCATACCCATCCATATGTGGACAACTGATCCACACTACTTCCTTGTCATACCCATCCATCTGTGGACAACTTATCCAAACTACTTCCTTGTCATACCCATCCATCTGTGGACAACTTATCCACACTACTTCCTTGTCATATCCATCCATCTGTGGACAACTTATCCACACTACTTCCTTGTCATACCCATCCATCTGTGGAAACTTATCTACACTACTTCCTTGTCATACCCATCCATATGTGGACAACTGATCCACACTACTTCCTTGTCATACCCATCCATCTGTGGACAACTTATCCAAACTACTTCCTTATAATATCCATCCATCTGTGGACAACTTATCCACACTACTTCCTTGTCATATCCATCCATCTGTGGAAACTTATCCACACTACTTCCTTGTCATATCCATCCATCTGTGGAAACTTATCCACACTACTTCCTTGTCATATCCATCCATCTGTGGAAACTGATCCACACTACTTCCTTGTCATATCCATCCATCTGTGGAAACTTATCCACACTACTTCCTTGTCATATCCATCCATCTGTGGAAACTTATCCACACTACTTCCTTGTCATATCCATCCATCTGTGGAAACTTATCCACACTACTTCCTTGTCATATCCATCCATCTGTGGACAACTTATCCACACTACTTCCTTGTCATATCCATCCATCTGTGGAAACTTATCCACACTACTTCCTTGTCATATCCATCCATCTGTGGAAACTTATCCACACTACTTACTTGTCATATCCATCCATCTGTGGAAACTTATCCACACTACTTCCTTGTCATATCCATCCATCTGTGGAAACTTATCCACACTACTTCCTTGTCATATCCATCCATCTGTGGACAACTTATCCACACTACTTCCTTGTCATACCCATCCATCTGTGGACAACTTATCCACACTACTTCCTTGTCATATCCATCCATCTGTGGACAACTTATCCACACTACTTCCTTGTCATACCCATCCATCTGTGGACAACTTATCCACACTACTTCCTTGTCATATCCATCCATCTGTGGACAACTTATCCAAACTACTTCCTTGTCATATCCATCCATCTGTGGACAACTTATGCACACTACTTCCTTGTCATATCCATCCATCTGTGGACAACTGATCCACACTACTTCCTTGTCATATCCATCCATCTGTGGACAACTTATCCACACTACTTCCTTGTCATACCCATCCATCTGTGGACAACTTATCCACACTACTTCCTTGTCATACCCATCCATCTGTGGACAACTTATCCACACTACTTCCTTGTCATATCCATCCATCTGTGGACAACTTATCCACACTACTTCCTTGTCATATCCATCCATATGTGGACAACTGATCCACACTACTTCCTTGTCATATCCATCCAACTGTGGACAACTTATCCACACTACTTCCTTGTCATATCCATCCATCTGTGGACAACTGATCCACACTACTTCCTTGTCATATCCATCCAACTGTGGACAACTTATCCACACTACTTCCTTGTCATATCCATCCATCTGTGGACAACTGATCCACACTACTTCCTTGTCATATCCATCCATCTGTGGACAACTGATCCACACTACTTCCTTGTCATATCCATCCATATGTGGACAACTGATCCACACTACTTCCTTGTCATATCCATCCATATGTGGACAACTTATCCACACTACTTCCTTGTCATATCCATCCATATGTGGACAACTTATCCAAACTACTTCCTTGTCATACCCATCCATCTGTGGAAACTTATCCACACTACTTCCTTGTCATACCCATCCATATGTGGACAACTGATCCACACTACTTCCTTGTCATATCCATCCATATGTGGACAACTTATCCAAACTACTTCCTTGTCATACCCATCCATCTGTGGAAACTTATCCACACTACTTCCTTGTCATACCCATCCATATGTGGACAACTGATCCACACTACTTCCTTGTCATATCCATCCATATGTGGACAACTTATCCAAACTACTTCCTTGTCATACCCATCCATCTGTGGAAACTTATCCACACTACTTCCTTGTCATACCCATCCATATGTGGACAACTGATCCACACTACTTCCTTGTCATATCCATCCATCTGTGGACAACTTATCCACACTACTGCCTTGTCATATCCATCCATATGTGGACAACTTATCCACACTACTTCCTTGTCATATCCATCCATATGTGGACAACTGATCCACACTACTTCCTTGTCATACCCATCCATATGTGGACAACTGATCCACACTACTTCCTTGTCATATCCATCCATCTGTGGACAACTTATCCACACTACTGCCTTGTCATATCCATCCATATGTGGACAACTGATCCACACTACTTCCTTGTCATATCCATCCATATGTGGACAACTTATCCACACTACTTCCTTGTCATATCCATCCATATGTGGACAACTTATCCAAACTACTTCCTTGTCATACCCATCCATCTGTGGAAACTGATCCACACTACTTCCTTGTCATACCCATCCATATGTGGACAACTGATCCACACTACTTCCTTGTCATATCCATCCATATGTGGACAACTTATCCAAACTACTTCCTTGTCATACCCATCCATCTGTGGAAACTTATCCACACTACTTCCTTGTCATACCCATCCATATGTGGTCAACTGATCCACACTACTTCCTTGTCATATCCATCCATCTGTGGACAACTTATCCACACTACTTCCTTGTCATATCCATCCATATGTGGACAACTTATCCACACTACTTCCTTGTCATACCCATCCATATGTGGACAACTGATCCACACTACTTCCTTGTCATATCCATCCATATGTGGACAACTTATCCACACTACTTCCTTGTCATACCCATCCATATGTGGACAACTGATCCACACTACTTCCTTGTCATATCCATCCATCTGTGGACAACTTATCCACACTACTTCCTTGTCATATCCATCCATCTGTGGACAACTTATCCACATTACTTCCTTGTCATATCCATCCATCTGTGGACAACTGATCCACACTACTTCCTTGTCATATCCAACCATCTGTGGACAACTTATCCACACTACTTCCTTGTCATATCCATCCATATGTGGACAACTGATCCACACTACTTCCTTGTCATATCCATCCATATGTGGACAACTGATCCACACTACTTCCTTGTCATACCCATCCATCTGTGGACAACTTATCCACACTACTTCCTTGTCATATCCATCCAACTGTGGACAACTTATCCACACTACTTCCTTGTCATATCCATCCATATGTGGACAACTGATCCACACTACTTCCTTGTCATACCCATCCATATGTGGACAACTGATCCACACTACTTCCTTGTCATACCCATCCATCTGTGGAAACTTATCCACACTACTTCCTTGTCATACCCATCCATCTGTGGACAACTTATCCAAACTACTTCCTTGGCATACCCATCCATCTGTGGACAACTTATCCACACTACTTCCTTGTCATACCCATCCATCTGTGGACAATTTATCCACACTACTTCCTTGTCATATCCATCCATCTGTGGACAACTTATCCACACTACTTCCTTGTCATATCCATCCATCTGTGGACAACTTATCCACACTACTGCCTTGTCATATCCATCCATCTGTGGACAACTTATCCACACTACTTCCTTGTCATATCCATCCATCTGTGGACAACTTATCCACACTACTTCCTTGTCATATCCATCCATCTGTGGACAACTTATCCACACTACTTCCTTGTCATATCCATCCATCTGTGGACAACTTATCCACACTACTTCCTTGTCATATCCATCCATCTGTGGACAACTGATCCACACTACTTCCTTGTCATATCCATCCATATGTGGACAACTGATCCACACTACTTCCTTGTCATATCCATCCATCTGTGGACAACTGATCCACACTACTTCCTTGTCATATCCATCCATCTGTGAACAACTTATCCACACTACTGCCTTGTCATATCCATCCATCTGTGGACAACTTATCCACACTACTTCCTTGTCATATCCATCCATATGTGGACAACTTATCCACACTACTTCCTTGTCATATCCATCCATCTGTGGACAACTTATCCACACTACTGCCTTGTCATATCCATCCATATGTGGACAACTTATCCACACTACTTCCTTGTCATATCCATCCATCTGTGGACAACTTATCCACACTACTTCCTTGTCATATCCATCCATCTGTGGACAACTGATCCACACTACTTCCTTGTCATACCCATCCATCTGTGGAAACTTATCCACACTACTTCCTTGTCATACCCATCCATCTGTGGACAACTTATCCACACTACTTCTTTGTCATATCCATCCATCTGTGGACAACTTATCCACACTACTTCCTTGTCATACCCATCCATCTGTGGAAACTTATCCACACTACTTCCTTGTCATACCCATCCATCTGTGGACAACTTATCCACACTACTTCCTTGTCATATCCATCCATATGTGGACAACTTATCCACACTACTTCCTTGTCATATCCATCCATATGTGGACAACTTATCCACACTACTTCCTTGTCATATCCATCCATCTGTGGACAACTTATCCACACTACTTCCTTGTCATATCCATCCATATGTGGACAACTTATCCACACTACTTCCTTGTCATATCCATCCATCTGTGGACAACTGATCCACACTACTTCCTTGTCATATCCATCCATCTGTGGACAACTTATCCACACTACTTCCTTGTCATACCCATCCATCTGTGGAAACTGATCCACACTACTTCCTTGTCATACCCATCCATCTGTGGACAACTTATCCACACTACTTCTTTGTCATATCCATCCATCTGTGGACAACTTATCCACACTACTTCCTTGTCATATCCATCCATATGTGGACAACTTATCCACACTACTTCCTTGTCATATCCATCCATCTGTGGACAACTTATCCACACTACTTCCTTGTCATATCCATCCATATGTGGACAACTTATCCACACTACTTCCTTGTCATACCCATCCATCTGTGGACAACTTATCCACACTACTTCTTTGTCATATCCATCCATCTGTGGACAACTTATCCACACTACTTCCTTGTCATATCCATCCATATGTGGACAACTTATCCACACTACTTCCTTGTCATATCCATCCATCTGTGAACAACTTATCCACACTACTTCCTTGTCATACCCATCCATCTGTGGACAACTTATCCACACTACTTCTTTGTCATACCCATCCATCTGTGGACAACTTATCCACACTACTTCCTTGTCATATCCATCCATCTGTGGACAACTGATCCACACTACTTCCTTGTCATATCCATCCATCTGTGGACAACTGATCCACACTACTTCCTTGTCATATCCATCCATCTGTGGACAACTTATCCACACTACTTCCTTGTCATATCCATCCATATGTGGACAACTGATCCACACTACTTCCTTGTCATACCCATCCATATGTGGACAACTTATCCACACTACTTCCTTGTCATACCCATCCATATGTGGACAACTGATCCACACTACTTCCTTGTCATATCCATCCATCTGTGGACAACTTATCCACACTACTTCCTTGTCATATCCATCCATCTGTGAACAACTTATCCACACTACTTCCTTGTCATACCCATCCATATGTGGACAACTGATCCACACTACTTCCTTGTCATATCCATCCATCTGTGGACAACTTATCCACACTACTTCCTTGTCATATCCATCCATCTGTGGACAACTGATCCACACTACTTCCTTGTCATATCCATCCATCTGTGGAAACTTATCCACACTACTTCCTTGTCATATCCATCCATCTGTGGACAACTTATCCACACTACTTCCTTGTCATACCCATCCATATGTGGACAACTTATCCACACTACTTCCTTGTCATATCCATCCATCTGTGGACAACTTATCCACACTACTTCCTTGTCATATCCATCCATATGTGGACAACTTATCCACACTACTTCCTTGTCATACCCATCCATATGTGGACAACTTATCCACACTACTTCCTTGTCATATCCATCCATCTGTGGACAACTTATCCACACTACTTCCTTGTCATATCCATCCATCTGTGGACAACTGATCCACACTACTTCCTTGTCATACCCATCCATCTGTGGACAACTTATCCACACTACTTCCTTGTCATACCCATCCATCTGTGGACAACTGATCCACACTACTTCCTTGTCATATCCATCCATCTGTGGACAACTTATCCACACTACTTCCTTGTCATACCCATCCATCTGTGGACAACTTATCCACACTACTTCCTTGTCATATCCATCCATCTGTGAACAACTTATCCACACTACTTCCTTGTCATATCCATCCATCTGTGGACAACTTATCCACACTACTTCCTTGTCATATCCATCCATCTGTGGACAACTGATCCACACTACTTCCTTGTCATATCCATCCATCTGTGGAAACTTATCCACACTACTTCCTTGTCATATCCATCCATCTGTGGACAACTTATCCACACTACTTCCTTGTCATACCCATCCATCTGTGGACAACTTATCCACACTACTTCCTTGTCATATCCATCCATCTGTGGAAACTTATCCACACTACTTCCTTGTCATATCCATCCATCTGTGGACAACTTATCCATACTACTTCCTTGTCATATCCATCCATCTGTGGACAACTTATCCACACTACTTCCTTGTCATATCCATCCAACTGTGGACAACTTATCCACACTACTTCCTTGTCATATCCATCCATCTGTGGACAACTTATCCACACTACTTCCTTGTCATACCCATCCATCTATTGATAACTTATCCACACTACTGCCTTGTCATATCCATCTATGTGTGGACAACTTATCCATACTACTTCCTTATAATACCCATCCATCTGTGGACAACTGATCCACATTACTTCCTTGTCATATCCGTCCATCTGTGGACAACTTATCCACACTACTTCCTTGTCATATCCATCCAACTGTGGACATTTATCCACACTACTTCCTTGTCATACCCATCCATCTGTGGACAATTTATCCAGATTACTTCCTTGTAAAATCCTTCCATCTGTGAACAACTCTGACACTGCTCGTTGATTCAGTCTTGATGTGTTTGTGATGTGCTTAAGAAGTGATGTGATTGTGACTGCAAGAATCACCAAAACATGTACACACGCATGCACGCACTCACGCACGCACATGCACACCTCAAAGTGTCATGATTGCCTGCAGGAGTCGTCAGGGCTGGAGGAAACCGTGGAAGAGAACTACCATTGGGGTCGTTGACCTACAGAAGCTCGAGATACCCATCCCCATCGCCCACCCCGCAGTCATCTCAGTGCTTATCTACAACAGGTTGGTTGAATGTAGCACACATGCACACATACGCACACACACACGCACACACGCACGTGCACACACACGCACTCACACACACGCACTCACACACACATACGCACACGTGCATACACACGCACACATACGCACACATACGCACACACACACACACATGCACACACACCACACACAGACACACACACACACACACACACACACACACACACACACACACACACACACACACACACACACACACACACACACACACAGACACACAGACACACAGACACACAGACACAACACACAGACACACACAGACACACACACACACCACACACACACAACACACACAACACACACAACACACACAACACACACAACACACACAACACACACAACACACACAACACACAACACACACACAACACACACACACCACACACACACAACACACACAACACACACAACACACACAACACACACACAACACACAACACACACACACAACACACATACACACACACAACACACACACAACACACACACACACAACAAACCTAAACAGATATACACACACACATGCGCACACATGTTTGTTTTCTTTAGAGAGAATGACCAGGAGCCTATAGACCTGGATGACGTCACCTGTCAGCGCGTGCTGCAGGCGTCTCAACTCCAAGCTTACACTGAGACCCAGGGTGCGGACACAGACACGACCAATGGCGACCTCAGCACGCCTGATCATATGACCAGTTCTGACGCCGAGGTAATTCTGTCGAATTTGGCTGAGCCAGAAACAACAGCGTTCTCTGAGGATGACATGTGCATGTCATCTCCAGTAGAGGAGATGCAAAATGATGAGTGTTACGTGGGTAGTGATGTTCGACAAGTGAGTAACCATGACAACGCGAGGGACATGAGAGTTGTCTATCATGAGACAGAGGCGGACACATCATGTGTTCTTGAAATGGCTGATGTGTGAGTTGCAGTGTTAAGACACAGACTGGGCCAGGGCCAGCCACAGACATACTCTGCACCAGTTCAGTAGCCCAGGGCCAGCCACGGACAGACACTGGGTCAGTTCAGTGGGCCAGTGTTGGCCACAGACACTAGGCCAGTTCAGTGGGCCATGGCTAGTCTCAGGCAGACTCTGGGCCAGTTCAGTGGGCCAGGGCCAACCACAGACAGATGCTGGGCCTGTTCAACAGGCCAGGGCTATGTTCTGACGGTGGCAATACAACACAATACACATGGTGGTCTCAATTCTGGGTTGTGATTTTGGCAGCATCAAAGGATTGGCTCTAACCCTACCCATGTAAGACAAACATAGGAGACAAGTGACTCACAAGCAGACCGAGTGACAGACAGGTAGACTGAGTGATTCACAGGTAGACTGAGTGACCTGACAGGTAGACTAAATGACTGACAGGTAGACTGAGTGACTGACAGGTAGACTGAGTGATTGACAAGTAGACTAAATGACTGACAGGTAGACTGAGTGACTGACAGGTAGACTAAATGACTGACAGGTAGACTGAGTGACTGACAGGTAGACTGAGTGATTGACAAGTAGACTAAATGACTGACAGGTAGACTGAGTGACTGACAGGTAGACTAAATGACTGTCAGGTAGACTGAGTGACTGACAGGTAGACTGACTGAGAAGGTGGCTAGGTGAGCCATAAGTAGGCTAAGGGTGATATCAACTTAGCTGTGTGTTGTCGATGCTGGCCGTCTCACTGTGAGAACATAGTGTGTTCCTCAGAACATAGACACAGTTGGAGCACATTATGTTCCTCAGAACATTGCATTACAGAGTTTAGTAGCAAATAACATTTTTTTAAATAAAAAAGCATTTATGTTGTTGTGTAGAATACAGAAGGTGCTATAGACAACCTGACAGATGTGTTATAAAGGGTGCATATAACACCTGACAGATGTGTTATAAAAGAGTGCATATAACACCTGACAGATGTGTTATAAAAGGTACATAGAGCATATGACAGGTGTGTTATAAAGGGTGCATATAACACCTGACAGGTGCATTATAAAAGGTACATAAAACACACGACAGGTGCATTATTAAAGGCATATAGAACACCTGACAGGTGGGTTATAAAAGGTACATAGAACACATGGCAGATGTGTTATAAAGGGTACATAGAACACATGACAGGTGTGTTATAAAAGGTATATAGAACACATGACAGGTGTGTTATAAAAGGCATATAGAACATATGACAGGTGCGTTATAAGAGGTACATAGAACATATGACAGGTGCATTATAAGAGGTACATAGAACATATGACAGGTGCATTATAAGAGGTACATAGAACATATGACAGGTGCGTTATAAGAGGTACATATAACATATGACAGGTGCATTATAAGAGGTACATAGAGTACCTGACAGGTGTGTTACAAAGGTTGTGTATTACTGTATTATACACTTATATAGAAACAATATATCTTTAAAATGCTTGACATTGAATGTTGTTGTCTTGTTTTCTACTAATTGTTTGTTTTGCAGATGTCATAGTTTGCATACATGAAACAGTTGGACACGTTCGTTATGAAAGGTGTTGTTCTGTTGAGATAGTTTGTTTTTCTCTAGTCATTAATCAGTGCGACGTAGAGCAAGAGTTAACGATCCACTGCAGCCATGACACTAGCGCAGTCCTCAGTCTCTCTGTTGACCTGTCCTTGCAACTCGTGTGTGTAAGCCACTCAAATGAGACAACACATTTCGTGTAAAGCAGTGACACATTGTAAGTTATTTCTTCTACAAGGCAGTAAATATATTTATTATTCTGCTTTCAGTCGAGTAGTGGTTTGAGCTTCAAAGACTAGCTGTGTGTGGACAGGTAACTATACTGGTACAGTTCATCTGTTACTTTGTTCCTTTCTTGCTAACAGGGAAAGCTTCTGGTTCTTGTTCACTCAGTCTTGATGCAGTTATGTTAATACTAACTCGAGGGCCATATAGTTGCGGCTACAGGTGCAGTAAGTGTCAACGCTTGACATTGTCAATGGCTCTCTAGTGACACCCTAGGTATGTGTCACACACATGTCACATACATCATACACATGTCACACACATGTCACATACATCATACACATGTCACACACATGCCACGTACATCATACACATGTCACGTACACCATACACATGTCACATACATCATACACATGTCACACATGTCACACACATCATACACACGCCACACACATGTCACATAGATCATACACATGCCACACATATGTCACATTACATGTCACACACGTTGCACACGTGTCACACTTGACCGAGACAGATTCAGCCCGTCTACTACATTGTCTGACGCTGGATTGACACATGACAAGAACCCACGGGACAAATGGAACATCCATTCTCATCTGAATAATTCCCAGCAAACGTTGATTGTTTGAGCTAGCTAGACAGTCCTGGCTTCACAAGGCATCCTCTGGCTACAGACTATATTTTACAACTTTGAGCAGTTTAGTGACCCTACACAGCTATCACTATCTTGTGTCAATTCAGTAATCTGGTTTTGCACACACTGTCACTGGGTGAAACAAAAAGTTTCTCTTTAGAGCAAGTGTTCCTTTGAACACTTTTGGTCCTTTGTCCACACCTCTGACAAACAAGGAAACAATCCTTTGTCCTCACCCCTGATAAACAAGGAAACAGTCCTTTGTCCTCACCCCAACAAACAAGGAAACAGTCCTTTGTCTTCACCCCAGACAAACAAGGAAACAATCCTTTGTCCTCACCCCTAACAAGCAAGGAAACAGTCCTTTGTCCTCACCCCAACAAACAAGGAAACAGTCCTTTGTCCTCACCCCTGACAAACAAGGAAACAATCCTTTGTCCTCACCCCTGACAAACAAGGAAACAGTCCTTTGTCTTCACCCCAGACAAACAAGGAAACAATCCTTTGTCCTCACCCCTAACAAGCAAGGAAACAGTCCTTTGTCCTCACCCCAACAAACAAGGAAACAGTCCTTTGTCCTCACCCCTGACAAACAAGGAAACAATCCTTTGTCCTCACCCCTGACAAACAAGGAAACAGTCCTTTGTTCTCACCCCAACAAACAAGGAAACAGTCTTTTGTCCTCACCCCTGACAAACAAGGAAACAATCCTTTGTCCTCACCCCTGACAAACAAGGAAACGGTCCGTTGTCCTCACCCCTGACAAACAAGGAAACAGTCCTTTGTCCTCAACCCAACAAACAAGGAAACAGTCCTTTGTCCTCACCCTTGACAAACAAGGAAACAATCCTTTGTCCTCACCCCTAACAAACAAGGAAACAGTCCTTTGTCCTCACCCCAACAAACAAGGAAACAGTCATTTGTCCTCACCCCTGACAAACAAGGAAACAATCCTTTGTCCTCACCCCTGACAAACAAGGAAACAGTCCTTTGTTCTCACCCCAACAAACAAGGAAACAGTCCTTTGTTCTCACCCTGACAAACAAGGAAACAATCCTTTGTCCTCACCCCAACAAACAAGGAAACAGTCCTTTGTCCTCACCCCTGACAAGCAAGGAAACAATCCTTTGTCCTCACCCCTGACAAACAAGGAAACAGTCCTTTGTCCTCACCCCAACAAACAAGGAAACAGTCCTTTGTCCTCACCCCTGACAAACAAGGAAACAGTCCTTTGGCCTCACCCCTGACAAATAAGGAAACAGTCCTTTGGCCTCACCCCTGACAAACAAGGAAACAGTCCTTTGGCCTCACCCCTGACAGACATGGAAACAGTCCTTTGGCCTTTCCCCTGATAGACAGGGAAACAGTCCTTTGACCTCACCTCTGACAGACAGGGAAACAGTCCTTTGGCTTCACCCCTGACAAACAAGGAAACAGTCTTTTGTCCTCACCCCTGACAGACAGGGAAACAACACTTAGTCCTCACCCCTGACAGACAGGAAAACAACCCTTTGAGGTGACTGAGGCTGGCAGCTATGACGTCATGCTGTGTCAGTTGTGTTAACTAATTGGTAAGGTGATGGTTGGTTAGGTGAGGCAGTTGATGAGGTGATAGTGGTTGGTAAGGTGATGGTTGGTTAGGTGAGGCAGTTGATGAGGTGATAGTGGTTGGTAAGGTGATGGTTGGTTAGGTGAGGCAGTTGATCGGGTGATAGTGGTTGGTAAGGTGATGGTTGGTTAGGTGAGGCAGTTGATGAGGTGATAGTGGTTGGTAAGGTGATGGTTGGTTAGGTGAGGCAGTTGATCGGGTGATAGTGGTTGGTAAGGTGATGGTTGGTTAGGTGCGGCAGTTGATGAGGTGATAGAGAGTGGTAGCGTGACGGTGATTGCTAAGACTTAACTCGAGTTGGTATTATGGTCAGGTGGTAGTAGACGGGTTGGTTTGTCTTGGTCCAAGAGCTGGTGACGGTCACATTGTCTCCTCTCTCACCTACTCCAGTGTGTCAACACTGCTCTAGTTTGCCACTCTACACTGCTCCAAAGGCACTCAATACAGCTGCAATGCGTCACTCAATATAGCTCCAATGTGTCACTCAACACTGCTCCAGTGTCACTCAATACTACTCTAATGTCACTCAATACTGCTCCAGTGTCACTCAACACTGCTCCAATGTGTCATTCAACACTACTCCAGTGTATCACTCAACATTGCTCCAGGGTGTCACTCAACACTGCTACAGTGTCACTCAACACTCACTGCTCCAGTGTCACTCAACACTGCTCCAGTGTGTCACTCAACACTGTAGGTTTTTGTATATATTGCTATAATCTACCATCTTGCACAAGAAGAAAGTTGACAGCCAGTGGGACAGCAACTAGAACCCACCTTGCTTATTCTCTAATCACCTTGCTTATTTATTCTCTGATCACCATGCTTACTTTCTGTCAACCGTGCATACTCTCTGTCAACCGTGCATACTCTCTGTCAACCTTGCTTACTTTCTGACAACTGTGCATACTCTGTGTCAAGCATGCATACTCTTTGTCAACCTTGCTTACTTTTTGTAAACCTTGCATACTTATCTCAACAGTGCGAACTTTCTGTCAACAATGCATACTCTGTCAACCTTGCATATTCTCTGTCAACCTTGCATACTTTCTATCAACCGTGCTTACTCTCTGTCAGTCATGCATACATTCTATCAGCCTTGCTTATTTTCTGTCAACCTTGCATACTCTATGTCAACTGTGCATACTCTGTCAACCTTGCATACTCTCTGTCAACCTTGAATACTTTCTGTCAACTGCACATATTCTCTGTCAACCATGCATACTGTCTGTCGACCTTGCATACTTTCTGTCAACCTTGCATACTTTCTGACAACTGTGCATACTCTGTGTCAACCATGCATACTCTCTGTCAACCTTGCATACTCTGTCAAACTTGCATACTTTCTATCAACTGTGCATACTCTCTGTCAACCTTGCTTACTCTCTGTCAACCTTGCTTACACTCTGTCAACCTTGCTTACTCTCTGTAAACCTTGCTTACTCTCTGTCAACCTTGCTTACTCTGTAAACCTTGCTTACTCTCTGTCAACCTTGCTTACTCTCTGTAAACCTTGCTTACTCTCTGTAAACCTTGCTTACTCTCTGATCACAACAAACATTTAAAAAAATTATAGGTATAATTTTGTAACATGTGTTTCCCTTTATTATTGATAACTTTCATAGCAGTAGTTAGTTTTGCCAGCATGTCACATGTCAATTACAAAATCTGAAAACAATTTAAAATGTATGTACATCCAACAGCATATTTGTTGTTATCTCTACGATGACATTGAACATATGTATGTATGTCATCCTGTGAACACATGTCTGTCCCACTGTGTACACAATTAGTGTCTGTCCCACTGTGTACACAATTAGTGTGTGTACACAATTAGTGTCTGTCCCACTGTGTACACAATTAGTGTATGTCCCACTGTATACACAATTAGTGTCTGTCCCACTGTGTACACAATTAGTGTGTGTCCCACTGTGTACACAATTAGTGTATCTCCCACTGTGTACACAATTAGTGTCTGTCCCACTGTGTACACAATTAGTGTCTGTCCCACTGTGTACACAATTAGTGTATGTCCCACTGTGTACACAATTAGTGTCTGTCCCACTGTGTACACAATTAGTGTCTGTCCCACTGTGTACATAATTAGTCACTCAGTTAGTATTCACAATCTATGCTGTAACTTGTTTCAATATTTCTCATCATTCTACAATCACTTCTGTCCCTCGTCCTGTGAGTCAGTATTGTGTCCTGTGACATTCGAGTCAGTCATTGTGTCCTGTGACATTCAAGGAGTCATTGTGTTCTGTGACATTCAAGTCATTCAATGGGTTGTGTGACATTCGAGTCATTCATCGGGTTGTGTGACATTCGAGTCAGTCATTGTGTTCTGTGACATTCAAGGAGTCATTGTGTTCTGTGACATTCGAGTCAGTCATTGTGTTCTGTGACATTCAAGGAGTCATTTTTTTCTGTGACATTCAAGGGGTCATTGTGTTCTGTGACATTCGAGTCATTCATTGGGTTGTGTGACATTCGAGTCAGTCATTGTGTTCTGTGACATTCAAGGAGTCATTGTGTTCTGTGACATTCGAGTCATTCAATGGGTTGTGTGACATTCGAGTCAGTCACTGGGTTGTGTGCATTTCAGACGCGGCAGGAGACAGGAGGTGATATGCAGCACTATGTAGTAGTGTCAGTTCACTGTGCTCTGCTGGAGCACGTTTAATCACCCTGGCAGTCTACAAGTCAGTGGTTTAATCTAATCCAGGGGTTGAGCTACGATTGGAACAGTATATGTGTAGTATTTCTGTAGTTTCTTTCACTTCATTATACTAAACTTTTTTGATTTTTTGGACATATATGTATCATCTTTTATTTTTGTGATTGATGATTAGTGAACTAATTTGTCTAGATAATATAGTGATATGTCTATAATTAATCTTGATTCAATTGTAGAGTAATGATTAGTAAATGTGTTAACCTTTGTAGTAAAGCTGAAGATATGAATCACTCTTGTCGTACATGTGTTAACCATTGCAATGTAGCTGAAGACATGAATCACTCTTGTCGTACATGTGTTAACCATTGCAATGTAGCTGAAGACATGAATCACTCTTGTCGTACATGTGTTAACCATTGCAATGTAGCTGAAGACATGAATCACTCTTGTCGTACATGTGTTAACCATTGCAATGTAGCTGAAGACATGAATCACTCTTGTCGTACATGTGTTAACCATTGCAATGTAGCTGAAGACATGAATCACTCTTGTCGTACATGTGTTAACCATTGCAGTGTAGCTGAAGACTGTCTTGTGGGAGACTGGATTGGTGTGCCTTTTTCATTATTCTCATGCATTTAAAAATTAAGTGAACCTGTGAGAATTCCAATTCAAGATCATGTCATTTGATGTGTTGTTTCTCTGCTCAATCTGCACCTGTCAGCAATATTTAATGCATGTACATTTACTGGCAGCAGTTTGCAGTAATACATATGTAGGTAGGATATATATAGGTTGCTTGATATTCATAGCAGACACATCACATGTTTAAAAGCATGTGTCCAATACTATTGATTTATTATCTTTGACTAACAACTGTCACACGTGCCCACACATTCTGTGACATAGCAATGTATTGTCAGATATGTGTGAACATATTCTGTGACATAGCAATGTATTGTCAGATATGTGCCCACACATTCTGTGACATAGCAATGTATTGTCAGATATGTGTGAACATATTCTGTGACTTAGCAATGTATCAGTCAGATATGTGTCCACACCTTCTGTGACATAGCAATGTATTGTCAGATATGTGTGAACATATTCTGTGACTTAGCAATGTATTGTCAGATGTGTGAACATATTCTGTGACTTAGCAATGTATCAGTCAGATATGTGTCCACACCTTCTGTGACATAGCAATGTATTGTCAGATATGTGTGAACATATTCTGTGACTTAGCAATGTATCAGTCAGATATATGTCCACACATTATGTGACATAGCAATGTATTGTCAGATATGTGTGAACATATTCTGTGACTTAGCAATGTATCAGTCAGATATGTGTCCACACATTCTGTGACAGCAATGTATCAGTCAGATATGTGTGAACATATTTGGACAAGTGATTGGTTTAGTATTAATTTTATACAAAAGTGAATATTTTGTGTATCAGTTTATACGCAGGTGGTAGTTTATGTTGTGTAAAGATTTCTTTTTGCACAATGTCATCCGACTCCCTGCATTTGCATCTGTTCACTTGCTCGCCAAAGCTTTGTCATAACACTGCAAAATTATTTACAAACTATTGTGTGTATTTATTGCCAATGTTTGCATATTTAATAAATATATATGTTTACTCAAGCTTGTTGTCACATGATGAATCTGCCAGGTTGTACGGTTCGTGTTGTCACTGCCAGTCACAGTTGATGCTTCAGCATGTTTCTGGGGCTAATTTAGTGAGTTATGTACAAGGAGATTCTATAGTTTAAGTCTGGTCTTTTCACACAGATCCCATCTTCAAAGAATCAAAATTTCTAAAGTTGGATGACATTTATAAACTCCAACAACCTAAATGTTATTATAAATTAATCAACAAGCTTCTGCCAGAATACTTGTCATATCTCATACACATACAACACGGAAAGTCACCAGCATAACACACGTGGTAGAAACAACTTATTTATTCCCAGAGTTAATCATCAATATGCAAACAAATACATCAGATACAACATTATACAAACTGTTAACATTACTCCAAATATCACCATTGATAAAATTCTTACACACAGCTTATTTGGTTTTTTCAATTATAAAAAAGTGTCTGTCAAGAATTATGAATCCTGCTGTCATAGTCCTAACTGTTATATTTGTCATTCATAAATCAGAAATGACTGAGCATTTATATATATATATGTGTGTGTATATGTGCTATGTATACATATATAGTAGTTAATATAATAGTTGATCACATAGTAATCTGATAATCATAATTAACATTATTATATTAGTTGGGTGGTTCTCATGATAGCGACATATAATTGTCTTAATGGGAGTCTCCCTGACCTTTCTGTGACTAGTATATTGTATTTGTATAATATTGTATGTTTATGATGATCAAAATAAATACTGTGTGTCTGTATGTGTGTGTCTGTCTGTCTGTCTATCTGTCCATCCGTCCGTCCGTCCGTCCATCTGTGTGTCTCTGTCTGTCTGTCTGTCTGTCTTCAAGTGTAGCATTATGAACATTCTGTGACCAGGTATTGGGAGTTATATGGAGGGGAAGGAGGTAGTTTCAGTTTTGTTTTCAAGTGCCGCATTATGAACATTCTGTAGCCAAGTATTGGGAATTACATAGAGGGGGAGGAGGTAGTTTCAGTTTTTGTCGTCAAGTGCAGCATTATGAACATTATGTGACCAAGTATTGGGAGTTACATAGAGGGGGAGGAGGTAGTTTCAGTTTTGACTTCAAGTGCAGCATTATGAACATTATGTGACCAAGTATTGGGAGTTACATAGAGGGGGAGGAGGTAGTTTCAGTTTTGTCTTCAAGTGCAGCATTATGAACATTATGTGACCAAGTATTGGGAGTTATATAGAAGGGGAGGAGGTAGTTTCAGTTTGTGTTGTCAAGTGTAGCATTATGAACATTATGTGACCAAGTATTGGGAGTTACATAGAGGGGGAGGAGGTAGTTTCAGTTTTGTCTTTAAGTGCAACATTTTGAACATTCTGTGACCAAGTATTGGGAGTTACATAGAGGGGGGAGGAGGTAGTTTCAGTTTTTGTCATCAAGTGTAGCATTATGAACATTATGTGACCAAGTATTGGGAGTTACATAGAGGGGGAGGAGGTAGTTTCAGTTTTTGTCTTCAAGTGCAGCATTATGAACATTATGTGACCAAGTATTGGGAGTAACATAGAGGGGGGAGGAGGTAGTTTCAGTCTTGTCTTCCACAGCCTTCTTTTGCATGTCTTGCTGTATGTCGAACACGGCGTTCTCGCATTGCCTGCGTTTGAGCGGGTCGGCGACACCAACGATGACGAAGTCGCCGTGTTTTGCCACCCACAAATGATCTCCGCTCCTACTCGTGGCGTGCAAGTGCTGATCCGACAGTTCGCTCCCATCGATTGTGTACGTCTTGCCGGCTGCCGTGACGTCAGTGCGCATGCTCAGCTCTCCATGGCCCAGAACTGTTTGGAACGTCGCAATTTCTACATAAGACAAACCACAACAACAATGATTAGTTCAAACCAAAATGTCCGGAAAGATTCTTTCATTAATTAAAACAGTTTCAACAGAAAGTACAGGTCAATCATCTAGCAGACTCGATAGCCGTACGACGTGTCTGAGCAGTGAGATGACAGCAGTATGACGTGTTGCCTGCGGGTACATGTGCAGAAAGATGACAGCAGTAGGACGTGTTACCTGCGGGCATGAGCAGTGAGATGACAGCAGTATGACGCGTTACCTGCGGGCGGCAGCAAGAAGCCGGGCGTGGCGGCCCAATGGCGGGCGGTGGCCGTATTATAGATGAGAAGTCCGTGCACTCCGCCCTGGGCCAGTCGCAACACGCGGCGTCGGCACTCTATTGGTCCCGTCAGTATCTGCTCGTACACATACTGTCAACACACAGGCATGTATTGTCAACACAAGCACACGTACTGTCAATACGCGGACACGTACTGTCAACACAAGGACACGTACTGTCAACACGGACACGAACTGTCAACACACGGACACGTACTGTCAACACAAGGACAAGTACTGTCAACATACGGACAGGTACGGTCAACACACAGACACGTACTGTCAACACACGGACAGGCACTGTCAACACACGGACACGTACTGTCAACACACGGACAGGTACTGTCAACACACGGACACGTACTGTCATCTCACGAACACGTACTGTCATCACACGAACACGTACTGTCCACACACGGACGCATACTGTCAACACATGGTCACGTACCGTCAGCACACAGTCACGTACCGTCAACACACGGACACAGCATGTACTGTCAACAGTTCGCTCATAATAACCAATTTAACCAAAAACATAGTGTCTTTCCTATTGCAATGCTAGTGTCGACAAGAGACACCATTAGCTAACCAAGTTTTAAAGCGCCACGCGACTTCAAGTTCAATTCTGAGCGCAACGGCAAAAAGTGACTCCAACTTATTGAGTGCTACGTCACACCTTTTGCGGTGCAATCAAAGGTCAACCCCAGATCTACCGTTGGACGCGGCGTTCGTATGCGAGAACAGGATATTCGGCGTATGCACAAATGCCGCATTTTTTTTAAGTAAACAGTGATATTAATAAAAAAATAACTGCAGTGTGACAGATCGACCTCTGTCGCGGTGAAAAAAATATGTTTATTGGATTCTTTTGGCTTTGTCTTAGGTCTGTGTATGTTCTTTGTTGGCTGTGAATGTTCGAAATATCATATATGGCTATGCACATCAATTTCCAACTATAAGGGACTTACATAATATTTTATCGCAGTCGAACGTAGACCGCTTACTGAGCGCTGAGCTAAGGCCTAAGCCTAATGGCGTTTTGGTAGACGCCGAAGCAAGGTATGGAGTCGACTTCAAATTTTATTTCGCGTTCATTTTAGCGTAGGTAACGGCGCTTATAATTGTGTTAGCTAATTGTCTCTAACAATGTTCGCAAGTGAATCCGCTTTGATTAAGTGTTATTTAATCACTTACGTCATACTCGAAAACGATTGGAGATGTTGACGACGCCTTGTGAACATCAACGTTACTATTGGTGTGTGACATTGGCGCCCCCTCGTGGATGTTGGCTTGACCACACATTGGTAGGTACCATGGCGGCGTCTCACAGAATACTGCGGGCACAAGAGAGAGGAGTATACAGGACACTGCACGCACAAGATACACGAGTAAATAGGACACTGCGCGCACAAGATACACGAGTGCAGAGGATGTAAGACCATTGTGAGTATATAGGACACTGCGCGCACAAGATACACGAGTGCAGAGGGTGTAAGACCATTGTGAGTATATAGGACACTGCGCGCACAAGATACACGAGTGCACAGGGTGTAAGACCATTGTGAGTATATAGGACACTGAGCGCACAAGATACACGAGTGCAGAGGGTGTAAGACCATTGTGAGTATATAGGACACTGCGCGCACAAGATACACGAGTGCAGAGGGTGTAAGACCATTGTGAGTATATAGGACACTGCGCGCACAAGATACACGAGTGCAGAGGGTGTAAGACCATTGTGAGTATATAGGACACTGCGCGCACAAGATACACGAGTGCAGAGGGTGTAAGACCATTGTGAGTATATAGGACACTGCGCGCACAAGATACACGAGTGCAGAGGGTGTAAGACCATTGTGAGTATACAGGACACTGCGCGCACAAGATACACGAGTGCAGAGGGTGTAAGACCATTGTGAGTATATAGGACACTGCGCGCACAAGATACACGAGTGCAGAGGGTGTAAGACCATTGTGAGTATATAGGACACTGCGCGCACAAGATACACGAGTGCAGAGGGTGTAAGACCATTGTGAGTATACAGGACACTGCGCGCACAAGATACACGAGTGCAGAGGGTGTAAGACCATTGTGAGTATATAGGACACTGCGCGCACAAGATACACGAGTGCAGAGGGTGTAAGACCATTGTGAGTATATAGGACACTGCGCGCACAAGATACACGAGTGCAAAGGGTGTAAGACCATTGTGAGTATACAGGACACTGCGCGCACAAGATACACGAGTGCAGAGGGTGTAAGACCATTGTGAGTATATAGGACACTGCGCGCACAAGATACACGAGTGCAGAGGGTGTAAGACCATTGTGAGTATATAGGACACTGCGCGCACAAGATACACGAGTGCACAGGGTGTAAGACCATTGTGAGTATATAGGACACTGAGCGCACAAGATACACGAGTGCAGAGGGTGTAAGACCATTGTGAGTATATAGGACACTGCGCGCACAAGATACACGAGTGCAGAGGGTGTAAGACCATTGTGAGTATATAGGACACTGCGCGCACAAGATACACGAGTGCAGAGGGTGTAAGACCATTGTGAGTATATAGGACACTGCGCGCACAAGATACACGAGTGCAGAGGGTGTAAGACCATTGTGAGTATATAGGACACTGCGCGCACAAGATACACGAGTGCAGAGGGTGTAAGACCATTGTGAGTATACAGGACACTGCGCGCACAAGATACACGAGTGCAGAGGGTGTAAGACCATTGTGAGTATATAGGACACTGCGCGCACAAGATACACGAGTGCAGAGGGTGTAAGACCATTGTGAGTATATAGGACACTGCGCGCACAAGATACACGAGTGCAGAGGGTGTAAGACCATTGTGAGTATACAGGACACTGCGCGCACAAGATACACGAGTGCAGAGGGTGTAAGACCATTGTGAGTATATAGGACACTGCGCGCACAAGATACACGAGTGCAGAGGGTGTAAGACCATTGTGAGTATATAGGACACTGCGCGCACAAGATACACGAGTGCAGAGGGTGTAAGACCATTGTGAGTATACAGGACACTGCGCGCACAAGATACACGAGTGCAGAGGGTGTAAGACCATTGTGAGTATATAGGACACTGCGCGCACAAGATACACGAGTGCAGAGGGTGTAAGACCATTGTGAGTATATAGGACACTGCGCGCACAAGATACACGAGTGCAGAGGGTGTAAGACCATTGTGAGTATACAGGACACTGCGCGCACAAGATACACGAGTGCAGAGGGTGTAAGACCATTGTGAGAATATAGGACACTGCGCGCACAAGATACACGAGTGCAGAGGGTGTAAGACCATTGTGAGTATATAGGACACTGCGCGCACAAGATACACGAGTGCAGAGGGTGTAAGACCATTGTGAGTATATAGGACACTGCGCGCACAAGATACACGAGTGCAGAGGGTGTAAGACCATTGTGAGTATACTTATGCTACTTACCTGACTTCTCGGACGCGCAGTGGTGCTGCGTGCTGGAGTCGTCGCCCTGCTCCTCCACCCCTCTGTGCACGGTGGCGTGTTGCATGGGCACGATGTAGATATCCTTCTGTTCCGCTACAACGAGAAGAACGGCGTAAGGCGCCGAGGCAGACAACACAACAGCACACAACAGCAACACTGCTCCGCAACTAAACACAAAGTGTGTACTTAATTCATGGCCACTATACATGTGACTCTTTCATAGACTGCTTAGTAATTAGTTTTTAAAAAAGATTAGTCGTTTTGATCATTTATTATAGTCTGGCTAATTTACCCGTCTACTGGACCCAACAGCAGTTATTTACCCGTCTGTTAGACCCAATCGGCAACAGTTGTTTACCTTTCTGCTAGACCAAATCGACAGAAGTTATGTATCCATCTGCTGAATCCACTCAGCAGGAGTTATTTATTCGTCTGCTGGACCCACGCGGTGTGAGTTATTTATTTGTCTGCTGGACACTCTCGACAGGAGTTATTTACCCGTCTGGTGGACCCAATTGACAGCAGTTATTTACCCGTCTGGTGGACCCAATCTGCAGGAGTTATTTGACCCGTCTGCTGGACCTAATCGGCAGGAGTTATTTACTCGTCTGCTGGACCCAATCGGCATGAGTTATTTACCCTTCTGCTGAAGCCACTCGTGAGAAGGGTGTCCCAGGCTGACGTTGTAGTAGTCCGACTTGCCTCCATCGTCGTCCGACCCTGACCACCCGTCACGCTGCTTCCTCGGCACGACTCGCGGGGCTATTTCGGGCGGTCTGCAACATCATTTTACATCTGATTTTGTACAGAATTCGCTTATATAACAAATCGTAAAAGTAAAAAAAGGTCTTATATAGCATTGTCTCCGGTCCTCAGGACTGCTGAAAGCGCGTTGCACATCACTCCCTGGCAGACCTGTTAAATCGAAGACCATCTGAACTTCTCTGGCGGAGCATTCATCCACGCTGCAATTACTTTGCGAAATAACCGTATACAAATATCCGCCTCTGTCTGATCCCATGTAGCCATTCATACAGCGGAGTGAACTAAAGCAACGTAGAGTGAACGAACTTGTCCACGTTTCGAAAAAACAGCAAGGGGATTTGCACCCGAAGTCTCTCAACTGAGTGTGCGGCGTTCTCACTATTACTCCACCGATGCTCACACGCATGTTTTTGTTAACAGTAATAACTAATAAGACTGCTATCCTTAGGTACTAGTGAATAGTTAATTATATTATATACCATTAAGATACATATCAGTTTTGCCGCGATCACACCGGTTAAATGTTCTCGAACTAAGTGCAATAATAGAAATTAATTGCGACCTACTTGTTACCATGACAACGCCTCAAGACAATGCGGCGACAGACGAGGACCAGGACAACGACAAGGACAACGGAGGAGACGACCACGACAATGACGACGATAAATCTCGTGTCGATGACATCGATATCTGTAAATGTATACATTGTATATAATGTCAATGACGTCCACCGTCACCCATACACGTCCACCCTTACACATACACGTCCACCCTGTTAAGTCCACCATGTCAAGTCCACCCTTACACATAAACGCCCACTCTGTTAAGTCCACCATCACACATATACGCCCACCCTGTCAAGTCCACCATCACACATACACGCCCACCCTGTCAAGTCCATCATAACACATACACGCCCACCCTGTCAAGTCCACCATCACACATACACGCCCACCCTGTCAAGTCCACCATCACACATACACGCCCACCCTGTCAAGTCCACCATCAAACATACACGTCAACCCTGTCAAATTCACTATCACACATGTCCACCCTATTAAGTCCACCATCACACATACAAGTCCACCCTCACAGGTCCACCCTTACAGGTCTACCTTCACAAGTCCACTCTCACAGGTCCACCCTGACAGATTCACCCTCTCAATTCCACCCTCACACCACCATCCACAACTCCACCATCACAGGTCCACCTTCACAAGTCCACCCACGCAGGTCCACACTCACAGGTCCAACTTCACTGGTTCACCCTCACATGTCCACTCTCACATATTCACCCTCTCAATTCCACCCTCACAATGCCAACCTCATATGTCCACCCTCCCAGGTTCACCCCCACAGGTCCCTCTTCAAACGTCAACCTCACATGTCCACCCACACAAATCCACCCTCATAAGTCCACCCTCACAGGTTCACCCTCACAACTCCACCTTCACAAGTCCACCCTCACAGGTCCACCATCATATGTCCACCCTGACTAAGTCCAAAAATAAGTCCACCATCACAGGATCACCCAGCCAGCCGTACATATCAGTTGGGTTTCGATTGTGATGAGACCGTTGGACTGTTGGTTGTGGTAGATTATTGCTTTTTTTAGAATGAATGGTTATTTGGGCGTACATTGTCGACATGTTTCACGTCTAATAAAGTGTGCTTTCGTATGCTCGCCCCGCACAGTGCCACGTTCTGGCTCGTTATCCTAAAACCTGACACGGATCTTAGAGTGCCCCGACTCGTGCTATATCGACAAAGACTTTCATTGCTCACCCCGGCGCTTTCTCTCTCGGAGCTGTGTCATCTGCTTCCGTCACTCACCTGCGCACGTGTATTGTTTCTTCATGACGTCACATACACAGCGCTTTGTCCCCGGGCACGAGGCGCACGCCCCGGTCGAGTACGTGTCATCTGTCACGTACAATACAGGCTCGTCGTCGACTTCCTTGTCTGAAACGTACACATATGTGTCAACACGTACAGTTGTATGACTGACACGCACGCACGGTGCAACTGACGCCTGTATAATGACACACATCCTTGCAACACTCGGCTCCCCCAATATTTGTCTTCACAATCACACGTATAATCTAGGCACAACATCTCAACGGGGGTATGGTTAGTGTTTCGGTTTTGTATTCAATATATTACATTGTTTGTCAGCAAATCTAGTGTTGTTTTATTTGGAAATGAACTGGGATTGTTTGGGGATAAACATGATTGTCATGCACTAGATGTGTAAATAATGATTTGAACTAATGCCCACCCTTCACAAAACCAAACTAAATTGTTGCTATATCAGGCTCGTAGCCAGGGGGTTCACGGAGTTCACGTAAACCACCTTTTTTCAAAATGTGAAAGCCCCCCTCAAATTTAATCTTTAAGATGTGAACCCCTAATTGTTTATGTTAAGATTATTCCCTGTTTCTCAAAAGCGTGAACTCCCTCCTAAAACCTGCTGGATGTTGTTCAAGCATTACCCAGCATGCCAGGGCAGCCTGATTGATACGGATGTTAAAGGGATAACAAATACACAAGAAGCCAATTTTATTCTAACAGTACATGACTCCAGATTGTAGTCAGTCAGAGATGACTGATGCAAAAAAACATAGTTATACTAAAGGATTTATGTGAGTGACTCAACTTGATATCGACATTTCACTGCATAATGGCAATAGTTCTCATATATATCATGTTAAATGCTAGTGGGTGAAAGGGGTGACAATGACTTAACACTGATCAAAGAACAAACACGAGCACAGATACAGTGTATTGGGCCATATAAGTATCATGTTAAATGCTAGTGGGTGAAAGGGGTGACAATGACTTAACACTGATCAAAGAACAAATACGAGCACAGATACAGTGTATTGGGCCATATAACTATCATGTTAAATGCTAGTGGGTGAAAGGGGTGACAATGACTTAACCCTGATTAAAGAACAAACACGAGCACAGATACAGTGTATTGGGCCATATAAGTATCATGTTAAATGCTAGTGGGTGAAAGGGGTGACAATGACTTAACACTGATTAAAGAACAAACACGAGCACAGATACAGTGTATTGGGCCATATAAGTATCATGTTAAATGCTAGTGGGTGAAAGGGGTGACAATGACTTAACACTGATTAAAGAACAAACACGAGCACAGATACAGTGTATTGGGCCATATAAGTATCATGTTAAATGCTAGTGGGTGAAAGTGGTGACAATGACTTAACACTGATTAAAGAACAAACACGAGCACAGATACAGTGTATTGGGCCATATAAGTATCATGTTAAATGTTAGTGGGTGAAAGGGGTGACAATGACTTAACACTGATTAAAGAACAAACACGAGCACAGATACAGTGTATTGGGCCATATAAGTATCATGTTAAATGCTAGTGGGTGAAAGGGGTGACAATGACTTAACACTGATTAAAGAACAAACACGAGCACAGATACAGTGTATTGGGCCATATAACTATCATGTTAAATGCTAGTGGGTGAAAGGGGTGACAATGACTTAACCCTGATTAAAGAACAAACACGAGCACAGATACAGTGTATTGGGCCATATAAGTATCATGTTAAATGCTAGTGGGTGAAAGGGGTGACAATGACTTAACCCTGATTAAAGAACAAACACGAGCACAGATACAGTGTATTGGGCCATATAAGTATCATGTTAAATGCTAGTGGGTGAAAGGGGTGACAATGACTTAACACTGATTAAAGAACAAACACGAGCACAGATACAGTGTATTGGGCCATATAAGTATCATGTTAAATGCTAGTGGGTGAAAGGGGTGACAATGACTTAACCCTGATTAAAGAACAAACACGAGCACAGATACAGTGTATTGGACCATATAAGTATCATGTTAAATGCTAGTGGGTGAAAGGGGTGACAATGACTTAACACTGATTAAAGAACAAACACGAGCACAGATACAGTGTATTGGACCATATAAGTATCATGTTAAATGCTAGTGGGTGAAAGGGGTGACAATGACTTAACACTGATTAAAGAACAAACACGAGCACAGATACAGGGTATTGGGCCATATAAGTATCATGTTAAATGTTAGTGGGTGAAAGGGGTGACAATGACTTAACACTGATCAAAGAACAAACACGAGCACAGATACAGTGTATTGGACCATATAAGTATCATGTTAAATGCTAGTGGGTGAAAGGGGTGACAATGACTTAACACTGATTAAAGAACAAACACGAGCACAGATACAGTGTATTGGACCATATAAGTATCATGTTAAATGCTAGTGGGTGAAAGGGGTGACAATGACTTAACACTGATTAAAGAACAAACACGAGCACAGATACAGGGTATTGGGCCATATAAGTATCATGTTAAATGTTAGTGGGTGAAAGGGGTGACAATGACTTAACACTGATCAAAGAACAAACACGAGCACAGATACAGTGTATTGGGCCATATAAGTATCATGTTAAATGCTAGTGGGTGAAAGGGGTGACAATGATTTAACACTGATTAAAGAACAAATACGAGCACAGATACAGTGTATTGGACCATATAAGTATCATGTTAAATGCTAGTGGGTGAAAGGGGTGACAATGACTTAACACTGATTAAAGAACAAACACGAGCACAGATACAGTGTATTGGACCATATAAGTATCATGTTAAATGCTAGTGGGTGAAAGGGGTGACAATGACTTAACACTGATTAAAGAAAAAACACGAGCACAGATACAGTGTATTGGGCCATATAAGTATCATGTTAAATGCTAGTGGGTGAAAGGGGTGACAATGACTTAACACTGATTAAAGAACAAACACGAGCACAGATACAGTGTATTGGACCATATAAGTATCATGTTAAATGCTAGTGGGTGAAAGGGGTGACAATGACTTAACCCTGATTAAAGAACAAACACGAGCACAGATACAGTGTATTGGACCATATAAGTATCATGTTAAATGCTAGTGGGTGAAAGGGGTGACAATGACTTAACACTGATTAAAGAACAAACACGAGCACAGATACAGTGTATTGGGCCATATAACTATCATGTTAAATGCTAGTGGGTGAAAGGGGTGACAATGACTTAACCCTGATTAAAGAACAAACACGAGCACAGATACAGTGTATTGGGCCATATAAGTATCATGTTAAATGCTAGTGGGTGAAAGGGGTGACAATGACTTAACCCTGATTAAAGAACAAACACGAGCACAGATACAGTGTATTGGGCCATATAAGTATCATGTTAAATGCTAGTGGGTGAAAGGGGTGACAATGACTTAACACTGATTAAAGAACAAACACGAGCACAGATACAGTGTATTGGGCCATATAAGTATCATGTTAAATGCTAGTGGGTGAAAGGGGTGACAATGACTTAACACTGATTAAAGAACAAACACGAGCACAGATACAGTGTATTGGGCCATATAAGTATCATGTTAAATGCTAGTGGGTGAAAGGGGTGACAATGACTTAACACTGATTAAAGAACAAACACGAGCACAGATACAGTGTATTGGGCCATATAAGTATCATGTTAAATGCTAGTGGGTGAAAGGGGTGACAATGACTTAACACTGATTAAAGAACAAACACGAGCACAGATACAGTGTATTGGACCATATAAGTATCATGTTAAATGCTAGTGGGTGAAAGGGGTGACAATGACTTAACACTGATTAAAGAACAAACACGAGCACAGATACAGTGTATTGGACCATATAAGTATCATGTTAAATGCTAGTGGGTGAAAGGGGTGACAATGATTTAACACTGATTAAAGAACAAATACGAGCACAGATACAGTGTATTGGGCCATATAAAAATAATTCTTGGCTTATCGTCAGAAGTCTGTTAATGTAAATGATGGATGATTGTTTTGGTGTGATGATTGAGCTAACTACCGAGTATCAAATGCTGTTCTCAGCAATCAACAAATTAAGATGTGTAACGAGTGTATTTCGTACAAGCGACAAACCTGTAGAGAAATTCATCCAGCTTGACACAAACCAATTTATTTGAACAATAACAAATAAAGTTTAACGGCGCTTATTTTATTAAAGTGCGCCGCGTGCTGCTGAGAAACCGTCAATTATGTGGCCTTAGTTGTGGTTGCCGAAATCCTGTTGTTGCTGGTTGCATAGTTACACATTTCAGAACGGAGGGCCTAACCCCCACACCCCCGAAACAGCTTCGCTAATGGCCTGCTGGTGATGCTAATGTGGTGTTTGTATATATGATGAACCCACACGGTCCACCAACCTCACACCCCACTTTATTGTCCTTTCAGCCAAAAACCCGACCCTCTGCATTATGGGGGTGAACTCCCACGTGAACATGTGGCGCCATCTGCATAAAAAATATAACCCCATTCGAGCGTGTGGTGCCCATGGAGTCTGTATTGAGAAAATGTTAACCCCCCTCTCCCGTTGTGAAAAGCTGGCTACTGGCCTGTTGTATGTTAGCATATGTTGTTTTTTATCTGTCAACGTCGTCTTCAATATTGACATGCGCGTTACCTACAAATACGTATCTTACCATTCGAAACATTTTGAAACCAAAATTAGCTATGTAACCTTACATATATTGCCGATTATGTTCTTGGGCGGCGGTCATGGGGGGGCATGGTTAATATTTTCGTTGTGTATGCACGATATTACATCGTTTTTCAGAAAACCTAGCGTTGTTTTGTTTGGAAATGAATTGGAAAATGTTGGTGGTAAAACAATTATCATGTGTCACGTGTTAAGAGAAGTAGGGGAGATCGGAGCAAAGCCGCCACTGGGGCAAAGTGAACGATAATATTTCAAGCTCTGACTATTTGCATTTAACGTTGATGTCATAACAGATTAGATGGTATCACAACCGCTTCGGTGCACCACCTTCACGTAGCAAATCAGTCGCTATTTTTACGTTCTGGCGGTAAGTCGATTTTTTTTTATTTTCTTGCAATTTCTTCGTTTTTTGGAACTCTTTTCCAAGTCGTATATATCAGAAATATTGAAAACGCTTGTAAGCGTGTGATTTGCTACATGTACATGCACGTGTAGATAAAATTAAGTTATAAACAATATTACCGGAATAGCTTATTGGAATGGCCCACATTTGTTACGACAGTGAATGTGGGGCAAAGTGGATGGGTCATAGTGGCAGGCGGGGCAAAATGGTCATATTTGTGCCCCGTGCTTTTTACGTTACTTGGTGTCGTGAGTACTAAATAAATACGCAGTAATGGACATCAGAAATGGATACGGGTGTTGGAGACGCGAAATACCCCCTCCCGCTGATACATCATCTTTATAATTTCAGTCCACCACGTTTGGTGGAACTTTGTTAAATTTGTTAAATTTTGTTTCTTTTATAGCTAATGGCTTGTTCATTATTAGTTATTATTTTGTATATTTGTTGTATAATCATGTACAATAATAAATACAGCAACCTCCGATCTGCTGATCTACATCTGCTTGTAGTCCCGCGCTACAACTTAGAGGGCTATGACAGACGAGCTTTCTCCGTGTCTGGACACACGCTCTGGAACGCTCTGCCAATAAACGTTCGTCAAATAGACACTTTTAATAAATTCAAAATTTGCCTTAAAACTGTTCTATTTAAGCAGGCGTACTTCGACTGGAACTGTGGTGTAGGACACTTTTTATGAACATGTATTTAATCAATGAATTTATTTATATTACAGTCATTTGCAAAAGTTTAAGACGAGGCACGTCTTAAACTTTTGCTTTTTGAAGAAATTTGATAAAACTATGATTTTTTGGCCTTCACATAACATTATATCGGTTTATTTCGCCAAATAAACGTAGTACAACATACTATGAAACTTTATGTCGTCCAAAGTGTCAGTGTCTCTACTTTTCAGTATTTAGTGTGGCCTCCTTTGCTGTCAATGACCGCCTGGATGCGACGTGGCATGCTAGAAACCAGAGATTCGCAGTACTCCTGGGTGATTTCGGTGACACAAACGTCCTTGATAGCTTGTTTCAAGTTTTGAGCGCTTGGTGGTTGTTTGTCTGCCACCTTATCCTTCATTATAGTCCACAGGTTCTCAATGGGATTTAGATCTGGGCTGTTCCCAGGCCATTCCAGCACGGAGATTTTGTTCTTCTTGAGGAAATCAGAGGGTACCTTGGATCGGTGACAAGGAGCGCCATCTTGCATGGAAATCGTACATTTGTGGATGTCCATATGCAGTTTCAGCTTCTCCTTCAGCAACTCCGCGTACGTAGGTCCATTCATAGTGGTGTTAGGTGGAATAAAATACAGACCAGAAGGGCCAAAACATGACAAGGCACCCCAAATCATCTGACTTGGCGGGTGTTTCATTGTGGCTGCTGTATATTTCTCATCAAATCGCTTACCTACTGGCCGCCTAACGTGCCTCTTGCGAGGTATAAACTGTTGCATGGTCGATTCATCTGAAAACAACACTTACTTCCACTGCGCGAGAGTCCAGTGGCGATGTCGTCTGGCAAAGTCCAGTCTCTTTTTTTTCATCACAGGTGTCAGGCGTGGCTTGCGGGCCGGCGTGCGGGACTTGAGCCCAAATTCCTTGCTGAGACGTCTCGAAACAGTACTGAGACTTATTTCCGTACCTTTTAAGCGTAAAGCAGCCCGAATTTTCTTGCATGAGCTCATTGGCGAGCACATCACAATGCGTCTCATTGCGTGGTCATCCCTGAGCGTAGTTTTCCGTGGACGACCACTCCTTTTACTGTCACGAAAAGTGCCATCAGTATTGAATTTGACGATGGCGTTGTGCACGGCTGTCTTGGAATAACATAATTTAGTACTAATGTCTCTTTCCGTATATCCTTCTCCATGTAGAGTCACTATTTGTGCCCTTAGAACCTCTGTCAAAGACGACTTTTTGCCCATTTCAGGGATGAAGACAAAACTGAAAAACACCTAATCGATACTAACAGCAGCAAACAAATGACGTGGAAGTACTGGTCTTAAACTTTTGCAAATGACTGTATATAGTATATTTTAATTAATTAATTATTATTTATCTTTTAATACAATTTTATATATTATAATATATATATTCTTTTACTTAATTATCTTAATATTTGTGCAAATGTGTCATGTATTTAGTTACATTATATATATACAATCTTGTAAATCTTGATAATTATTATATTTACCGGCATCCTTATACATTTTTACATTTGTTTCCATGTACGTTTTATAATGTGTGTACGCGCCTATGAACGGGCTGGCACTGGAGATACGGCGCTATAGAAATTGCCTGGTCCCGGAGATACGGCGCTATAGAAATTGCCTGGTCCCGGAGATACGGCGCTATAGAAATGCTAGAAATAATAATAATAATAATAAATACAGTATTACATTACATTAAAGTGGACATTTAGTAAATTTTAAGATTTATGGTCGAAATTAGATTGCGGATGTAACCGCGTAGATAATCACACTACGCCCTCCCATTAATCTATTTTGCTCTGCACATGACTGTGCAATTCAGCACACACTTAACAGCGTAATACGCATGTCTGTTATTGCAGTTTTAAATGGTGAGAACTTATAAACGAACAAGTACACAGCAAGTGTGGAGCGGTGTATCAATGACAAAAGCCACCGGTGCGGTTAGATCAGGTCGCAACGTGACAACAACAGAACACGAACCAAGAACAACCCTCAGACGAAGGGTGAAATGTGCGACTTCAAGAATGGTAAACGATGCATAAAGAAAGGGCCTTGGACGTCACAAATCCGTGTTTTCTGCTGAAGAGGAACAACAAATGTGCGACCATATTCTTGAAATTGAATTGAATCCAGGGTGTTTCGATTGTTGATACTTGACCTAAGACGATTAGCGTTTCAGTTTGCAGAGAAGAATGATATACCACACCTATTTAATATGGCACTTGCGTCCGTGCGTGTATGTATGTATCCGTTGAACAGTAATATACTTGATTCACGTAATACTTGATTCACGTGATACTTGATTCACGTAATACTTGATTCACGTAATACTTGATTCACGTAACACTTGATTCACATAATACTTGATTCACATAATACTTGATTCACATAATACTTGATTCACATAATACTTGATTCACATAATACTTGATTGACGTGATGTTTAAGAAGTGCTGTTTATGACCAGATCACGATTTCGTCTTCGTTCCGTTTTCGTTCGTTTTCTAGCTTGATTGGGTTGGCTTCTGATGTCACACAAAGAGTGTCCACTTTGCCCCAGGGGTGGAGCAAAGGGGACATATTGCAGAGGGTGCACTTCCAACGCTGCAGAAACTAAACACATCAATTCGAAGGAACGAAACTGATTTCATCTTTTATACCAGTTTCAGTAGTGAGTCTCAGGGTCATGTATTTCAAAACAATATTTTAAAATATGTACACAATAACAATTGTTTGCTTAGGGGGGCCGTTTTGCCCTGATCTCATCTAATTGTTTTGAACTGTTGTACTCCTTCGGTCACGAAACTTAACTAAAATGTTAATATTTGTTCCTATGATTTGTGCTTTCATTTCAATTCTATCAATTATATATGTTTTGCTGCAGACACGTGCCTCGTTTTTCACACATGCTGACACAAAATGTTATCGGGTAGCCCAATAAGTAGTAGATATATAGCTGATTATGTAAGTGTTGAAAAACCTTCAAAAAACCCTGCCTCCATTTTCACAAAATAGCTCATTACGCATTAAAAATCACAATAGAAAGTGTCATCCGGGCTGGTTGTAACAGGTAAAGGTCAAAGATAAATCCTGGCATGGGTGACAGCTTGTAACATTTAGGTGCCCCATAAGTGATTTGTTCAGATTATTTGCCTAGTAGACCACACAGAATCCCAATTGATCTCAGTTACCAAGAACAACGACGTCTGTCAGGATGAACGGTGCAACAGTTCACTTTGTAATGGCATCAGTCCCCCAAGTCAGCAGTTGACGCTGATTACTCGACCTACAACGACACCTACCGCCGTTGTGTAGAACTTTCTCCTTCTCGGCCCGTATAATAGACGTCCAGTGCTCTGCGCATGCGTAGTGGTCAGTGTCTGTTGCAAATGATTGGACGTGTTTCTCTTTAGCGACGGTGTTCATCCAGCCGATCCCCTCTCTCCCGACACAGGCAGAAAACACTGCAAAAGGTTCGACCATGTAACTGGTAAACACAGGCAAACGCCTTTCACTGACTGTGCTAATTAAGATGCTTACTTAGGACTAGGATATATAATTCTACATGTAAACACGGATAAGATATTTTGACAATATTTAACCAGATTTAACACGATTGATGATATCCAGAGAATAAATCCCAGTTGACAAGAGGAAAAAGAATCCGTTGGCTTATCCAGGGTATAAAAAGTTATTGTATAATGTTCTGAGGTATTTGTCGATTCTGTTTTTAACGTATTCACACTGCTGACATTTACACAGTTAGTGCATACTACAGTATGTGAGAGGAAATAGATTGCACTATGTTACACAGGGGCCACCAGTGCGTATTTTCTTTGCGTCATAAGCTCCCTGTACATGCTCGAAAGTATCCGTGTGTGTGTGTGTGTGTGTGTGTGTGTGTGTGTGTGTGTGTGTGAGTGTGTGTGTGTGCGTGTGTGTGTGTGCGTGTGTGCGTCTGAGCGTGCGTCCGTGCGTGTATGTGTACGTTTGCATGCTTGCATTGATATGTACGTGCCTACATAGGTAATACGGCTACTTGCATGGATATAATGCATGATATTATGCTACATGGTTCTAGGCACTTTGATGAATCGTCCGCCCATACCTATGACTCCGTGGTGTTTAAGCTTCCTGGTAGAAGCTTCCGAAAATGTTGAGGATTCGCCGTCGTGGAAGATCCATAGGATTTGGGTGGCGCCTTTCCTCGGACTCGACTTGAATATCTTCTCAGCCGTCTACAGAAGAATAACTCGTAATCATATAATCATACCACACGTAGCACTGGCGCTAAACACACACACACACACACACACACACACACACACACACACACACACACACACACACGCACGCACGCACGTAAACAAATAAACACACACGCGCGTGCCACATACACACACACACACACAGAGAGAGACCGAGAAAGAGAGAGAGAGGGGGGAGGGAGGGAGGGAGGGAGGGAGGGAGGGAGGGAAGGAGACAGACAGACAGACAGACAGACAGACAGACAGACAGACAGACAGACAGACAGACAGACATACAGACAGACAGACAGACAGACACATACACACACAAACCGTCTAAGTGTCTGTGAAACAAGCATCAATACGAGGGAGTAGTATATTTTCTCTTCGAGCATTTAGAGTAAGAGTGTCTGTCTAATGAATGTACAATGTACTTCAGACATCATTTACAGCTTTCAATTATGAGAAATTGTATCGTTGTCATTGAAGAATCACATCGATGTTTAGATTAACATGAAATGAATCCGATTGAATGAGGTTGTACAAGAACTGCGACAAACCTGGAGGGCCGATTTTAAGACGGTGTCGTTTCTGCCCGATGTTCCCAGCTCGAGGTCGCGTAGTTTGTCGTCGACGTTACACGTGTGGACTGTGTCCGAGTCGCCGCTGATACCGTCAAACTCGACCATGCTGCCGACGCCGAATGAGACGACAGCCAGCCTCGTGTAGTGCTCGTGGAGGATGAGCAGGCGACAGAGCGTGAGGTAGTCGATGAGCGTCCTCATCGTGTACTTCGTCGTGTCAAAAGACTTGAGCGGTATGCTCTCGGAGCGGTCGATGAGAAAGATGACGTCCGTCATTTGGGAGCGACTGAAGGCCGCGTTGACAGCACTCACCTTGGCAGCCGCGTCTCTCGGGTCGAACCGACACACGGTCGACTCACTGAGACCAGCATCAGCTCCAGTCCGGTGTGTAGTTCCTCTTGTCGTGCTCACTTCGCTTTCCGTTGTCGTGCTCGTAACTGAGGTGCAACATACCAATACACCTAGAACGTATATTAAACGTAATATTGTCATTGTCGCAGTAATGTTGATTTATGTGACGCGTGTCCTCGCCGTGGTCCGTGGTTTACAAGTCCCAGTTTACAAGTATAGCCGTATCTTCGCCGTGGTCCTTGATTCACAAGTTCCAGTTTACAACTACAACCGTGTCCTCGCCTTGGTCATTGGATCACAAGTCCCAGTTTACAAGTACAACCGTGCCATTCACGTGGTGCCTAATTTACAAGTTAAACTGTAGAAGAAACTGCCACTAATATGTGTTACAAATCACTCCACGTCGATCGACAGCACCGTTATACTCTCACAGTTCAACTAACACAAGTTAGAA